>MU226460.1:1486558-1505777 GCA_018584345.1 Thuja plicata
TCTTCAATTTCAAAGTTAGTCATCTTATCACCAAAAGATTTTAAATGCTCTTCACAAGTAACAACATTATTTCCTGTGAACTTAGGGATTCTATCTCTTACCTCATTGGGGATCACATTAGGGTGACTAGGGATTCCTTCAAAGAAGAGAGCTTTGTATTTGTTCATGTGGATAGGCCTCCTTTGAAAATTCCCCAACTCATTATCACCACTTGGTCCAGCAATTCCCCCTTGATGTTGAACAGGTGGAGGAACATTTTGTTTGGGCTTGATAGTTTGAAAACTTGAGTGAGGACCCTTGATTTTAGCAGCTACATTAGGACTAGAGCTCTGAACATTTTGGTTGTTTCCACATTTTTGGACCTTAGAAGCACCACCTTGATTGTTCACATTTAAATTAGTAAATGAATTCAATTGTTGTATTCCTTGGTGTTCATGCATAGAACTACTTGCAGTTGTATTATTGGTAGCATGGAGTAAAGCTATCTTCATCTTCATATCAGCTGCAGCAACTTCCAATTCCAACTTTTCTAGTTGTTTTTCCAATTCGTCCTTAGCCTTCCTAGCTTGTTCAATATCCAAATCAATTTGAGGTATTCCTTTAGGGTTAGAAACTTTTTGCACAGGCTCATTTATGCTAATACCCACAACCTTTTGTTTACCTTTGTTAGGGGCATCTTTAGTTGTTGCTTTGAGTTTCATATTTAGTTCATTCTCATATGGGAACAGCTACCTAATTACAGGTCCTTCCTTCTCAAACTCATCTTTGTCAGGGTTTGAGGTTTTATTAAGGGTTTTGTTTCTCTCATCATTGTGGGTACCAAACAATTCTGGATCTAGGCCTTTGACTTCTTGATTCAGGCTTTTAGTCTTAAGGTCATTTCTTCTAGTTTCAGCTAAGAGTTCTTCTCTTTCTAATAATAGATCATATATCCTTTGCTCACATTTTTCCTTTCATTCAGCTATTTCCTTTTCTTGTTCCTTCTTTTTTCTTTTCAGAGCCACAACCTCATCTTGTAATTTATCAGAATCATATGATGTTGTTTCAGTAGCAGAAGTCTCTTCTGGTGGAGCAAGATTTTCTTCTGCAGGAAAGAACCCTATGTCAGTATTTTCTCCATCTCTAAAGGGATCAAAATTGGTATTAGCTCTATAAGCATCGACTGGTCCCACAGGTTCTACATCTTCAGATGAAGATGACTTCCTTTCTGGAATGGGAATATCCATTTTTATTTCAGAGGCATGTTGGGAATCATGTTTAGATGCCCCTCTTTTGGACTATTATTTCCTCTGAGGCGTATGGAGCTCCTCTCCAAGTTCCTTTTCAGGATTTAGTTTGGAATATGATCTGGTATTTCTTTGTCATCTCATCTCTCAGAATGAACAAATAATTTTTCTATACAATACTGGACTACATAGAATCTAGAGTTTCCACACCTTTTTAGAGGATTAGTATATAATAAAATCAAGTACCTTGTCCTATCTCAGATTTCATCTTAAGTAAATATTGAAATTTGTAGATATATCAAGCTTGACAATTCCTCACCAGTTTATTCCAATTGAGACAAGATCTGTATCATCTTTAGAATCAGGACCTTCAAACAATGCACCACAACTGATAAGCAGGATAGACTCACTCTAATGAGTAACAGGAAGAACAAACTAATTCTCAATATTGTAAGAACAAGTGATTTCATGATCATGACTCTAGGATCATTACAAGAGTCCCTAGAAGACTTAACTAATATTTGATTTATCTTAAACACACCAGAGATTTACTGATTTCTTCAACAAGATTTTTGCATCTTACTCCCCAGTAGAGTCACCAATTTGTTAGCTCTTTTTCTTGTAGAAATGATTATAATGACAATAAATGCCAGACTCTCTTTTACCCAAGTCAGATTCTCACAAGGAAAAGATCTAATTAACAAGGATAGAAAATCCTTCTACACTTTGGGTTCCACACACCCAGGCGGTTACACCTTTAACAGAGCATCAGCTTTTAGCAATTTTAATCAGTGGATTAAGGACTGGAGATCCTTCTCCTTTTTATGCCATTTAGGCCTAGGAAGGCTAACCTATTGATTCACTCTCCAAAGAATCACAAATATGAATTTTACTAAGTACAATTAACTAGACATGTATTTGGAGTAATATAAGTATAATGATTGATTTAATTTGAATTTGATGATAACAACCGCTTATCAGCATTTATGACCAGTGCCTAATCATGGGTGATAGAGTCAAAATAGAGCATACACATACTAAAAACAATCAATGGAAATACAATTAAACCCCAGATATAATTCCTTATAGACTATCCTCTCATCCTTACACCCCTGTATCAAATTCTTGCATAAACCCTAATCCTCTCCAATCATCTACAAGATTTAAAACTTTCCTTGAAAGCAACTCATAGACAAGAACATGACTACCTTATAACCAGTATATTCAAAATGCCTTACAAACTGAACATACAAGAATTAATAGTAAATGCAAGAAGACATCATAGATATCAAAATGGAGATTCCATTGTATTTTATTAATATAGATTTGAATACCAGTACATTCATAAAGACTCAAAACCAATAGTCAGACACCATTTAGTAATCTACCTTGTAGTCTTATTTTTATCATCCTTCTTACAATATTACAACTTGACACTTATAGGCAGCCACAGTCATCTTGGAATTGTTTTATAAAATAAGGATGCAACAAGCTACAGATGACTATACTAGATGACAAAAATACAGTTTCAAGAAGAGACAAAACTTCTGGCTGATGAGATAACAAACATTTGCTATGAGCCATGTAATCATTTGTCTTGTGGCCGCATGAATGCTTGAAGTTTCTACGAAGTAGTTGGGTTTTCTCCATCTAGATTTTTTTCTCTTGTTGGTGTAGAGGCCTTAAGATTTGATCTGCTCCATTATCTTAACCTCCTTGATGCTAGTTGTCCCCTTCATATTTGTTATTTCATGCTATAAGGGTGACTATACCATATCTACTGACCCAAGTAGTGTACACCTCATCACTTGGCCACTCAAGGTTGAAAAATTCATCTTTGTGGTTATTGAACTCCTCCCAGAAACTGTTAGCCTTCTCTACTTCTACTTCCCAAGATTCAAAAAATGCCTTGGCTTTGCTCAAAATATCAATGGTTAATACAAACCAGCCAGTGTTTGCCAGTGCAACAATACTCTTTGTCCTATTAGTCAGTGTTTCGTTTAACTGCCTCAGCCATAGGGCTTCATTCTTTATGCTCCCATCCTTTTTGAACATGTTAGGATACATATCATACCCATCCTTGGAAAAATCTCCTCTTAGGGTTATGATTTTCTTCATAACCATGTTCCTTTTGGTGTCTATATTGACCATCAATTTGAGACACTTGTGAGTGCTTGTTAGGACAAAATCAATATTATTTTGTTCTTTTGAGAGGGAGTAGAAATATTTTATATGGGATGCCTTCCCTTTCCACTTATTTACTATCAGCTCCCATTGCTTCTTTTCATCCTCATGCCAGCTGGTGATGCTTGTGATCTTTTTTCCTAGTGAGTAGAGGTTAGCAAGGTTAATTTCACTGGCACATCTTTTGAGATTTGAAAATATTTGATCTATGTGCTTTTGCTTCACCAATTCTTCAGCTTCTTTGTAGGCTTGGGAATCTTCTAAGTCCCTCTTACCCTCTTCTTCTAATCTTGTCCTTTCATTGATTAACCTGTTCTTCTCAGCTTTTAATTCTGCTCTCTTGGCATCAATAGCTTCCTGAGTAGTAGGACTTAGAGGTGCAGGGGATGGGGGATATGTTATAAATGGGCTTGAGGAGGAAGGCTAATATGGGTCCTGAGCAATTAGCCTTTGGGGCACCAGTTGAATCTTCTGCTTACCTTCCAACTCTGCTATTTTGTTATCCTTCATTAAGGATTTGACTTTCTCTTCATTATAAGCCTTGAGTACAAGCTCATATTTCTCATTCAGACTAATATAGGCCTCCTTTTCTTTCTCTGATACTTTCATGCTTAAGTTGGCTACTTGTACAACAATGTTAGCCGCTTCAGTTCCTGAGGTGTCAGAAACCCTCTTCACAATTAAACTGCCTGTGTCTTCAGTCTCATCATCCTCTCTTATTCTTCTTTTGTCTTTTTTCTTTAGTGACCAAATTGCCAGAGCTGCATGATCCTCACTAAACCGGGCACCAATTGATGTCCCAGTAGGGCTTATGGGTTTATCTTGTTTCCTTATAGCATAAAAAACCACTTCATCAGCTAAATCCCATTATGGCAATATGAGAACTCCTTTCCCTTTGATCATTTGTCTAACCTCTTCAGGAGTAATCTTATCAAATTTTGATATCAGTTCTTGCTTGACTTCTTTCTCTACATCCTCCTTGGTAGCATTGGGTTGAACTTCTATCATTTTCTGACACTTATCATTATATTCACCAATATGGAATTTTCTGGCACTTATCATTGTATTCACCAATATGGAATCTCCATAGAAACTGAATAAAAGCCCTAGTTTTGATGAAATTGTCATCAGACAAGAATTCATCACTAGCTTGTTTGGCCACAGGATCTAATTCCTTACTAGCAAATTCTGCCACTGTGAGGTCAGATGATGTATGTTTAGGCTCTTCTGGCATCCCTTGTAGTAGTTCTTGAGTGGTAACAACTATTTCACTAGCATTTCTCATCTTGAGCAATTGCTCAGCAATAGTAGTCATCATATTGCATAGGGGATTGGGAAGGAGAATACAATTCACCTCCTTGTTCTTTTGTCTCCACCCTTTGCCTCTTCAGAGAAGATACTTCTCAAACATCAGTATCCATTGGCCTCTTTCCCTTATGTTGAATGGGCTTATCAACTCTGGGAGCAACAGTGGTATATCCTCTTCTTTTGTATACATAATAGTTCCCAGGTGGAACTATTCTGCTTTGTGGGAATCTATTCAAAATAGCAAGAGCCTTTTCTCTATCACTATCAACTCCTCTCTACCTCTTCTCATTTAGGGCTTGCATTATTCCCTAAAAAAGATTCATTAGTGAATCAATTTTATAAGACAATGGGAAAAATCCTTTAGAGGATCATAGGTCTTGTCAAAATTCTGGACAAAGTCCAAGGATTTCTTATATGCCATCCATTTTTCCTTCCTGACTTCTTGAACCTCTAGGTCAAAAATGTTTCTGATAATATCCTCTGGATAGTAGAATTGATGCTTTAGCATTATACAATTGGTCCTCTTCCTGAACATGCCCATGATAAAATCTTCATTATCTGCACACCTGGATATGGAAGTGGATAAATGATAGGGCTCAAAGTATTTGTCAAACTGTGTCCACCCCCCTTTTGTGATGATAAAGTGATGGGCTCTAGTGAGGGTAGGAAAGATATTTCCCTTCATCTTTTCAGTCAAGGCTTCCTCTTGTAGCCCACCTAATTTTCTTATAATTTCTGCTATCCCATTCTTGAGTGGGACTCTGTAGGGTAACACATAAGGAGTACCTCTTAAACCATAAACCCTAATCACTGTGGAAAAAGGGTACAAGATTAAATCTCCCCAGTTGTGATCAATTTTCAACTCAGGGGCATACTCCATAGGCCTTAAGAGCATCATTATTTCATTGTGAATTCTAACATCTTGGTTGCTTAGCAATGACTTAAGTCTAGTTGCAAAAACTTTGTCAAAATACACATAGCTAGCATTCTTTCTGTCCTAGGACAAATTTGCATTCCACATCTGAACAGGAAACTCTTTACCATCTTGGAATTTTTCCAATTCTATTTCTTCTTCAAAGAAGTCAGCACTGTTGAATAAGAACATATGCATCATGAGGGAATACCAACCCATTGGTTTCTGTATATTGCCATCTTGGATCCCTGACAAACCATCATGCATTTCCTGAGTTATATAAGATGTATAATCAAAAACCACTGACAAGTGGGGATGCAGAATCTGAACAACCATCAACATTATATGGACAGGCATTTCCCCCTCTTCATTTATCCCCAAAACATTGCACAAGGCATTGTACATTTTTCTGGCTATGCCATTGAAAAGATCCAATTTAAAGGGTTATGGGGTTCTAGGCCCTATCACTACCAAGTCTCCTATTTTGTTTGCATACACCTTCACTACTTCACCCCTGTAATAGTCTCTTTGGTTATTATATATTTCTTTGAAATATTCCATATCAATATCATCCATATTCTGGGAAGTGTCAGTCAGCTTGAAAATCCTTCTGATTTCATCTGCTGATATAGTCAATATTATATCTCCCCGGGTGTCCCTAACAACCCTAGTCACCTTATCATAAGTGTTCACAATCAAGATGAGTAAATCAGTATCCATGAACACACTGGGGGCTATCAGTTTTCCCACATGTAATTCCCAAATATTACAGTCTAGGGTAGAGGCATTTCTTTGACTATAGGTCGTTCTGAACAGAGTAAGGCCATCAAAAATAGTAGTAGCATCATTTTCCCACCTACCTGAATCATATAACCCTTCCCCAATTTTGAAGTGGGGATGTTGTGGAACTACCTTTTTAGCTTGTGTGGCATCCCCTGAGGAAAATGGTAACTGCTGCAACAAATCTTCACTAACGTTTCATTTTTGGTAATCGACCTATCTCAAAATTTCAACTCTAGGGGCTATTCTAAGGGTTTTCTATCAAAACTAGAACCAAATTCTGAAACAAGAGCTCTAAAACCTTCTCTAAACTATAAATTCCACCTCAATTTTGAAAGAAAGTGATCAATAAGCTTACCCATTCTTCACAGAAGTCGCGTGGAGCTGGTTTTCTTCGCAATTCCGTCTCTACTCAAATAAATTTGGTGAATTATTGAGGTTGCAGTTGGCTTAATCAATTTCATGGCCTCAATCAAATCAGTCCTTCGAATTGAATTTGACTAGAGGTGTCGCATGTTCTAAAATTAATCCACAGCTCCAATTTCATGGCTTAACGGCTCTCTACAACTTGTTCTATCAATTTTGAATTTGAGCTGTCAATTTTGGATTTGAGCTGTCACTGTCAACTAAGGACACGTGTCACTTCTGCTTATTCTCTTATACGTTAGATTTCAAGCATCTTGGAGATAAGAAGATAAGCAAGCCATTAGATATGAAGCAACTAAACTGAACTTTAAGCCTTCGCCAGCTTTGAGTGCCTTGGCCCACCAAGTGCCAGATGTCATCACCGCTTATTCGCTTATACATTAGATGTCAAGCATCTTGGATATAAGAGAATAAACAAGCCGTCAAATATTTCCAAACTTGTGCACCATTTATTAGAATTCCTTTACAATATTCTCGGCCCCACCAAGGACACGCATCGCCTCCGCTTATTCGCTTATACATTAGATGTCGAGCATCTTGGAAATAAGCGAATAAGCGCGCCGTCTGATCTTTTCTGAGTTGCTTGATACATAAGGGGATGATGTAAAAGGGACGTTTCATAGTGAGACTTAGGAAATGTTAAAATGGTTAGGAATCACAGACTTTTGTAAAAAGCAACCCAATTAACACGGACACATGACTTAATACAACTTAAGTGACCAAAAAAGTAACATGGAAATAGAACCGGCCGAGGCATTTAGGGTTTTTTAGTCATTTTCCACAAAATTTCAACTAGGTTAAGGGTTTGAGCATACTCTACAGAGGCATAAAAATAATTTGAATACCAATTTCAAATCCCTTGACACTACTAATGACAAGAGACCCTATGAAAATTACAAGGCACATTTTGGACAAGAAATAGCACCAACACTCGGTTAAGAGATTTCGCAACACTATTTAGTGTGCACTCGATTAATAGATTTACATAAGGATTATTAAATCCACCTTCTTAAAGGATTTATTCTATTTTCTACACTTGTTAGAATGTAGTCAAAAATACTTATTGACCTGATTATATGCAATCTTAAACTGTTAAGTACAGATCCTTTAAGTTCACAATGTATGTGTATCACCTATGGTGATTGATTAATACCTCTATTCTTCTTGGTAGCCTTGAATCTTGTTCTTCATAACTGATTTCATCTTTTTCTATCCTTCTTCATAAAACTCTCTATCTGATCCATAGATGTCTATTGCGGCTATAATCATCAATTTCTAATTGATTTCTACATCTATTTATACAATGAATTGACCTATCTAGGTTTCACGCTTTACAATAAAAACTCTAAGATCAAAGGTTTACAACTTGACCTTGATCTCCTAGTTTGCATGTTTTCAATCAGTTAGAGTGATTAAAACAATTACATGTGCTTTAATTGTCCCTCAAGAAATGGTTTTAAAGATAATCTTTAAAGCTAAATATAAAACTCAAGTGTTTTATCTGATGTGTAACTCAAATCCACATTTCTCAGAAATAAAGTTGTCTCTCGGTGGACTGGTGGTCGGGTTGCTCTGTAGTCTTTCATCAGTGATTTCCTTGTATAAATTTTGCTTCTTAGGTTTCTTTGTAGAATGTCTATAAATTTACACTATAGACTATGTTGTTGGTTTAAAATGTGATCATTCTATTGGTGAAAACTTATTTTGGTGACCTTTATGAACTATTGTGTCGGGTTGCCCTATAAACCTATCTTTCGGTGACCTTTATGAACTATTGTGTCGGGTTGCCCTATAAACCTATCTTTCGGTGATCATGTTACCGATGGTTCAAAAATTGTTTCCTTTGTATACTAATGACAAAATATGATCATCAATCTCCCCCTTTGACATTAGTATCAAAAACTGATATGTGCAAAACTAGAATGTTCAGTATGTACACCAAAATGTTTACCTTGTCAATATGACTCCCCCTATGTGCATGCCTAGGTATAGTATATGTACATGTTACATTTAACTTTATACATATATATCCTCTTCTATTATTTCCCCCTTTCACCTTATCATTTCCCCTTTCATCATATCATTTCCCCTTTTTTTTTGAAAATAATGTTAAAGGGGTAATACTTACCATTTGTAAAAAATTTGGGAATGGGATTTCTTTATGTCTTCCATCATCTTCTCCCATTTCTCTTTGAGGTGTTCAAGGGTCATGAATTCCAAGGTGAGTCTAGTGTGCATATCATATATGCTCTCTGTAATAGACATCTCCAGGGTGGCAATCAATGTTCTTTCCAAATTCATATGTTGTTGTAGTAATGTGAGATTGGGTTGTAGTAGAGCTGGGATCTCGATTACCTCATCTCAAACTTTGGATTCTACATCTTGAATCGCTAGTCTCAACAGTTTAGATTTTACAAGCTTCTCATAATGCAACTTGAATGCATTTTCATCAGTTGTGAGACCTTGTGCACTTTCCTTAAGATCTTCATCAATTTTGGCCAACTTGTCACTATGCTCGGTAGTGAAAGTTTCTAATGTGCACAACTTTTGAATTATGTTTACTACATCTGATATTATCGGTTCTATAGTAGTAAATAATTTAGAAAGTTTTACCTTTTGTTCTGCCACTTCCTGGATGATTTTCTCTACAAGCTTGTATAGATTCTTCTGTTGAGCATGTTCTTCTATTGCCTTGTCTGCATCTAAATTCTATGATGTGATGGCATCAATAATAAATGCTAATTGATCTAGTATAGGTGCACTTTGATCAATATGTGTGTCAGGTACAATTTGCAATAGTATATATTTGGTTGTCTCCAGGACTTGGGAGTTCTTGTGCTCCTTCCTGAGCTTTGATATAGTTTCCTTTCTTTTACAAAGTTAACCATACTTTGTAAGTGACTCTGGATCCAATGAACTAGGATCACAGTCTGGTATGTCAATAATTTCATCCAATGTGACTTATACAGAGAAAATGGAAGAATCTCTAATTCTGCACTCTTTTACTTTCTTTCTCTGAAAAACATATACTTGAGGGTTACAATCCTCTTATTATTCCCCTAATAATCACATCAACACCATTATACATCGCCCATAGCTGGTTCATATACACTGGTTCTTCCACTTCTATGCAGTCTGTCGCTATGCAAACATTGACACAACTACAAGTCCTCCACCTTTTCTTCTCAAGAAAACTAGGAGAAAAGCACGACGGTCTTCAACTATCAATTTAGGGATGGTATTCAATATCCCTATCTATTCCAAAATAGAAATACTATTCCATGAGATCCTTCATGGACTCTTCTCCAAGTCAACTGTCAAACACCATTAACTTACTACCTGCAAATACCTTACTTGGCGAACTCTTCTTTGAGTCTCCTCTATCGAATTCCACCACCTTTCTACATGTTAGAAGACACGTTCGATCATGGAGACAATATGGAATGTGGATTGTAATATTTCACAAGCCGTTCTAAATGAAAATGAGTTGCAAACTAGTATATCAAACATTCAGCCAAACCGAACGGTCACAAAGACAATCATATGTAATATGGATTGTTATTTTATTCATCCCTTTTTGTATTACATTGCTCCCTTCTCCTTCATTGGTTTTCACTGCTTCCAATAGTATACTCTTACCCTCCTATCCGGTATCATCCCTCCTTCAAATTTCTTAGATCAAGAACTTATAACCGAAAGTAATCGGATAACTACCCAAACTAACTCTATAACTTCCTTGATAACTACTAACTCCTCTATTGGTTTTTCATGACCAATTAGAGTAAGTTCTTAAACATAGAACTAAACCATTAATTGCATCATGGATTTGATAATGAATTTGTCAGCTTCATGATAATACAAATGTTTTATTACATCAAAACACCTTTTAATATACCAAAACACTTACGTCTACCTGGAATGACCCTCAGCAATATGAAGACTCAACCTAACCAAATGCATTTTAAAATGCATGTACAATCCCCAATGTTTGAAAAGATCCTAGTCCCGTGATGTGCCTACATCAAGCTCTCGGGGACCCATAGAATTCAAGTCCCACTGAATTCACTTCTTTCGAGCTTTCCAATTCCATGGTATTATGTCGAGGACTCTGGAAAAAATAAAGATGGTTGCTAATATCTTTAGGTTGTGCACACCATATAAACTGGGTAACACCATATAGGAATTATGCACACCAATACCAAACATGTTAGAAAAATCAAATGGGTTGTGGCCATCGAAATGGTCTTCGGGTGAGATTTTATCAACTGTAACCATCTACAGATCATTATCCAAGGCTGCCTCATCATAGTGCATAACAGCTTCCATTACTCGTAGAGGACATAACATTGTCCCTTGTTGAATTATTTCACCATCCTCAAGCTCATCATGAAATAGATTATCAAGGCCCACATCAGCAACTATCTCAAATTCTTTGTCTTTTTCAAGAACCTCTTTATCACAAGGTCCATCCATAACCGTTTTCTCTTCACCAGCATTGGTCTTCTTTCCTTTTCCTTCCTATTAGCACTGCATATTAAAAACTTTCAAATTCCAAGCTTTGGAAAATTTTCCCGCATCTTTTGATTCAAAATCCATGAATTTTCATGTCAAAAAGTCAATTTTTTGGTTAAGTCTTCAAATTGCCTTGTTCTAAGCTTTATTCGCACACCCGCACTGATCTTTTAAAGTGTCTTTAAGAGTCAATGAGTGAGCGATGAGTCATTTTGGGTTTAAATTGTGCAGTCACGGTCATGTCTTGCTAAGTCATTTTAGGTATGCGAGTGAGCAACTTGGTCATTAATTTGTGTTGATCGCGCAGTCGCGATGTAATTTTGGAGTCAGATTATTAGTTCATGACTGAGCGAGTTGGAAGTATTTTGTATGTCGCTCACTCACGAGGGATTAAGTTCTATGAAAGAGGGTTCAGCAAGTCAACGATGAGTTAAGTATTTGTGTATCACACAGTCGCGGTGGTCTAAGGTCTTTAACTTTATGGTCCGCGACTGAGCGAGTGTTGTAAAAGAAGTATAGTCGCTCACTCGGGATAAGTTTTTGTGCATGTCATTTGAGCCCACGAGTGCGCGAGGAAGTCATATTTTTAGTACCGCTCACTCGCACAAGTTTTAATTATTATGTTTTTTGTAGTGCGAGTAAGTGATTGATTAAAACTAATCATAAAATGGTTCTTGTCACTCAGTCGCACAAGACCAATATATTTTGAGAAGGGTTTTGAAATTAATTTTGAATGTAATAGAAACTTTGATTATGAATACAAATGAAATCCATCAATAGTTCCTGAAACATATGATGAGTATTTTGTCTTCATTATGGTGTCCTAAATTTTATTTAAATTGAATGCTCAAGGAATGTTCAATTTATGCATCTATTAGGCAGATTTTGAAATATTTCTGGGATTCTTTCAAGGAGAGAATAAAATTTCCTTAGGGTTGTTTCAGTGAGATTCAGGGTTTATAGTGAATTTGATGAATCAATTCATTGTATGTGCAAGGATAGATATATAACTTATATCTATGTTTATGTCAGATTTTGTAGTTGCTTTAAATTCTTGTTCATGAGAAAACTAGTTAAAGCTATTTAGGAGTGACTCCATACCCTAGGATTAAGCACTAGTCTATTTTCCTTTGAAATAGTTGACTATCACTGATAAAATTGATCTTTACCTTTATGTTTTGATTTGCAAAATAAATGTTGCAGAAGTTAATCCCTGTGATTCCATTCATATCTACTGGAATAATTTAGTGATTTGATTATTCTAAGTTGGAAGGGTATTCTCTCCTAAGTTTATGGAGCTCAAAGTGTAGAGGGTTTAAAACCCCTATTTCTGTCATTTTGTATCTTTCTTGGTCAGTGTTTGGGATAAATAGAGCAAGCTCTTTGAGAGTATTTTTATGTCAGCAAGAAAAGGAACTAACAAAAAATGGCGACTCTACTGGGGACTTCTATCAAGGAATGCGTGAAAGGTTAGTCTGAAGATAATAATTCATATATATAGATTCCTTGAAATCCAATTTTTAAAATCACAAGTTGTTTATTACACCTTATTGAATCATATCCTCTAATATCATTGTCAAAGTGAATTTTCATTATTTTATTCCCAAAAAACTTTTGGGTGGCGACTCTGAGTTATTGGTTATAGTGTTTCTAAGGGAAACATTAGCAGATAAAGTGTGTGAGATTTTATTTTGGATAAGATGAGGAATGCAAACTGATGCAGGAGCATCCTGGGTGTAAGGGAAATCTTGCATCACCCAAAAATATGTGTTTTTCTATTCAATAAGGGCTATTTTGTACAAAGCTACTATTTTTGGAAACTTACTATTTTTTGTAAGTTGGTCATTTGAACTTAGAATGTTCTAATTTTCCAGGTGAAGGTTCATCTTACTCGTATAAGAATGCCAATTGAATTTCATTGCCAGATCATCTATATTGGTGAAGTTATTAAGGATTTACTGTTGAGATTTTAGGGTGCAAAACCTTTGAGCTCAATTTTTAGGACCTTAGAGGCTCTAGATTGAGGTTGAACCCCTGGATGAATTACGCTTTTCTAGTCACGTACTGTAGATCATGATCTCCCCTTTCTAGAAAGTGGTTATAATAGCCAATCAGAGCTACGGTTCAAAAGTTATGGCTTCTGAAAGTTGGGCTACCTAATCTCATGTTTTGTAAATATTTAAAGCCGACCCTTTTGTAATAAAAGTGAAAAATAGTTAAATGCTAAGGGTAGTCGGCCTTAATGGCTAGATTTCTGGAGCCTTCTCAAGCGGTGGAAAATTGCCTATTTAAGGAAGGCCCATGGTGTTTTCTAGGGCAGTTCTGGGTGGTTATTTGAGGCTTTGTCCTACAGATTATTGTAAGGGATGCCCATGTGGCTTTCGATATTGTAATTCTAAAGTTTGTAATTCCACATTTGTGGAGCCAATAAGAAGCCAATTTTTTGTTCTTGCAAATTTCTGTTGTTTCTCTTTGTTTTTGTCATGTACTGGTGGTATTAAGGGGAGTCCCCTTCATCAAGTGGTATCAGAGCGGTAGTGCCCTTCATCAAGTTGTATCAGAGCGGTAGTGCCCTTCATCACAAACAAAAACACAAATAATCACTCTCAAGAAACATCATAGAGTGATGTTTCTAAAAATTCTAGAAGGAACCATTCTATGAAGGGAGAATCTTATAACAACACCTCTTGGACGCCTAGATCTATAGGTCCTAGTTAGTCTTTAGGTACTATCCCTGAAAAATAAAAAAATGAACCTTCAAATCTTGAGTCTGACACTACTGGTTACTTTGAGGATATATTTAACCCTAGACCAAAGAATGTATATCAAGAAAAGGGGGAGACATAATCCTATTTCAAGGGTATCCCTTATGAGTGGGTTGAATACCAAAAGGGAGATAATATGATGAATATCTATGATTCTTCCAGTTATGATATTGAAGGATTCCTCAGAGATAATGACCTTTTGAAGAGGGAGTTAGATGAACTCTTGATTATCAAGTAGAAGAATGATGAGGATAGAGAGGAACAAATTATAAATGCCATCACAGAAAGAGAAAAATTGAAGAAGCGAGTTGCTCAACTAAAATTGGCAACTCAGGGTGCAAATGAGGGATTTCGTGGTTTGAATAAAGAAATTTTTGGAGATGTAGACACCCTAAGAAAAGAATGCCAAGAAAGAGAAAACTTTCTTAAGAAAAATGATTCCAATGATATTGGCCCTGTGGTGAGGCAAGTCATTAATTATGAAAGTAGAAACCCTCCTAAGTCTCAAATATCTACACAAAATGTATCAACAACTAATGGTAGACAAACAAAGGTTGATAAAGGAAAACAAAAGCTCACTGACATTAAATTTTCTGAGCCTAAGGTTGAAGAGGGTATGTTTCAAGATATGTTCTCAATTGATATGGATTTGGAAAGGGCTAGAAAGGCCAAAGATGATATTGCAAAATAGTTGGAAAGGGTAGAATTAGAAGCTGCTACTGTAGAGATGAAAAGAAAGATTTCTTTCTTAAGTTCTCTGGTTTAACAAGTGTCACTCAAACCATGCCTCTAAATACCTCTAATATTCAGAATACTAGTGGTAATACAAATATTTATACATATGGTGCAGCTCAAGGAATTGCATCACAACCAGTAGGGATTGGATTGAACAATACAGGTGGTCAACACAATGTAAGAACTAGTAACAGTGGCCAAAGTATTGGTACTAATTATTTAGAGAAGACCTATTCATTTAGAGAGATATAGGCAATTATTTTTTGATGGTATCCCTGGCCAACCAAACCCAATCCCTAATGAGGTCAGAGATAAGATTCCCAAATTTAGTGGGAATAATGCCATAACTGGTGAAGAGCATCTAAAAGAATTTTTGGATACAATGAATGATTATGAGATTGGAGATGAAGATGTTGTGATGAAATTATTTGTGAAATCCCTGATTGAGGATGCAAGAGATTGGTACCGAGGTTTTCCTCATAATAGTATCTACTCATGGGATGAATTTCTTAGAAGTTTCAAAGAACAGTATGGTGACAAAATAAATTCTAGTTTCATGTTGAATGAATTCAACAGTTTGAAAAAGTTTGCTAATGAAGGCATTGTTGAATTTAGTGTCAGATTTCAAAACGCTATGTATAAATTGTTTCAAGTATTAAGGATAGATGAAAATGTATGTGTAAGCACCTACTGTAATGCTTTGGATGGCAAGATAACTTATTTACTTAGAGATAAAGATCCTCAAACCGAGAGAGAATCATATAAGTTGGCCATAAACATAGAGAGCAATAGAAGAGCTTCTAGAAAGCTTGGAAAAAGGGATGACAGTAGACTCTGGAAATAGTCAAAAATGCAGTCGAATAAGAATCCCAAGGAAGAAGATAAGATGGATACATTGGTAAGTGTGGTGAAAGATCTTGCTGCTAAGGTAGAAAAGAATGAAAAAGGGTTTCAAAATAATAGGCCACAGTACCAAAGGCAAGATAAGCCTTACAGGTTGCAAGATTTTCCCTATAAAACTCAGTGGAAGGATGGAAAACCTATATCAGAAGAACAAACTGATCCTAAGAAAAAAGACATCCCTAATCCATTGAAAAACAACAATGCACATAATTTGGAAAAATGTCCCTGGTGCATGGCCTGTAATATGCCTCATTCACCTTATCAATGTGCAGTAGCTCAGGGCATGGTGGAGCAACGTGAAAATGTTGGAACACAAGAAAACCAAAGTGAGAAAAACCTACAATAAACATGTGTTCACTTACTATTGAAGATGACAATGGTAGCTCAGAGGAGGAGCCAGAAAAAAATATGACAATCACAATAAATAATACAAGCACTAAGTTAGAACATTTTCAATTTGGGATGCCTAATGATGAGGAGATAAGATTTCTAACTATTGTTTCTGTGACATAGGCAAGAAGTTCATATTAGCTTAGGAATAGAAAGGTTGATCAAAGTGGGAAAAAACCTAATTCACCTATTATCACAGAAGTCATAAGTGAGGAATCTACACAAGGTGAACTGAAGGATACTCTGGTTAAAGAAAATAAAGCTACCCCTACTCATGAACAAAAAACAAGACAATTAAAGGAGAGTAAAGGTAAAATATCTTCTGATAATGTCATGAGTTTCCCAACCTTTGACATGAAGCAAGTTTTATCTCATTTGAATGATGAATTGAAAGTTGAGCAAGATAAAATTCCAATCTGTCTAGAAAATATAATTATCCAAGAGCCAGATCAGATTGATCCTTTTTATGTAACACTGCTCAAAAATAATATGCTACTAAAAATCTGTATGATGGATTCAAGGGCTGCTGCTAATGTGATGACTTACACTGTCATGAAACAATTGGGGCTAAAGGTGGACAATGCTTATGGTAAATGTTATGCCATGGACAACAGCAAAGTGCCTGTAGTAGGAACATTACAAGGATTAGAGGTAAAGCTTGCTACATACCCTGAGGTCACTTTTAAAATGCATGTTGTGGTTGTAGATTCACCACCCCATTATGGCATGCTTTTATCATGACAGTGTGCTGTAGCCATTGGAGGACATGTACAATTGGATTTTTCTTTTGCTACTATTTTTGTAAATGGAAAAGAAGCAAAACTATTGAGGGAACCCAGATCTCCTGTTTATGTTGAAAATTTTGAACCAAACATGTTAAATTTCTTTGTGGATGTAGATATACATAATTTCAAGGTTGAAAGGATTCAACCACAGTTGAAAAACACAGATGCTATAATGGAAGAATTGGAATTGCAACAGTATGGACTGTGGCAAATGTATTTTGATGGAGCATGCTTTAGAGAAGGTCAAGAGCTGGTGTACTATTTGTCTCTCCATTAGGTATTACTTTCAAATTCTCATTTCTGCTGTCATTTCAATGTATAAACAATACAGCTGAGTATGAGGCATTGTTATTGAGATTAGAAATAGCAATCAAACACAACATTAAGTTATTAAGAGTTTTTGGTAATTCATAACTAGCTATCTCCCAAATTAGATCAAGATATGTTGCTAAAAATGATAGGCTGAAATAATATAAGCATGTTGTATGGGATAGCATTACAAATTTTGATGCATTTCCCATCAATTGGATAGAGAGATCTAATAATATCATGGCTGATTTTTTTGCCAATGGCCTTGAAAAATGATGATCTAATGCTAGCAGGAGTATCTATTGTGGAAACCAAAACCAGGCCTGCCATTCCTGATAACGTATATAACTAGAAAGTCTTTGAAAGTGATGAGGATATCCTTAATTTCATTCAATGTGTGGATAATTATGAAGGGCAAGTAATTGACTATAATAATTTGATAGAGATTATTGATGGGAAAGAAAGCATATTTGGCAATGAAATTCTGCAGTTACTGACAAATGAAATCCCTAAAGGACTAACTCAATTGGAGGGATTATTTACTGATAATGATAGTCATATGTGCCAAAAATCTACAGCTAAGTTGGATGAATTTGAGGAGGTAAACTTGGGATCAGAGTGTGATCCTAAGATTGTATATATTGGAAAGAAATTGGCTCCTCATGTGAGGACAAATTTGATTAGCATATTGAAAATATTCAAAAATGTTCTTGCTTGGTCTTATGAAGACCTTAAGGCTTATAGGGAACATCTCTTTCAACATGAAATCCCATCAAAATATGATATTAAGCATTTTAGACAAAAATAGAGGCCAATCAATCCTTTGTTGGCCCCCAAAATGTAGCAAGAATTGACAAAACTTAGAGAGGCTGGGATAATAAAACCAATCAGACATTCTTCTTTGGTGTCCAATTTAGTTCTAGTCAGAAATAAAAATGGTGACATTGGGCTATGTATTGATTTAAGGAACCTTAATGTAGCTTCATTAAAAGATAATTATTCTTTGTCAAACATGGAGGCAATGCTACAAAGAGTGACTGGTTGTGATCTTTTATCTATGATGGATGGCTTCTCTGGTTATAACCAAGTGTTAGTTTAGGAATTTGAAAAATTAAAGGCAACTTTTACTACCCCATGGGGTACATATGTCTATGTGATAATGTCACTTGGCCTGAGGAATGCAGGAGCTACTTTCCAAAGAGCCATGGACGTGGCTTTTAAGGAGTTTGTAAATATAATTATGGTGGTGTATCAAGATGATTTAACTGCATATTTCAAAAAGGCTGAGGATCATTGTAAGCACTTGGAAAATATTTTTACTAAAGCCTTGGAGTATGGGACTTATTTAAATCCAAAGAAGAGTCATTTTGCTATGATAGAAGGTAAATTATTGGGGCATATAGTGTCCAAAGAAGGTGTCAAGATTGATCCTGAAAGGGTAGAAGCCATTAACAAGCACTTGCCCCCCAAAAAATATCAAAGGTGTTCAGTCTTTCCTTGGGAAAGTAAATTTTTTGAGAAGGTTCATTGCAAACTTTGCTGAGATAGTAAAACCTATCGTTAAATTGCTAAAGAAAAATGTTAAGTTTGAATGGGATAAGGCTACTGATGGGGAGGTCACCTTACTCTCTGAGACTCCTACTCTTTTCTAGGAATCTCACCAGGAATCCTATTCAATTTAGGACTCTCTAGACTCACCCTTGAGTCTCTTAGGGCTGCTCTCAGACCCTAACCAGAAGGACTATCCTATTCCCTCTTTCTAGGTTCCCTACCCACCGAAATGTTTCACTCCTCATCTCATCTTACTCTCCATGACTGAATCAGATCAGTCATGCACCTTTCTCACTTTATCTTCTTTCCCTACAAGTTCCCTAGCCGGACCATCTAGCTCACCTAGGACTTGTTCCCAACTCTGACTAGTCTCTCCTCAGTTCCAAACACAAACACAAAACAAGAATAAAAATACATGATGGGTACCTTTTG
>MU226460.1:1512556-1539918 GCA_018584345.1 Thuja plicata
TAACTGTCATCACCATCTTTCTCTGCATGGTCGACGACGTGGACGACATTCTCCTCTGTGGCATTCTTTTTGGCATTTTCTGACTTTTCAACTCTTTCTCCTTCTGACATGTCAGCATGTTTGATCATTTGACTGTTTTTGTTGTTTATCGCATAGTCGTGAATGAAAATCACCTTGCATGTCATGGTCTGCGACTGAGCGATTACCTGCTCGTCGCGCTCTCGCTATGCATTTACCTAACTTGACTTTTACCTCGCGACTGAGTGATGACTCTTTATCGCGCACCCGCAATGCATTGTCCCAAGCTATGTTTTATGTTGCAACTGAGCGATGAGCTCAAGTCGCATACCCGCACTGTCTTTCCATGAGTTGTTATTTACTCTGCGATTCTGCGACGCACATTAGTCGCGCACTCGCTGCACTTGAATCTGAGCTGCTACTTTCTTAGCGAGTCTGCGATGCATGTCAGTCGCGCACTCGCAACTCATTTTGACGAGCTAGCCATATCTCAATGACTGAGCGATGAGCTCAAGTCGTGCACTCGCTGTGTTGTAACCCGAGCTATTAATTCCTTCACGACTGAGCGATGAGCTCCCGTCGCGCATTCGCGATGCTTTCATCCGAGCTGACTTTTGCTTTGCGACTGGGCAATACACCGTAGTCGCGCACTCGCCGTGCTTTTCACTTAACCATCAAGTCACCTGCGACCTTGCGATGCACAAGGTGTCGCTCACTCGCACATCCTACTTAGCTGTTTGCTGCTTGGCGACTGAGCGATTAAGCGCCCGTCGCATTGTCGCACCGGGTTTTCACTAACTGTGAATTGACTGGCGACTGTGTGATGAGCTCCTTGTCACATTGTCACGCACTATCTTTTCTGCTAGCCATCTGCAACTGAGCGACTAGTTCGTCGTTGCGCACTCGCTCACTAATAAACTTAACTCATGACTAGCTCGCGAGTGTGCGATGCATGACTTTTCTGCTCTCCACTGGCTCTGCGACTTTGCGACTGAGTGAAGAACTGTTCAGGCTTAAAGACAAGGACTGAATACTAACTTTGATCTGCTCCTTTTGATCACTCAACAAGAATTGCTAGGGTTTGGAGCTAAACCCTAGGGTGCTCTGCACCAGCTACTCAGTTAGCTTTTGATGAGTTAAAAGTAGCTATTCAACAAGCACCTATATTAAGATCTCCAGATTATGAAAATCATTTTTCTATATTTTCTTTTGCTTCATTCCATACAATTACTGCAGTACTTTTGCAAAAGCATGATGAAGGTTTATATCATCCCATAGCATTTTACAATAAGTCTCTACAAGTAGCAAAACTTAATTATGAGATAATGGAAAAACAAGCATATGCATTTGTTAAGGTGGTCAAGGTTTTTAGACCTTATCTAGTTTGTGCAAAGATAGTTTCTTATGTGCCACATGCTATAGTTAAAGATATATTGTCTCAATCTAAAGTTACTGGAAAAAGGTGTAGATGGATTGACAGGATCCAAGAATTTAATCTGGAAATTCAAGTTACCAAATTGGTAAGGGGTTTGGGTTTATCCAAGTTAATGATTGACACAAACATGGAATTGGCTCAAATAAATGATGTACAGACAATAAATATGAGTTTGAATAGCATAGAATTGCAGCCATGGTATACTGATGTAGTGTTTTTTCTAAAAAAATGGTAAATGTCCAGAACATATGTCAGATACTCAAAAAAGGACTCTGAAGTTGTAGGCTCAAAGGTATCTATTGATATGAGGTGATTTATTTTGGAAGAATAGGGATGGAATTTTGTTGCTCTATCTAGATAAATCATAATTTGAAAGAGTTTTGAGTGAAATGCATGATGATTTGTGTGGGGGGCATTATTCTACAAAAACCACAACTCAAAAAGTAATCAGAGTTGAATTATATTGGCCATGTCTTTTCAAAGATACTGAGAAATTTGTATAGAGGTGTGAAGCATGCCAAAGGTTCTCTTCTAAGATGAAATTTTCAGGAGCTTTTCCTTTAAATCCTATGACTGTTGAGGTGCCTTTTACCCAATAGGGATTGGATTTTATTGGTGAATTCATAGAAAAATCTAGTGGAGGCCATAGTTGGATTCTTGTGGCTATAGACTATTTTACAAAATGGATAGAGGCAGTCCCATCAAAAAGGGCTACTAGCAAGGTAGCAATGGATTTCTTAATGGATAATGATTTGAAAAAATTTGGTGTGCCCACTAAGTTAATCATGGACAATGCTAGGTGTTTTAGGTCTAAGGAATTTAAGGACTTCTGTGAAGACTATGACATTATTGCATCTTATTCCTCACCATATCATCCTCAAGAAAATGGACAGGCTGAGTCCAGTAATAAGAGCATTATGAAAATCATTAAGAGGATTTTTATAAAAATAAAAAGTCTTGGCATTCAAAATTGAAGTTATCCCTTTGGGCTGACAGGGTAACAATGAAAAGTGCAATAGGGGTATCCCCTTTTGAAATGGTCTATGCAACTCAGGAAAGATTGCCTTTAAACAATCTGTTACGAGTGTATAAATTTCTCCAAGAAGAAGAGTTTGAAGAACAAGAACTTATGATGGAGAGGATGGACCAATTGGTGTAACTAGAAGAAATAAGAGCAGAAGCACATAGAAGGAACATGAAACTCCAACAACAGTCCAAATACATGTTTCATAAAAGAGAAACTGAAAGAAAATTCCAGATAAACAATATGGTGCTATACTGGAATGCTAGAAAAGAGGAGAAGGGGAAACGTGATAAATTTGAATCATTGTGGATGGGCCCATTTGTAGTCCAGGAGTTTCATGGTCAAGATTCTTATTTCTTGGAAGACCCTAATGGTTAGATACAGGAATTTCCAGTGCATGGACAATTCCTAAAACATTATTTCTCATAAAGTTCTTATTTCCATGAACAATAGATTAGATTTCCCTACTTTAGCAAGGTTTTTGTGTGTACATGTATAGTTTTGTTTCGGTTTGTGGTCTATCTCCCAGAGTTCTGAATTCTAATGTCAATTTTGCAATTAACTTTCCCCAGTCAGAGCCATTATTAGCACTACATATTAAAAAATTTCAAATTCCAAGCTTTGGTGGTTAAGTCTTCAAATTTCCTTGTTCTAAGCTTTAGTCGCACACCCGCGTTGATCTTTTAAAGTGTCTTTTTAAGTGAACGAGTGAGAAATGAGTCATTTTGAGATTGAATCACGCAGTCACGGTCATATCTTGCTAAGTCATTTTAGGTATGCGAGTGAGCAACTTGGTCGTTAATTTTTATTGATCGCGTAGTTGCAATGTAATTTTGGAGTCAAGTTGTTAGTTCGCAACTGAGCAAGTTGGAAGTATTTTGTATGTCGCTCACTCACAAGGGATTAAGCTCTATGTAAGAGGGTTTAGTGAGTCAGTGATGAGTTAAGTCTTTGTGTATCGCATAGTCATGGTGGTCTTAGGTCGTTAACTTTCTGGTCCATGACTAAGTGAGTGTTGTAAAAGAAGTATAGTCGCTCACTCAGGCTAAGTTTTTGTACTTGTCATTTGAGCCCGCGAGTGCGCGAGGAAGTCATATTTTTAGTACCGCTCACTCAAACAAGTTTTAATTGTTATTTTTTTTGCAGTATGAGTAAGCGATTGATTAAAAATAATCATAAAATGGTTCTTGTCTCTCAGTCGCACAAGAAATATAGTGTTTTTTAAAGTGTGCAAGTGCGCGACTAAGAGATCAGTTTTGTTCTCGCTCACCTGCCAAGGATTTGCAATTTGAAATGATGAGATCATGAGTGCGTGATAAACAAAAGACAAAAATCTATCGCCCACTCACCCATGAATAAATTCAAGTGAGAAAAATGCTAGCAGGTGTGCGATTAAGAAATCATGTTGGCTATCGCTCACTCACAGACAGTGTGATGGTTAAGATTTCAAGCCCGCGAGTGCACGATGAAGAAAAGGGATTAGTGAGTGAGTGATTAATACATTGTGAATATTTTGTGAAGGTGCTCACTCAGTCTTGAAGGATTCATTCATAAAGAAATATCAGCAGCGAGTATGCGACTATGATGGAAAAAGGTCATCGCTCAATCGCTAATGCCTATGAGATGAAATATTTGGCAGCACGAGTGAGTGACAAAGTAAAGTGCATAATAAAAATGGTTATCGCTCACCCACAGAGGTATAAAAACAAATCAAAAATCCATAGCGATTGTGTGACTAGAAAATAAGGTATGATTTTTTGAAAAAACCATTCACTCACTCAGATCCAAGCATGATAAGTTAGAGGTCAGCGGGTGTGCGACCAAGAAGTGATTTAGCAATGAATGTACACTTTATCACTCGCGAGGCTTCAAGGAAAAAATTTTGAGCGGCGAGTCCACGATTGAAAAGAGGAAAAGTGATGCCGCTCACTCGCACAAATATAAGTGCAAAAGATAAAGAGGTAACGAGTGTGCAACCACCAAATGATAAAATTGCTAGTTAGGTCAACACTCAGTCACTGAGGATACAAACCAAAACAAAAATAGACCATGAGTGCGCAACTGGTTGTAAGAAAAGGTCTTTTCACTCACTTGCAAGGACAATTTTGAATATAAGCTAGGTACGGCGGGTTAGTGACAAATTGGCAAGTGGCTTATTTCAGGCTTATGAGTGCAAAAATAGAAAAAGTGTGTACTCTTTTCCAGCAGGAATCATACAATGTGAATTAATGGAAGCATTAATTATAGAGAGGTAATTATGTGACACTGCAAGTGCAAATTTTTTGCATTCAAGTGGATGAGACACCGATTTGATGGCTATAAAGATGAATGATTAAGATTGATTCTGTACAACTCTCATTTGCACTTTGAAGATTTTTGCTATGAAATCAACAAAGATTATTTTTTTGAGAGTGAAATTTTAAAAGGAAAGATGAGTCAAGCTACTACCAGTGCTTCTTCGCAGGGCTCTGAAAAGAAGAAAGTTACAACAAAGAAATATGTGGAGGAATTTGCTGAGTTGCTGCCTGAAACTTTGAATACAAACAATGCAAATTGGGATGAATGGAAAGACAAATGGTGCCAATGCAGAAACCCGATCACTCCAAATTACTCTAGTAATACTCTATTCCACTATTTTTGGAATAGTAGGGTTAAAGAAGTTCCCATTTGCAATCCTTGGGAATTGAATATGGAAAAGTTGATTATGCCTAATATATATGTGGATATAGGGTTAATTAAGGAACTTGCTAAGAATTATTTCCCAGTAGCTAGGGTAATCAAGAAGAAAAATAAAGAGACCCTAGTTTCTATAGATAGGAGGTTAGTGGCAGAAGTCTTCGGGATCACTGGTGCATTATGAATAGAAATTGATTTGGAAAATAGGAAAATTACAAGAAGAGAGAAAAATTGATTAAGAAGTAAGAAATGCCCATATTCATGCCCAGGGTAGATAGGCACTGGTGAAAATCCTAGACAATCTTAAACCACCTTTTGACTTGTCCCTCTTTCACCATTACATAAAGTGCACAGTATATGGTTTGACCAGAGTACTAGGTTTTGATGGAGATTCTATAGTGCCACATGACATGCTCATGATGGCCATGAATATCTAGCACCCGGAGGTCAATATTGATTATGACTATGTGGGATACATAGTTAAATATATACATGCTGCATTGGTGGAAATATAGTCAGATGCCCTTCTTCCAACCTTTAAGCATTATTCTTATTTGATGTGTATGATTCTATATTTTAACGGGGAATCAATGGATAAAGAGCTTGAATTGTTTGTTTAAGAGTATGGTGTCAATGCACCAATCCAAATATGGACCCAGGTATGGGATAGTTCATCTGTGAATTCATCTTTTGTATGCTTTTGTAATTGGAATGTGGATCCAATTTTTTATTTGTTAGGGAAAAATACGCAGAGGCTTCCAATTGAGGTCAGAAGAGTCTTACGACCTTGGTAATTTGTTCCAAATTGGCCAATTACTCACAACTAGGCTGATTTTTTCTTCATTGTCACATTACTGTCATAAGGGTATATGGTTGTACACAACCACCTCACATTCTCCCAAAGTTTGTCCCTCTTAGGGTTTCTTTTTTAGAATTTATTTGGCAAATCACCTAAGTTGATAAAGAGTTTTTAGAGGGACAAAGAAAGGGTACATTTGTCCCTAGATTATGGGTGCTTTTTGATTTTTCCATTGACAAGAGAGTTTTTGACCTGATTAATGACTTCTTGAAGCAATATAGAATGTGTCTAGCAATTTCTAGGTTCTATGATCCAGAACAGTTTACACAAATAGCTCTGAAAGGAATGACTCATTGGCAAAAGGTTAGAGATCATGAGACACTGGATGATGAAGATGTTGTGAGAAACAAATTGAATAAGCATGAAGTCCAGGAGAGGAGAAGGAAGTGGAAAGATCTTCTCAGGATAGAAGCTGATTGGAAAGAATTAGACAAGACTTTTTTTGGTTTTTCCCTGACCTCCCATACATGTAAAGAATTAAGGAAATGCTCAAGTCTTATGACACTTTAATGGCACAGGTACCACAGTTTAGTGTTGAGGATGCATAGTCTTAAGGTTCCCCAATTCCTGTTGCATTATAGGACCTGAAACATCAAGAGAAACAAGAGGAAGGGTACCAAGAATAAGAAGAGGTTGGTGAGGAAGCTACCTCTGCCACAGAACCACCCAGGAAAAAATAGAAGAAAGAGCATAAGATGGTGAAGAATAGAAAGAGTATGGCCAAGGCTGTGATTAAAGAACATGGAAAATATTTTAGAAAGCCAAAAAGTCAATTGCAAAAGGAGCCACAAGATCAAGGCCAATGGGAAAATAAAATTTGTTTGGAAAAGATGATGAGAGAGTAATGATAGCCAATGAATTCATGAAAGATGATGAATTCATAAAGTCTGAATAATTCAAGACCTTTTTGATCAAGCTAAAACAAAAGGACTTGAGACAAAATTTAACCATAGGTAAAGAAAATGCAGACAAAAATAGTGGGGTGCTACTGATGTCGGATTGAGACTTATAGTCCACTTTTATTATCGATTAGATCAAGAGGAAAGAAGATCCCTTATTGAAAACAAAGTTTGAGATGGATAAAGTATTAAAAGGATCAGGATTTGATCCTAAATCCAAGACTCTGGCTATTTGGTCATTGGCCCCTGCTACACAAAAGCCTCTAGTCATGACCATAAGAGAAGAAATGAGGGAAAACAAGATGATTTGGAATTTGGAAAACACCAGTGACACTGAGATAGCTCAGTTGATAACCCAAGTGTCCTTCATGAACCCAGAAAAGGTTGATGATCTGTTTAAAAGGTATGAAAAAACTTTTGGCCAGATGATGGCATTGGAAAAAAAGCATGAAGAAGTTGTAGTTCTCAATCACACCCTGGAAGAACAAATTGCAAAATTGAAAGAAGAATTAGTGGAATTATCATAGGAGTAGAGTGTAAATGTCATGTCTATTATATTTCCTATACTGCAACATCGAATTGATGTTTTAAAATAGAAGACTAACATAGTATATACATTATATGGATCATTGCAAGAAGATGCAAAGATAGTTGCAGAAGCTATGACTTTCTTGGAACCTACTTTCAAGACCTGGTCGGGAAGAGAAAGGCTAATGGAAAAATTGAAAATAGCCATGTTATACAATGATGATTTTCCCAATAAAATCACAGAGACCATTGACATGATCAATGAAGTAAATAATACATATGGATTTTTCAATGGCAAGGCTGAATTAATAAATAATAAATTGTAGTTATTTGGTGACCAATGCCCTCCCCTGATCCCAAAGATATATGATGAAGCTGGTGTTTTGAAGCCATAATCAGATTGGATAGATGGATTTGATGGGATATTTAAGGATGAGGAGATGAAGCAGTGCTTGGAGAAGGATGTCAATGCTGAATATTGCAATGAACTGATTGACAACCTCTTCAAGGTTGAAAGAGATATGGAAAAGTTTGTTTTTGAGGCTAGAACAACCATTGATGCCAGATGGACGGAAGCTGTTACAAAGCTGGAATAGGAAAGACTTTGACTAGCCCACCACCAAGGAGGTAAACAGGTGTGAAGAAAAATTGAGAGGATAAGGAGGACATTGTCAAACTGCAACAACAAACCTTGCTTGAACTTCGCCAACCTTTGCCACCTGTGTTCTGTTATAACTTTTTTTTTTTATGTTAGTTGCAAATTTTTTGTTGCAAAAGATTTTGTAAATCTTTCCCATGTAGTTCATAGCTTGTAGCATCCTTAGTTATAAAAAGATTCCAAGACTACTGGGAAAAAATAGCCATTTTTCATTTGGGAGTACAAGCTTAATTGTATAAACTCCAGTTTAAGACCAATATATTTTGAGAAGGGTTTTGAAATTACTGTTGAATGTAATAGCAACTTTGATTGTGAATACAAATGAAATCCATCAATATTTTCTGAAATATATGATGAGTATTTTGTCTTCATTATGGTGTCCTGAATTTTATTTAAATTGAATGCTTAAGGAATGTTCAATTTATGCATCTGTCAGGAAGATTTTGAAATATTTTTGGGGTTCTTTCAAGGAGAGATTAAAATTGCCTTAGGGTTGTTTCAGTGAGATTCAAGGTTTATAATGAATTTGATGAATCAATTTTTTGTATGTGTGAGGATATATATATATATATATATATATATATATATATATATATATAAGTTATATCTATGTTTATGTCAGATTATCTAGTTGCTTTAAATTTTTGTTCATGAGAAAACTAGTTAAAGCTATTCAGGAGTGACTCCATACCCTAGGATTAAGCACTGGTCTATTTTCCTTTGAAATAGTTGACTATCATTGCTAAAATTGATCTTTACCTTAAAGTTTTGATTTTCCAAATAAATGTTGCAGAAGTTAATCCTTGTGATTCCATTCATATCTACTGGAATATTTTAGTGATTTGATTATTCTAAGTTGGAAGGGTATTCCCACCTGAGTTTATGGAGCTCAAAGTGTAGAGGGTTTAAAAACCCTATTTATGTCATTCTATACCTTGCTTGGTCAGTGTCTGGGATAAATAGAGCAATCTCTTTGAGAGTATTTTTATGTCAACAAGAAAAGGAACTAACAAAAATGGCGACTCTACTGGGGACTTCTATCAAGGAATGCGTGAAAGGTTAGTCTAAAGATAATATTTCATATATATAGATTCCTTGAAGTCTAGTTTTTGAAATCACAAGTTGTGTATTGCACCTTATTGAATCATATCCTCTAATATCACTGTTAAAGTGAATTTTCATTATTTCATTCCCAAAAGATTTTTGGGTGGCGACTCTGAGTTAATGGTTATAGTGTTTCTAAGGGGAACATTAGTAGATCAAGTGTGTGAGATTTCATTTTGGATAAGATGAGGAATGCAAAAGAAAACACAAAGAATCACTCTCAAGCAACATCAAAGAGTGATGTTTCTAAAAACACCTCTTGGAAGCCTAGATCTGTAGGTCCCAATTAGTCTTTACGTACTATCCCTGAGAAAGAAATAAATGAACCTTTGAATCTTGAGTCTGACACTACTGGTTACTTTGAGGATATATTTAACCCTAGACCAAAGAATGTATATCAAGAAAAGGGGGATACATCATCCTATTTAAAGGGTATCCCTTATTAAAAAGTTGAAGACCAAAAGGGAGATAATCTAATGAATATCTATGATTCTTCTAGTTCTGGTATTGAAGGAGTCCTCAGAGATAATGACCTATTGAAGAGTGAGTTAGATGAACTCTTGATTATCAAGGAGAAGAATGATGAGGCTAGAGAGGAAAAAATTATAAATGCCATCACTAAAAGAGAAAATTTGAAGAAGCGAGTTGCTCAACTAAAATTGGCAGCTCAGGGTGCAAATGAGGGATTTCGTGGTTTGAATAAAGTAATTTTTGTAGATGTAGACACCCTGAGAAAAGAATGCCAAGAAAGAGAAAAATTGCTTAAGAAAAATGATTCCAATGATACTGACCATGTGGTGAGGCAAGTCATTAATTATGAAAGTCAAAACCCTCCCAAGTCTCAAATATCTACACAAAATGTATCAACAACTAATGTTAGACAAACAGAGGTTGATAAAGGAAAACAAAAGCTCATTGGCATTAAATTTTCTGAGCCTAAGGTTGAAGAGGGTATGTCTTAGGATATGTTCTCAATTGATATGGAGTTGGAAAGGTCTAGAAAGGCCAAAGACGATATTGCAAAATAGTTGGAAAGGGCAGAATTAGAAGTTGCTACTATAGAGATGAAAAGAAAGATTTCTTTCTTAAGCTCTCCAATTTATACCAATTTAACAACTGTCACTCAAACCATTCCTGTAAATACCTCTAATATTCAGAATACTAGTGGTAATAAAAATACCCAGACATATGGTTCAGCTAAAGGAATTTCATCACAGCCAGGAGGGAGTGGATTGAACAATACTGGTGGTCAACACAATGTAAGCATTGGTAACAGTGGCCAAAATATTGGTACTAATTTTTCAAAGAAGACCTATTCATTTAGAGAGATATAGGCAATTATTTTTTGATGGTATCCCTAGCCAACCAAACCCTATCCCTAATGAGGTTAGATATAAGATTCCCAAATTTAGTGGGAATAATGCCATAACTGGTGAAGAGCATCTAAAAGAATTTTCAGATACAATGAATGATTATGAGATTGGAGATGAAGATGTTGTGATGAAATTATTTGTGCAATCCCTAATTGAGGACACAAGAGATTGGTACCGAGGTTCGCCTAATAATAGTATATAATCATGGGATGAATTTGTTAGAAGTTTCAAAGAACAGTATAGTGACAAGATAAATTCTAGTTTCATGTTGAATGAATTCAACATTTTGAAAAAGTTTGCTAATGAAGGCAATGCTGAATTCAATGTTAGATTTTAAAAGGCTATGTATAATTTGTTTCAAGTATTAAGGCTAGATGAAAATGTATATTTCACCACCTACTGTAATGATTTGGATGGCAAGACAGCTTATTTACTTAGAGATAAAGATCCTCAAACCATGAGAGAAGCATATAAGTTTTCCATAAACATAGAGACCAATAGAAGAGCTTCTGGAAAGCTTGGAAAAATGGATGACAGTAGACTCTGGAAAGAGTCAAAAACACAGTCGAATAAGAATCCCAAGGAAGAAGATAAGATGGATACATTGGTAAGTGTGGTGGAAGATCTTGCTGTGGTGCAGGAGCACACCTAACTCAAACCCCTAGTTCCTTATTTCTTGCATGTACTGACTCTAGTCAAGTCAGGAGAGTGTGTGTGGACCTTAGAAGGATATTTGTTTTATTTCCCTAAGATGGATATGACTAGGTCAATCCATGTCTAGATAGGTTGCTTATTTGGTTTCCTTTATTTGTGTGTGTGTGAGGTAGTTGGTAAGCCTCTGGAAATCCAACCAAGGCATCAGGAACCTTGGATAAGCTTCTTGGTATCACTGGCACTCGGCCTACACTAGTACCTAGCATCTCAGCCTACATTTCCTAGTAGCTCGACCTACATTGCCTAGAAGCTTGGCCTACATTGCTTAGCAACTCAGCCTACAGTGCCTAGCAACTCAGCCTACACTACCTAGCAGCTTAGCCTACATTGCCTAGCAGCTTGGCCTACACTACCTAGTAGCTCGGCCTACATTTGTGCCTAGCATCTCAGCCTACATTAGTGCCTAGAAACTTAGCAAACACCGGAGCTCGGTTTGCTTTACTGTTGCTCGGCAATATTCAGTCGTAACGGCCCATGAAAAGCGAATCTTGTCTTTTATGGACAGTATGGTTAGTGTAACAGTTCCTGAATATATTCTTGCGAATGAGTGGACCATTACGGTTGTTTCCTATGAGAGGATGGTTACTAATAACATCAAAAGCCTTCATTTTAGAGATCTAGAGGGTAGAGATTGAAGAAGAGGAGAAGATACAGGAAAGTTAGAGATTTGCAGATTATTGTACTATTTTTTTTGTTTCCAATAATGAGAAGTTGCAGACTGTGTGTTTAGTAGATATCAAGTTTCTTTGTGGTTCCTTTGCATGTAAGTAGATTAGTTACTTTATTTTTCTATTTTTCAAGTTATTAGTTCTTCACCCATTCTGGGTTGTAAACAGTAATGGCCCCTCGAGATTCCTGAATCCATGGTGAGAATCACGAGTTGGAATGGAACTCGAGAGGAGCTCTTGTATATTGTTTCCTTTTTGTTTTTTGTAGGAGAAGCAACATCAAATATTTTGGAGATCTTACCCTAGGTGAGCTTGGTAGTAGTCCAGCTAGGGAAGAGAATGGAAGCAATGTTTAGAAAACATTGAATAAGTGAGTAGAATGAATCTATTTGTGTAGGTTCAGCAAGAAGGAGAAGTTGAATAGCATGTTGATAGGGACTGAGTCTTGAAGAGGAGGTAAATTTGATAGTGACTTGCCTTAGATAGGGTTACAAACAACCTAAGAGATCTAGGAGAAATATCTCAGAGTAGAGCCAAGATGGTTCTGTAGTAGCAACAAGACTTCCGTCCACATAAGATTGGTATCAGAGCCTAAATTGATTGGGCTTATGGTAAATGTTCCAGCCAATAGTATTAGTACGTGAAAACAAGATGGTCACCAATGCAGATCTTACAAAGGAAGTAGATGAGCAGAAGAGAGTGATAGAGGATCAAAGGGAAAGGAGTAGACTCTTAGAAGAAGCCCTAGATGAGATGAAGGTAAAACTTCAAGAAGTTGCAGATGCAACTAAAAGAAAAGATGGACATGAAGTCAGCAACAGTAGAGGGAAGTAGAAAGCTGATGAAGAAGACTTGATACCTGAACCAGACCCTCTAATGAATGAGCATCCATTCCTAAAAGCTCTTAGAGCCCTAGGAGGCAAAAGTATTTAAGGAATTCCATTCTTTAATGGAAAAATGGATAGTGAACTAGTTGTGGAATGGATAGAAGGTATTGAGAATCATTTTGAATGTGAGGGCATAACTGAAGCACAAAAGGTAAAGGTTGCAGAGTCAAGGTTAAGAGGTTCAGCATTAACAAGGTGGAAATACCTCCAAGAAGAGAGGGAGAAGATGGGTAAGCATCCAATTTCAAATTTGAAGGCCATGTTAAACAAGGTAAATGAGAAATACCTACCTAAGGATTATGAAATCCAGTTACACAAGAAGAGGCAGAGTTTGAAGAAAAAAGATTTGGATGTGGCTACATATACTGAAGAATTCTAGAAGTTGTGCTTGAAGTCAAGAGTCCAAGAGGATGAGACTATCAAGGTGGCTAGGTATCTTGGAGTCCTAAAATGGAATATCCAAAAGGAAATTAGTTTGTGGACTCCCACAACCATCCATAAGTGTTTCCAACTTGCATTGAAATTGGAAGAGAAGAACAAGAAGAAATCATAATCAAACTTAAGAGGAATAGGCAGAGGTAGAGAAGGAAGAGGACAAGGAGGCTATGGTGGAAGGGGATCAAATTTAAGGTAGCAATGTGAGAACAAGCTCACTAAAAATTAGGAAGGAAACTCGCATAGACGAGGTTTCAATAGAGGTAGAGGCTCTAACACTAGTGGGAGAGGAAGGAGCAAAAACAATCAAGGAAGAGGAGCATCCTACTTTGCCACCATGAAATGCTATCACTGCAATTAGCTAGGTTATCCTGCCTATATGTGTCCTAAAAAGGGTTCTACTTCTCAAGGAGGTGGAAAGAGATTTAACTATGTCCAAGAAGAATCAAGTTGTAGTAGAAATACATCTGAGGTACCATTAGAATCAGAGGAAGGTGAGAACCTCATGATAATGAGGACCTTAATCAGAGAGCCAAGCAAAGAAGAACCAAGCCAAAGGAGAGCACTCTTTAGAGTGAAGTGCAAGATCACAGGGAAGGTGTGTAGAGTCATTATTGATTTAGGCTCAACTGATAATATCATTAGTGAAGAGGCAGACAACAAAGTAAATTTGAAAAGGATTCCACATGAAAACCCATACAAGGTTACATGGCTCAAAAAAGGACAACATGTGTTTGTAGGAGAACAAGCATGGGTAGAGTTTACCATTGGCAAGTATAAAGATAGAGTTCTATGTGACATTCTTCCCATGGATGCATGCCACCTTCTACTTGGAAGGCCATGGAAAATTTGATAGGAAAGCCATGCATGATGGAGCCAAGAATGCATACTCATTTAACAAAGATGGAGTGACTTTCAAAATTCAGCCACTAATAGAAGGAGAGATGAAGACATCAAGTCCAAGTGTGGTCATGGTTGGTGAGAAGGAGTTCTTGAAGACTCTAGGAGAAGGAGAAGGAGTTAGATTTTCTTTAGTATTGAAGCCAAAAGATGAAGTTTCTATCAAGAAATTAGAGATACCAAATGAGGTAAAAGAAACACTTGAAGAGTATAGAGATATTGTGAATGATGGCCAACCCACTCCCCTACCTCCTAAGAGACTTGTTAGCCACAAGATTGACTTCATACCAGGAGCTACCTTACCCAACAAATCTTCCTATGAGATGACCCCTTAGAAAAATAAGGAGATAGCCAAGCAAATCAGAGAGTTATTAGACCAAGGCCTAATTAGAAAAATCATAAGCCCATGTGTAGTCCCTACTGTTTTAGCACCTAAGAAAGGAGGAGCTTGCAGAATTTGTACTGATTCTAGAGCCATTAATAGAATCACCATTAGGTATAGGTTCCCAATACCCAAAATTAAAGACCTAATGGATTGTTTAGAGGAGGAAAAGTACTTCAGCAAAATTGACCTTAAGAGTGGCTACCATCAAATCAGGATAAATGAAGGAGATGAATGGAAGAAAGCCTTCAAAACTACAGAAGGTTTGTATGAATGGATTGTAATGCCATTTGGTTTACCTAATGCTCCCTCACATTTTATGAGGCTTATGAATGAGGTATTGGTAGAATGCATTGGTAAATTTGTTGTTGTCTACCTAGATGACATTTTAGTTTTCAGCAGAACTAAGGAGGAGCATATTAGGCATTTGAAAATTGTTTTCAAGAAATTTCATGATGAAAAGATAATGATCAATTTGGAGAAGTGTGACATCATGAAGCAGGAGCTTGTAAATCTCAGTTTTGTTTTATCACAACGTAACCTCAAAATGGACCAAGGAAAGGAGGATGCCATTCTAAGTTGGCCTACCCCCAAGGCTGCAACTGAGGTGAGAATTTTCTATGGTTTAGCTCAGTATTACAGAAAGTTCATTAGACATTTCAGTGGGATTTGTGCACCTATGTTAGAAACCATTAGAGGTGGGATGAAGACAAAGTTTCAATGGACACCACAAGCAGACAAAGGGTTTGAAACACTCAAGGAGAAGATAGCAGAGTTGCCTACTCTAGTTCTTCCAAGCTTTGATAAGATTTTTATAGTAGAATGTGATGCAATTAATGTGGCCATTGGGGCTGTCATAAGCCAAGAAGGAAGACCATTAGCTTTCCATAGTGAGAAGGTAAATGATGCAAAGAAGAAGTACTCTTCTTATGACTTAGAGTTGTATGGTCTAGTCCAAGCACTCAAGAAGTGGAGGCCCTACTTGCTTCCAAAAGAGTTCATAGTATATACTGATAACCAAGCTCTCAGCTTCCTTAACTCTCAAGAAAAAATTAGCAGTAAACACATGAAGTGGGTGGAGTATCTACAAGCCTACACTTTCAATATCAAGCATAAAAAAGGAGTACAAAATAAGGTTTCTAATGCATTGAGAAGAAGGCTACTCACAGTCCAAGAACTTCAGATACAAAGCATAGGTATTGATAGCTTCAAAGACCTATATGCTGAAGATGAAGATTTTGCCCAAATCTACAAGGTATGCAAGGATTTTAAAAACAACTTTCATGGTGAGTTTTCTGAATATACTTTGCAGAATGATTTGTTATTTAAAGGAGGTCAACTTTGTGTTCCTAAAGGGTCTATGAGAGAGAATTTGATTCAAGATAAACATAATGGAGCACTTAGTGGTCATTTTGGAGTCAGTAAGACTCAAGAGCTAGTCACTAGGTTCTATTTTTGGCCTAGAATGAATAGAGATGTTAGAAAGTATGTTGAGAGTTGTGGGGTGTGTCAAAAAGCAAAGGGCACATCTTCCAATGCAGGTCTTTACCAACCACTTCCAATCCCAAGCAGACCATGGGAATGCATAAGCATGGATTTTGTAGTTTGTTTGCCAAGAACAAGGCAGGGATATGACAATATTTATGTTGTTGTGGACAGATTTAGCAAGATGGCTTATTTCATACCTTGCAAGACTATTCATGATGCTTGTAACATCGCTCAATTTTTTTCAGTGGAGTGGTGAGGATCCATGGACTCTTTCTTAGTATTGTTTCAGACAGGGACACCAAATTCATGAGTCATTTTTGGAAGACCTTATGGCAAAATTTGGGCACTAACTTGTCTTTTGGATCTGCCTATCATCCACAGACAGATGGCCAAATAGAGGTAGTCAATAGGAGTCTTGGTAACTTGCTGAGATGCCTCACAAAGGAGTATGGTCAAGCATGGGAACAACTCATTGGACAAGCTGAATATGCATACAATGATACAGTGAACAGATCAACTGGTAAGAGTCCTTTTGAAATAGTTTATGGTTTTCACCCAAGAGGTATTTTTGAACATAGAGAATTGAAGGAAGGAATGCATGGTAGTGGATATGCTGAGGAATTTTCTCATTCAATGAGGGAATTGCATGAAAGTGTGAGAAATAATTTGATTGAAAATGCTGAAAAGGTAAAGCAAAAGGTGGATGCAACAAAGAGGGATGTTCAGTTTCAGATTGCAAACTTTGTGATGGTACACTTGAAATAGCATAGGTTGAAAAAAGGTGTTCCTTGCAAGTTACAGATGAAGAGGCTAGGTCCATGTAAGATACTTGCAAAGTATGGAAACAATGCATACATGGTGGAGCTTCCTGAAGACATTGGGTTTTCACCAGTTTTCAACATTGCAGATTTGATAGCATACAAAGGACCAATTCAAGATGCTGATAAAAAAATTAAAGAGGTAATACAAGAGGTAAAAGATCTGAAATTAACCCCTACTCCATCTATGACAACTAAAAAGATACTAGACTCAAGGGTCTACAAGAAGACTAGGAACAAATACTATATGGAGCACCTTGTCAAATGGCATGGAAAAGAAGATGTTGATGCTACTTGGATCAGAGAAACAGACTTCAAGAGGTTGAGCATTGATCCAAACATGCTCAATCCAAGGATGGATTAACCTTTTCTTTTGTCTAGGGGAGTATGGTGTAGGAGCACACCTAACTCAAACCCCTAGCTCCTTATTTCTGGCATGTACTAACTCTAGACAAGTCAGGAGAGTGTGTGTGGACCTTAGAAGGTCATTTTTTTAATTTCCCTAACGTGGATATGACTAGGTCAATACATGTCTAGATAGGTTGCTTAGTTGGTTTCCTTTAGTTGTGTGTGTGTGTGAGGTAGTTGGTAAGCCTCTGGAAATCCAACCAAGGCATTGAGAACCTTGGATAAGCTTCTTGGTATCATTGGCACTTGGACTACACTAGTGCCTAGTAGCTTGGCCTACATTGCCTAGCAACTTAGCCTACATTGCCTAGGAACTTGGCCTACATTGCCTAGCAACTCAGCCTACACTACCCAGTAGCTCGGCCTACATTTCCTAGCAGCTCAGCCTACAGTACCTAGCAGCTTGGCCTACATGTTAATCTCTAAGTTCTGTTGATGATTAGTTCCCAACACTTAGTCATTTCATTAGGCAGTTTTAGTTGGCTATCACTGTGGATGAGCTAAAACTATGCAAGGCTGAGCAACATTGCTGAGAAGTTTTTCAGTTTGCCTAGTTACATTGCTGAGCCAAGTTACATTGCTGAGCTAAGTAGAGACAGGGATGCTAAGTGTCGAGCGACAGACAGTCAAAGTGCTGAGCAGAACAATTTTTGTATACTTGTCTGGAATGATACAAACTTCAAGGATAAGTGATCCGGCCGACTTGTATAAGCTTTTATGGGCCGACTAATGTATGCATTTAATATTCTCATACGGAGTTAATTATGCATTTAATTTTTTTATCCTATGCATGATTCATTGTAAGGATTAATTATTTAACCATCAAGGCATGGATATCAGATCTTGATCGTTGATCTAGATCTCACTATCAGATCTATATAGATATATTAGATTTCTTTGAAACCCTATTTTGTATGTATGAGCAAGAGGTAGAAGATTAATTGTTGAAGTGACTGCATTTTGAAGTGAAATGCATAGAGGGTTATTTTGTTCAGAAGAAGAGATCATGCAGAGCATAACACAGTGAACAACAGAGTAAAGGTCTACCAGATTATAAGATCAGAAGAGATACTGAAAAGAGGAGATCCATCATCAGCATCAGAGTGCATATAAAAGGATCAATACTTGAGACTTTGTAATCATTGTATCAGGTGAAAATATCTTAACAGAGTGTTTTTAGCAGGCCTTTATTTATCTCTTAACAGAGTGGTTTTAGCAGGCCTTTATTTATCTCTTAACAGAGTGGTTTTAGCAGGCCTTTATTTATCTCTTAACAAAGTGCTTACTTCATTTTAAGTTTAAATCCTTTAACAAGGTAGATTGTAATGATCTGAAGCTCAATAGAGCAGACCTCTAACATGGAAGATTACACTTTGTAATCAAACATTGTAACCTTAACAGGTAAACTTTATTGATGCAGTAGTGGAGACTTTTGTGGGTGTCATCCCCACCCCAGTTTTACCTATTTGGGTTTCTGGGTTACCAAATTATTGTGTAATGTGTTATTTATTTCATGGTGTGGATGCTATCTGAGATTGCATTAGATTCATTTATGTATGAATGTGAATCATTTTGTTTTAAGTGTTTATATTTGAAGATCTGATTCACCCCCCCTCTCAGTATCTTGCTTTCCCATTATTGTATTTCCAACAATTGGTATCAGAGCTAGAGTTCTCTAAAAGGTTATAATCAGCTTGAGAATTAAGATCTTGAAATGGAGATGTACAAGATGGGTAAAGTCATTGAGAATCAAAAGATTGATGTTCAGCTAGCACTCCAATAGCTTAAGTCTGCAAGACAAGAATTAAAAAGGTCCTTGGCTGCAAGGAAAGATTTGGCCAAACAAATGAATGACACTCATTATCAGGAAGAGGACACCACAAATCTATTTCAGAATGGAGATTCTACTGAGAGCGATGTAGGAATAGCAGATCTATTGGAAAAGAATAGTGCACTATGTGAAGAAGTCAAAAACTTGAAAAAGGAACAAGGAGCCCAATCAATAAGAATGTGTGAAGTGGTTGAACAGAAAAAGAAAGCCGAAGATGACAAGGCTATGGCAGAAGAAGACAAGAGAATGTTGACTACCAGACTTGATGAAAGAACACATGATGTACAAACAATGATACTCAATCAGGTGGACATGGCAAATCAACTACTACTTGTGAATCAAGAGATCAACATGAAAGACTTGGAGATTGTTAATCTTAGATCTAAGAACAATCAATTGAAAGATGAATTGAGATCTGAGAAAGAAATCAATAATAGAGTAAATGATCCAAGTGCAGCTATGAGCTAATTTGAACAACTGGTGGAAGCATCAAGAAGACCTAAAGATTCTTTTGGATTAGGTCACACTGAACAACATACAACCACTGAAGATGGAGAATCATCTAAGACAGGTGAAAGAAAGAATGCAAAGCCAAGAAATAAGAAACCTATTTGTCACCACTGTGGAAAACTAGGTCATACAAAAAACATATGTTGAAGCAAGAATGGTAAGTCCAATCCTAAAACCAACTTTAATGGTTATTGCTTTAACTGTAATAAGTTTGGACACCAAGCACGTGAATGTAAGGAAAAGGAAAGAAAAACACCTAGACTCAATGGTAATTGCTATAATTGTCACAAATATGGTCATAGAGCACAAGATTGCAGATCTAAAGGTAAACAGTAGTGGACATCAAAGGTACAAGAGAAATCACCAAGAAAAGGCAATATTTACAATTGGGACTACAACACATGGCACAATTGTCATTACTGTGGTGAGTATGGACATGTTCCAGAAAACTACATAAGGACACATTTTAGAGGTAAATCCAAAAGTTGGATGAATGGAAGCCTAGTTTGTCACAATTTTCTGAAAATTGGTCATACAAGGAAAGATTGCAAGACTAGAGTACCTGCACCTACAGTTGAACAAATTAGAGAACAGATGAACAAGAAATGGGTTAAGAAGTCTGAACCATGCAATAGTGAAGCTAATGAAGCCAAGGTCACCCAATCTAATGGATCAGGTGATCACATCATCTCCAACTAAGAGAAAGAGGTATGTAAGGAACTGTATTTAAAAATCCTTAGCTTACATCAGTTCCTAACATGAAATGTACAAAAAGTCCATATTTGCATATGTTAAGATGCACCAGGACATACTTGAAGACAAAATGCCGAGATGAGAAAATTGCACTATAGGTGTCGAGCATCTATCATGGACATTAAAGTCAAGTTCTTTAGCGAGTGCCAAGTTTTGTTGGTCGAGTAAAAGTTTGTGAAGGTTGATTGTAGTGATCCAAGTGGGATGCAAGTTGTGTTAAGGCCGAGGACAGCTGGCTTGCACTAACTCAAATGGGCAAAACATTTAATGCTCACCTACCCTTACCCTTTTGTAGCTTAAAAAGGGATGAACAGTCGACACTTCATTTTTACCTTGTGATTTTACTATTTATAGAGCGATTGAAGCAATTTACAGAATTGATCTAAACAGAGCTAGGAATGAAGATTTAATTAGTGTGCTGACAGAAATCTTAAAGAAAATAGTGAATAGGGAACAGTGCAAAGCATCACTTGCTGAGGTATTCTATTTTCCATCTCCCAAACCCTAAATTCTAGAATTATGGCTACAAGTTCTTCCGCACCAGCCAAGAGTATGGAGACAGAACCAGAACAAATTCAGTTGATTCAGAGTGATGAATGTGAACCTCTCAACTTTCGAGCCATTCCTGAAAGTGTGATACAAAGTGATTTGACGAGAGCCCTCTCATCCATTCCTCCCAAGGTACTTATGATTCATGATGTTTGATCATGATATATGGTTAAAATTAGAGAAGGAGGAGATAGTGAATTGAGGAAATCCTACAGTAAACTGTGTGAAAATGGAGTTCTAAAGGCAGAATTCAAACATCTAGCCAAAAAAGGGTTAACTCATGCCCTAGATTTTCCCCAAGGTTTTAAAGATGAATGGATAAAATTTATCCTTAGCCAAGTTCATGACATGAGCATGTGGCTAGACAATGGACCAGTCAAGATCACCAAGAGTATGATTCATCAAGTGACTGGATATCCTGTAGTAAATGGAAAGTGGACCATGAGGGGTAACAGAAAAGAGGCAAATTTATTGAGGAGTACGAGAATAGGTTTGTGCCAAAACTCAGAGGATATGTTGTTCTGAAGAATGACATAGAAGGTTTAGTATAGCAGAGCACAAGGATCTTGAAAGATATTTTTGGATTGCTCATTCCAAAAGACAAGAAATCTGGTGAAGGGACATCTGAGCTAAAGGCACAAGAAGTCGAAGAAAAGACTACCCCTGAACCACAAATAATTAAGGATCAAATTGTAGAAGAAAAAGACTTGACCAAGGATGCATTCGATGCAATAAACTCTGTTGATCTAACTGCAGACAGTCCTTTGGATTATATAGTTGATGATCCAAGCAATTTGAATGCTGAGGAATAATAGATGTCGAGTGGAAAAGGCCCTGACTCACCTATTAAGGAAACTGATATAGAAGAAGGGAAGACCACAACATCTGGTGAGAAAATTGAAGTTGACAGTACTCAGCAAAGTGAAGAGCAACAACAAATAAATGAACAAGAGGTAACTTCACAAGATCCACCTATTTTAGAAGTTGTGAAGACAGTTTTAGATAGTGGAGTAGCAACAACAAATGTTGTTGATAAGCCTAAAGAAGAAGAGGCAGCACAAGTGTTGGTTGAGCTACCACACTCTACATCATCCACTCCCACAGGTCCTAAAACTAGTGGTATGCCAAATCCACAGACTATATTGATAGAATTGAAGGAGGCATTGGGTACAGAAACTGTCAAAGGGAAAGACATTATGCTGCCGAGAATAAATTTTCCTAAAATGAAGAAGAAGAAGATCTTGAAGAAGAAGTCATAGATTTTAGATGTAACATTAGATGAATTCATTGTGATTCCACAATGGGATCCCAATGAGTTATCTTTTGAACAAATTGGGACTCTTCAAGAGTTACTTAAAAGGAAGAAGAGACAGGAAGAATTGAAGATAGAACAAAAGAAAAATAAGGTGTTGCATGACATCAGAGACATATTTGCAAAGGCTTTTGACTTAGAGGATGAAATGCCTCAAGCTCCAATCATAGATCAACTCGTCACCATTGTACAAAAAGTAACAGATGAGGACATAGACAACAATGAGAAGCTTCTACAATGGTCCAGGAGAAGATTTGAGAGCAAAGTTCTAGAGAAGATCTCAGAAGAGATAGCAAAAAAACAAGTTAAACTTTCTATTCTTGTAGAAACCTTAGAGAAAGTTACAGCCAATGTTTATTCTTTGTATAAGAAATTATGTGATGTTGAATTTTTTACAAAGGATAATTTATAGCTTTTTGAGAAGCTACAGTTAGATTTGAGATCAACGGGTAATACTTTAGGTAAAGATACTACCTCCAGTTCTTTACATTTTAATAAGTTGATAAATGCACAAAGGAGAATAGCTAAGCTTATGGCTGAAGATGGTCGCATAAGGGCCAAGTTGATAACTATATAGACAAGCTTGCTATCTCATTTGGAGGTAATACAAAAGGAACTTTCAAAAGCTAAAGAGTTATCACAGAGCAGTGCAAATCTATTGACTGCAGAAAGTTTAGTGAGTGTAGCTGCCGAGCTAGAAATCAAACTAGAAGTTATGAAGGTTGCAAAGGAAAGCTAGGATACAAAATTTGAATCCACCCTACAGCTTCATAAGCAGTTTTTGGATAAGTATAACTTAACCCCACTAGCAATCAGTGACAAAAACAAGGGGGAAGTTAGTACTACTAAAGGAGGAATCTAGTACAGAAGCTGGTAAGGAGATATGAAAGGATACATCAGTATAGAAAAGGTACACTTGTATATAATTTTTTCAGGCATTGTAAAAATTTTGTATAAGTATATTCCTAGGGGGAGCACTTAGCGTACTTAGGCAATATTTTGATGAAATGTATAGAAGTAATTATAAGTGTTTTTTCCACTAATATCAAAGGGGGAGATTGTTAATCTCTAAGTTCTATTGATGATAAGTGCCCAACACTTAGTCATTTAATTAGGCTATTTTAGTTGGCTATCACTGTGGACGAGCTAAAACTATGCAAGGCTAAGCAACATTGCCGAGAAATTTTTCAGTTTGCCTAGTTACATTGCCGAGCTGAGTTACATTGCCAAGCTGAGTAGAGACAAGGATTTTAAGTGCCGAGAAACAGATAGCCAAAGTACCAAGTAGAACAATTTTTGTATACTTGTCTGGAATGATACAAACTTTAAGGATAAGTGATCCGGCCGACTTGTATAAGCTTTTTTGGGCTAACTAATGTATGCATTTAATATTCTCATACGAAGTTAACTATGCATTTAATTGTTTTATCCTATGCATGATTCAATGTAAGCATTAATTATTTTACCATCAAGGCATGGATATCAGATCTTGATCGTTGATCTAGATCTCACTGTCAAATCTGTATAGATATATTAGATTGCTTCAAAACCCTATTTTGTATGTATGAGCAAGAGGTAGAAGAGTAATTGTTGAAGTGACTGTATTTTGAAGTGAAATACACATAGGGTTATTTTGTTCAGGAGTAGAGATCAAGAAAAGCATAACACAGTGAACAACAGAGTAAAGGTATACCAGATTATAAGATCAGAAGAGATACTGAAAAGAGGAGATCCTTCATCAGCATCAGAGTGCATATCAAAGGATCAATACTTGATACTTTCTAATCATTGTATCAGGTGAAAATATCTTAACATAGTGGTTTTAGCAGGCCTTTATTTATCTCTTAACAGAGTGCTTACTTCATTGTAAGTTTAAATCCTTTAACAAGGTAGATTGTAATGATCTGAAGCATTTAATAGAGCAGACCTCTAACAGGGTAGATTACACTTTGTAATCAAACATTTTAACCTTAACAGGTACACTTTATTACTACAGTAGTGGAGACTTTTTTGGTTGTCATCCCCACCCTAGTTTTACCTATTTGGATTTCTGGGTTACCAAATTACTGTGTAATGTGTTATTTATTTCATAGTGTAGATGCTATCTGAGATTGTATTAGATTCATTTATGTATGAATGTGAATCAATTTGTTTTAAGTGTTTATATTTGAAGATCTGATTCACCCCCCTCTCAATATCTTTCTTTCCCATTATTGTATTTCCAACACTACATTGGAGCCTAGCAGCTCGGCCAACACTGGAGCTTGGTTTGCTTTATAGTTGCTCGGCAATATTCAGTCATAACGGCCCGTGAAAAGAGGATCTTGTCTTTTATGGATAGTATGGTTAGTGTAACAGTTCTTGAAGATATTTTTGTGAATGAGTGGACCATTAGGGTTGTTTTCTATGAGAGGATGGTTACTAATAACATCAAAAGCCTTCATTTTAGAGATCTAGAGGGTAGAGATTGAAGAAGATGAGAAGCTATAGGAAAGTTAGATATTTTCACATTATTGTACTATTTTGTTTTGTTTCCAGTAATGAGAAGTTTCAGACTGTGTGTTTAGTAGATATCAAGTTTTTTTGTGGTTCCTTTGCATGCAAGTAGATTAGTTACTTTATTTTTCTATTTTTCATGTTATTAGTTCTTCACCCATTCTGGGTTGTAAATAGTAATGGCCCCTCAAGATTCCTGAGTCCATGGTGAGAATCATGTGTCAAAATGGAATTCAAGAGGATCCCTTGTACATAGTTTCCTTTTTGTTTTATGTAGGAGAAGCAACAACAAAGAGTCTGGAGATCTTACCCTAGGAGAGCTTGGGAATAGTTCGGCTAGGGAAGTGTATGGAAGAAATGTTCAAAAAACATTGAATAAGTGAGTAGAATGAATCTATTTGTGTAGGTTTAGCAAGAAGGAGAAGTTGAACAGCATGTCGATGGGGACTGAGTCTTGAAGAGAAGGTAAACTTGATAGTGACTTACCTCAAATAGGGTTATGAACACCCTAAGAGATATAGGAGAAAGATCTTAGAACAAAGCCAAGCTGGTTCTATAGCAGCAACAAGAATTTTGTCCACATCATGCTGCGAAGGTAGAAAAGAATGAAAAAGGGTTTCAAAATAATAGGCCACAGTACCAAAGGCAAGATAAACCTTACAGGCTGCAAGATTTTCCCTATAAAACTCAGTGGAAGGATGGAAAACCTATATCAGAAGAACAAACTGATCCTAAGAACAAAGACATCCCTGATCCATTCAAAAACAACAATGCACATAATGTGGAAAATAGTCCCTGGTGCATAGCATGTAATAAGTCTCATTCCCCTTATCAATGTATAGTAGCTCAGGGCATGGTGGAGCAACGTGAAAATATTGGAACACAAGAATACCAAAGTGAGAAAAAAATGACAATAAACATGTGTGCACTTACTATTGAAGATGACAATGGTACCTCAGAGGAGGAGCCAGAAAAAAATATGCCGATCACAATAAATAATACAAGCACTAAGTTAGAACATTTTCAATTTGGGATGCCTAATGATGAGGAGATAAGATTTCTAACTATTGTTGTTGTGACACAGTCAAGCAGTTCATATCATCTTAGGAATAGAAAGGTTAATCAAAGTGGGAAACAACTTGATTCACCTATTATCACAGAAGTCATAAGTGAGGAATCTACACAAGGAGAACTGAAGGATACTCTGGTTAAAGAAAATAAAGCTACCCCTACTCAAGAACAAAAGACAAGACAATTAAAGGAGAGTAAAGGTAAAATATCTTTCGATAATGTCATGAGTTTCCCAATCTTTGACATGAAGAAAGATTTATCTCAGATGAAAGTCTTCGTCCCTTTGCTTGAGATGTTTACAATCAAAGAGCACCGAGAAGCAACCTTTTCATTGTTATCTGATTTGCCTTGTATGCATGATAATACTGATTTGAATGATGAATTGAAAGCTGAGCAAGATGAAAAAGATGGAATCCCAATCTGTCTACGAAATATAATTATCCAAGAGCCAGATCAAATTGATCCTTTTTATGTAACACTGATCATAAATGATATGCTACTAAAAAATTGTATGATGGATTTAGGGGTTGCTGCTAATGTGATGACTTACATTGTCATGAAACAAATGGGTCTAAAGGTGGACACTTCTTGTGGTAAATGTTATGCCATGGACAACAATGAAGTACCTATAGTAGGAACTTTACAAGGATTAGAGGTAAAACTTGTTGCATACCCTGAGGTCAATTTTAAAATAGATGTTGTGGTTGTGGATTCACCACCCCATTATGGCATGCTTTTATCAAGACAGTGTGTTGCAGCCATTGGAGGACATGTACAATTGGATTTGTCTTTTGCTACTATTTCTGTAAATGGGAAAGAAGCCAAACTATTGAGGGAACCTAGATCTCTTGTTTATGTTGAAAAAATTGAACCAAACATGTTAAATTGCTTTGTGGATGTAGATATGCATAATTTCAAGGTTGAAAAACATAGATCCCATAGTGGAAGAATTGGAATTGCAACAGTATGGACTATGGAAAATGTATTTTAATGGAGCATGCTGTAGAGAAGGGTTAGGAGCTAGTGTACTATTTGTTTATCCATCATGTATTACTTTCAAATACTCATTTCTGTTGTCATTTCAATGTACAAACAATATAGCTGAGTATGAGGCATTGTTATTGGGATTAGAAATAGCAATCAAGCATGGCATTAATTTATTAAGAGTTTTTGGTGATTCAAAACTAGCTATCTCCCAAATTAGATCAAGATATGCTGCTAAAAATGATAGGCTAAAACAATATAAGCATGTTGTATTGAATAGCATTGAATTTTTCAATGCATTTTCCATCAATTGGATAGAGAGATCTTAGAATATTATGGCAGATTTTTTGGCCAATGTGGCCTTGAAAAATGATGATCTAACACTAGCAAGAGTTTATATTGTGGAAACCAAAACTAGGCCTGGCATTCTTGATAATGTATATAATTGGAAAATCTTTGAAAGTGATGAGGATATCCTTAATTTCATTCAATGTGTGGATAATTATGAAGGGCAAGTAATTGACTGTAATAATTTGATAGAGATTATTGATGGGAAAGAAACCATATTTGGCAATGAAATTC
>MU226460.1:1540024-1555971 GCA_018584345.1 Thuja plicata
ATTGGCTCCTCATGTGAGGACAAATTTGATTAGCTTGCTGAAAAGATTCAAACATGTTTTTGCTTGGTCTTATGAAGACCTTAAGGCTTATAGGGAAGATCTCTTTCAACATGAAATCCCATTAAAACATGATATTAAGAATTTTAGACAAAAATAGAGGCCAATCAATCCTTTGTTGGCCCCCAAAATGCAGCAAGAATTGACAAAACTCAGAGAGGCTAGGATAATAAAACCAATCAGATTTTTCTCTTGGGTGTCCAATTTAGTTCCAGTTAGAAAGAAAAATGGACACATCAGGCTATGTGTTGATTTCAGGAACCTTAATGTAGCTTCATTAAAAGATAATTATTCTGGAGGCAATGCTACAAAGAGTGACTGGTTGTGATCTTTTATCTATGATGGATGGCTTCTCTGGTTATAACCAGGTGTTGGTTCAGGAATCTAAACAATTCAAGACAGCTTTTACTACCCCAGGGGGTACATATGTCTATGTGAGAATGTCATTTGGCCTGAGGAATGTAGGAGCTACTTTTCAAAGAGCGATGGACGTGGTTGTTAAGGATTTTGTAAATATAAATATGGTGGTCTATCAAGATGATGTAACAGCATATTCCAAAAAGGTTAAGGATCATTGTAAGCACTTGGAAAATATTTTTACTAAAGCCTTGGAGTATGGGATTTATTTAAATCCAAAGAAGTGTCATTTTGCTGTGACAAAAGGTAATTTATTGGGGCATATAGTGTCCAAAGAAGGTGTCAGGATTGATCCTGAAAGGGTAGAAGCCATTAACAAGCTCTTTCCCCCAAAAAATATCAAAGGTGTCCAGTCTTTCCTTGGGAAAGTAAATTTTGTGACAAGGTTCATTGCAAACTTTGCTGAGATAGTAAAGCCTATCGTTAAATTGCTAAAGAAAAATGTTAAGTTTGAATGGGATAAGGATGATCAGTTAGCTTTTGATGAGATAAAAGTAGCTATTCAGCAAGCACCTATATTAAGATCTCCATATTATGAAAATCATTTTTCTATATTTTCTTTTGCTTCATTCCATACAATTGTTGCAGTACTTTTGCAGAAGGATAAAGAAGGTTTTGATCATCCCATAGCATTTTACAGTAAGTCTCTGCAAGCAGCAGAACTTAATTATGAGATAATGGAAAAACAAGCATATACATTGGTCAAGGAAGTCAAGGTTTTTAGACCTTATCTAGTTTTTGCAAAGATAGTTGCTTATGTGCCACATGCTACAGTGAAATATATATTGTCTTAATGTGAAGTTACTGGAAAAAGGTGTAGATGGATTGACAGGATCCAAGAATTTAATCTGCAAATTCAAGTTACCAAATTGGTAAGGGGTTTGGGTTTAGCCAAGTTAATGACTGACACAAACATGGAATTGGCTCAAATAAATGATGTACAGACAATAAATATGAATTTTACTAGCATAGAATTGCAGCCATGGTATACTGATGTAGTGTTTTTTAATGAAAAAATGGTAAATGTCCAGAACATATGTCAGATACTCAAAAAAGGACTCTGAATTTGTAGGCTCAAAGGTATGTCTTCATACGAGGTGATTTATTTTGGAAGAATAGGGATGGAATTTTATTTCTCTGTCTAGATAAATCACAATCTGAAAGAGTTTTGAGTGAAATGCATGCTGGTGTGTGTGGGGGGGCATTATTCTGCCAAGACCACAGCTCACAAACTAATCAGAGTTGGATTCTATTAGCCATGTCTTTTCAAAGATACTCAAAAATTTTTACACAGGTGTGAACCCTCCAAAGGTTCTCTTCTAAAATGAAATTTTCAGGATCTTTGCCTTTAAATCCTATGACTGTTGAGGCACCTTTTACCTAATGGGGTCTAGATTTTATTGGTGAATTCACAGAAAAATATAGTGGAGGCCATAGTTGGATTCTTGTGGCTATAGACTATTTTACAAAATGGATAGAGGCAGTCCCATAAAAAAGGGCTACTAGCAAGGTAGTGATGGATTTCTTAATGGATAATGTTCTGACAACATTTGGTGTGCCCGCTAAGTTAATCATGGACAATGCCATGTGTTTTAGGTCTTAGGAATTTAAGGAATTTTTTGAAGACTATGGCATTATTGTATCTTATTCCTCACCATATCATCCTCAAGCAAATGGAAAGGATGAGTCCAATCATAAGAGCATTATGAAAATCATTAAGAGGATTTTGGATAAAAATAAAAAGTCTTGGCATTCAAAATTGAAGTTATCTTTTTGGGCTGACAGTGTAACCGTGAAAAGAGCAATAGGAGTATCCCCTTTTGAAATGGTATATGGAACTTAGGCAAGATTGCCTTTAAATAATATGTTACCAATGTATAAATTTCTCCAAGAAGAAGAGTTTGAAGAACAAGAACTTATGATGGAGAGGATGGACCAATTGTGGAGCAAGAAGAAATAAGAGTAGAAGCACACAAAAGGAACATGAAACTCCAACAGCAGTCCAAATACCTATTTGATAAAAGAGAAACTAAAAGAAAATTCTAGATAAATGATATGGTGCTGTAGTGGAATGCTAGAAAAGAGGAGAAGGAGAAACATGGTAAATTTGAATCATTATGGATGGGCCCATTTGTAGTCCAGGAGTTTCATGGTCAAGATTCTTATTTCTTGGAAGACCCTAATGGTGAGATATAGGAATTGCCAGTGCATGGATAATTCTTGAAACATTATTTTTCATAAAGCTCTTATTTCCATGCATAATAGATTAGATATCCCTGCTTTAGCGTGGTTTTTGTGTGTGCATGTATAGTTTTGTTTCTGTTTGTGGTTTGTCTCCCAAATTTTTGTCTTCTAATGTCAATTCTAAAATTAACTTTCCCTAGTCGGAGCCATTGTTAGCACTGCATATTAAAAATTTTCAAATTCCAAGATTTGGCAAATTTTCCTGCATCTTTTGATTCAAAATCCATGACTTTTCATGTCAAAAACTCAATTTTGTGGTTAAGTCTTCAAATTTCCTTGTTCTAAGCTTTAGTTGCACACCCGTGTTGATCTTTTTAAGTGTCTTTTTAAGTGAACAAGTGAGTGATGAGTCATTTTGGGAGTGAATCATGTAGTCGCGGTCATGTCTTGCTAAGTCAGTTTAGGTATGTGAGTGAGCGACTTTTTCATTAATTTGTGTTGATCGCGCAGTTGTGATGTAATTTTGGAGTCGGGTTGTTAGTTCGCAACTGAGCGAGTTTGAAGTATTTTAAATTTCTCTCACTCACGAGGGATTAAGTTCTGTGCAAGAGGGTTCAGCGAGTCAGCGATGAGTTAAGTCTTTGTGTATCACATAGTCATGGTGGTCTTAGGTCTTTAACTTTCTAGTCCGCGACTGAGGGAGTGTTGTAAAAGAAGTATAGTCGCTCACTCAGGCTAAGTTTTTGTGCATGTCATTTGAGCCCATGAGTGCGCGAGGAAGTCATATTTTTAGTACCGCTCACTCGCACAAGTTTTAATTGTTATGTTTTTTGCAGTGTGAGTAAGCCATTGATTAAAACTGATAATAAAATGGTTCTTGTTGCTCAATCACGCAAGAAATATATAGTGTTTTTTAAAGTGCATGAGTGTGCGACTAAGAGATCAGTTTTGTTATCACTCACCTACCAAGGATTTACAATTTGAAATGATGATCTCGCAAGTGTGTTATAAAAGAAAGACAAAAATCTATCACCCACTCACCCATGAATAAATTCAAGTGAGAAAAATGCTAGCGTGTGTGCGATTAAGAAAGCATGTTGGTTATCGCTCACTCACAAACAGTGTGTTGGTTAAGATTTCAAGCCTGCAAGTGCGCAATGAAGAAAATTGAAAGTTGTCACTCATTCATCCATAAAGAAAGCTAAGACAAAAGGGATTAGCGAGTGAGCGATTAATACATTGTGAATATTTTGTGAAGGTGCTCTCTCAGTCGTGAAGAATTCATTCATAAAGAAATCTCAGCAGTGAATATGCGACTATGATGGAAAAAGGTCATCGCTCAATCGCTAATGCCTATGAACTGAAATATTTGGTAGTGTGAGTGAGCGATCAAGTAAAGTGCATTTTAAAAATGGTTATCGCTCACCCACAGAGGTATAAAAACAAATCAGAAAGCCATAGCGACTGCGTGACCATAAAATAATGTATGATTTTTTTTGAAAAAATAGTTCACTCACTCATATCCAAGCTTGATAAGTTAGAGGTCAACAAGTGTGCGACCAAGAAGTGATTTAGCAATGAATGTACACTCGCTCACTCATGAGGCTTCAAGGAAAGTAAATTTTTGAGCTCCGATTCCACGATTGAAAAGAGGAAAAGTGATGCCGCTCACTCACACAGATATAAGTGCAAAAGATAAAGAGGTAGCGAGTATGCGACCACCAAATGATAAAATTGCCAGTTAGTTCATCACTCAGTCACGGAGGATACAAACCAAAACAAAAATAGACTGTGAGTGCACGACTAGTTGTAAGAAAAGGTCTTGTCACTCACTCGCAAGGACAATTTTTTATTATAAGCTAGGTACAGCGGGTTAGCGACAAATTGAAAAGTGGATTATTTCAGGCTTACAAGTGCAAAAAGAGAAAAAGTGTGTACTCTTTAGCAGTAGGGATCATACAATGTAAATTAATGGCAGCATTAGTTATAGAGAGATTATTGCATGACACTGCAAGTGAAAAAATTTGGCATTCAAGTGTATGAGACACCAATTTGATGGCTATAAAGATGAATGATTGAGCTTGACTCTATACAACTCTCATTTGCGCTCTGAATATTTTTGTTGTGAAATCAATAGAGCTTATTTTTCTGAGAGTGAAATTTGAAAAGGAAAGATGAGTCAAGCTACTACTAGTGCTTCTTCACAGGGGTCTGAAAAGAAGAAAGTTACAGCAAAGAAATATGTGGAGGAATTTTCTGAGTTGCTGCCCAGAAATTTGAATACAAAGAGTGCAAATTGGGATGAATGGAAAGACAGATGGTGCCAATGCAGAAACCTGGTCACTCCAAATTACTCTGGTAAAGCTCTATTCCGCTATTTTTGGAATAATAGGGTTAAAGCAGTTCCCATTTGCAATCCCTGGGAATTGAATATGGCAAAGTTGATTGTGCCTAATATATATGTGGATATAGGGTTAATTAAGGAAATTGCTAAGAATTATTGCCCAATAGCTAGGGTAATCAAGAAGAAAAATAAAGAGACCCTAGTTTCTATAGATATGAGGTCAGTGGCAGAAGTCTTCGGGATCACTGGTGCATTGTGCACAGAAATTGATTTGGAAAAAATTCAAGCAGATTAATATGGTTTGACCAAAGTACTACATTTTTATGGAGATTCTACAGTGCCACAAGATGTGCTCATGATGGCCATGAGTATCCAGCACGCGGAGGTCAATACTGATTATGACTATGTGGGATACATAGTTGAAGATATACATGTTGCATTGGTGGAAATATAGTCAGATGCCCCTGTGCCAACCTTTAAGCATTATTCTCATTTGATGTGTATGAATCTATATTTTAATAGGGAATCAATGGATAAAGAGCTTGAATTGTTTGTTTCAAAGTATGGTGTCAATGCACCAATCCAAAGATGGACCTAGGTATGGGATAGTTCATCTTTTGTATGCTTTTGTAATTGGATTGTGGATCAAATTTTTGATTTATTAGGGACAAATAGGCAGAGGCTTCCAATTGAGGTTAGAAGAGTCTTAAGACCTTGGAAATTTGTTCCAAATTGGCCAATTACTCACAACTGGGGTGATTTTTTCTTCTTTGACCACATTACTATCATAAGGGTATATGGTTGTACACAACCACCTCACATTCTCCCTAAGTTTGTCCCTCTTAGGGTTTATTTTTTAGAATTTATTTGGCAAATCACCTAGGTTGATAAAGAGTTTTTAGAGGGACACAGAAAGGGTACTTTTGTCCCTAGATTATGGGTGGGTTTTGATTTTTCCATTGGGAAGAGAGTTTTTGACCTGATTAATGACTTCTTGAAGAAATATAGAATGTCTCCAGCAATTGCTAGGTTCTGTGATCCAGAATAGTTTATAATAATAGCTCTGAAAGGAATGATTCCTTGGCAAAAGGTTAGAGATCATGAGACACTGGATGATGAAGATGTTGTGAGAAACAAATTGAATAAGCATGAAGTCCAAGAGAGGAGAAGGAAGTGGAAAGATCTTCTCAGGGCTAAAGCTAATTGGAAAGAATCAGACAAGACTTTTTTTGGTTTTTTCCCTGACCTCCCATACTTGCAATGAATGGAGGAAATGCTCAAGTCTTATGACACTTTAATGGCACAGGTACCACAGTTTAGTGTTGAGGATGCACAGTCTCAAGGTTCCCCAATTCCTATTGCATAACATGACCTGGAACATCAAGAGAAACAAGAGGAAGGGCACCAAGAAGAAGAAGAGGTCGGTGAGGAAGCTACCTCTACCAGAGAACCACCCAAGAAAAAAAAGAAGAAAGAGCACAAGATGGTGCAAAATAGGAAGAGTATGGCCAAGGCTATGATTATAGATAATGGAAAATATTTCATAAAGCTAAAAAGGCATTTGCAAAAGGACCCACAAGATGAAGGCCAAGGGGACAATCAAATGGTTTTTTTTGGAAAAGATGATGAGAGAGTAATGATAGCCAATGAATTCAAGAAAGATGATGAATTTATAAAGTCTGAAGAATTCAAGACTTTTTTTATCAAGCTAAAACAAAAGGACTTGAGACAAAATTTAACCACAGGTGAAGAAAATGCAGACAAAAAAAAAGAAATTGTGAAGACACTCCAGGATTATGATCCTGAGAGTGAATTGATCACTATTGATCAAGCCATAGTATTGGTACAGAATAGTGGGGTGCTACTGATGCCAGATTGGGAATTACGGTCCACTTTTATTATCGATCAGATCAAGAGGAAAGAAGATCCATTATTGAAAACATAGTTTGAGATGGATGAAGTATTAAAAGGATCAGGATTTGATCCTAAATCCAAGACTCTGGCTATTTGGTCATTGGCCCCTGCTACACAAAAGCCTCTAGTCATAACCATAAGAGAAGAAATGAGGGAAAACAAGATGATTTGAAATTTGCAAAACACCAGTGACACTAAGATATCTCAAATGATGACCCAAGTTTCCTTCATGAACCTAGAAAAGGTTGATGATCTGTCTAAAAGGTATGAAACAAATTTTTGCCACTTGATGGTGTTGGGACTGAAAAAAGCAGTAAGGGTTTTTGAAGTACCATGTTAAAATTTTGCATTTTGACCTCCTAAAGTGCTTTTTGAGCCTATTTGCCCTGATGAAATTCTGAGGTCTACCATGCATGTCAAGTGCTAATCACATTTTTTTTGACATTTGAAGACATCTCAGTTCATTAGTTTCAAGTTTCGAGTTATTTTGTGATGTCTTGTTTTAGGCACTTGTCAAAATCTGCATTTATGCCTAAGTGTCAATCTTGCACCCATAAATGTTTTCCTTTGAATATCTTGCACCCATAAATTTTTCATGACCCACCACTTTGGGGATCTTGAGTATGTGTATCAGAGAACCTATGTTTTGAATCCCAAGTCATTTCGATATGTTTTGACTAGGTTTCAAACCCCTCTAAGTTGGTAGTTTACTGTTGTCATGCATTGTGTAATTGATCAGATTTCTGAGTAGCCCTGTTTGATTGACTGTAAATTTTGACCTAGTGACCTAATTGAAAAAATTCCTCTTGTACTCCATTATAAAGGTCAAATAATTCTTAATCCTCCATCTTCAAGTCATGACAAGTCCATTTGGTCAGCTTGCAAAGCCTATTCCATTTGTAGTTTCTATCAATGTGCCAAACTGTCAAATGCAGATTTCTGAATGACCTACTTTGAGGTCTTACAATTTCACACCCAGTTGAGTGAAATGGATAATTGAAAGTTCCCCTATATTCTAGGGATGGAAATGTGCTATCCTAATCATTTTTAGGTCATGATGAATCTGTTTTCCCAATTTTCCAATCCGATTCCGTTTGCTGTTTCTAATAATTTGATGCAGATCAGTTGCATAGCTTGGTTGGAGGCCCTGTTTGCGAGCTTATATATTGAATACTATGATTGGTCACATTAGGAAAATGGTTGCCCTGAATTATAGACCAAATTTTCTTCAATTTTGCAAGGTTTCAGATCCTGAGAATTTTGTTTGCACACTTTCCAAGTTTCTTTCCATTTGCAGAAATCAATATTCCTTATGTTTTAAGTGGCTACTTTCGAGGGGCCACCAAATGTGCCTGGATGATTGTCAAGAGTCACTATTCTGGATCTATATTCTCCATATTACATACTTCTAGTATCCAGAGGCTCAAATTCTAAGGAGTTCATTTGACATGTTTTCAAAGCCAAAACCAAATGCAGTTCATTGCTCTTGGACAGGGTAATTTGCAGACTTGTTGTAAAGAGGCGACTTGGGCGATTAAAATATTTTCACTTGTATGGTTCCATCAGATACCACTTTGCAATATGGAAGAATGTCGACCATGGAATGTGTATGCCCAGTACCACACCCTGATTACTAGATCTTGTCAGTTTTTAAAGCCAGCTCCAGAAGCCGGATGTCATTAATGAGTTAAATTTGCAGAAATGTAAATGGTTATTTATGGGGACTGCCAATTTAGTATTTTATGGTCTGATTGCACAATCTGCTATATTTTAGGCAATTGAAGAAGATGCATATGTTCAACCTGTCTGCATTCCTAAAAACCAAATAAGCTCTCACAGCTTGCAATGTCTACAAGAGTGCATAATGGGCAGTGACAAAGGCCTCAACATGAAGTCAGACATGTCGATACAGATGCCTCGCTAATGCATATTGCACTTATAAAGAAATGCAAGTGGTTGGATTGCACAAGTATAAAAAGAACATCCCATGTAGAAGTGAATGAAGCCTAAGTAATGTGAAACCCAAGCAATAATTTCACATAGCATACGGAATGAGCATGGGCATTTGAAACAAGAGCTTTCCATTATAATTGAAAGTTTTAAAACCTTAAAAACTTCCAAGCTAATGTAAAAGGCAGGATTTTATATATGCTAGAGGGAATACTATCTTGGAGTCTCCTTACCGTCACAAATTTCCTATCCATCCTTGCTCACCATAGTGCAATGTAATAAGGTACAATGGAGGAAAGGTAAGAAGTCTTTCCAAACATTCAGGCATAATGCAATCGGCTGGTGTGAAACCAAAAGCATCAACCCTACCAGCATACTCCCTGCCTGCTGCCAGCATCCACCTTGCAAATGGAAATGTGGAAGTATTGACAAGGCATGCAATGTTTGCAGGATATATACAAAATGAATTTGTTTGATAAGACTTTAAAAACTTTCAAACATAGCAATCTGCTGGTGTAAAGCCAAATCCCATGTCAGCGCAGCAGACAGGGAAGGCACGTGACTATTTGACAGTATGCTTCAAAGAGATGTCATCTTATGAAAAGAGATGATTGTAGGATATGTTCAAGATAGATTTGTTAATAAGGATTTTTAAAACCTTCAAGCTAATGCTATCACTGATGTAAAGCCAAATTCAACAAACTTTGCCAGCATCCTCCCTGCCTGTTGTCGATCCTCCCAGCCAATGCAAAACACGTGACATGGAAGATACAAGCAAGTCACATGAACTATTTGGAAAATTCCCTCAAAGGAGAATAGTCAGTGTCATTCCAAAGGAGGCAGCCTAGCATGTAACAAAAGGCAGATGCATAGAAGAAGACCCACGCATTGAAGGAATCAAAACTTAAGAAAATGAAATGGCAGCTAGCGCATGAAGAAAGGTTAAGTGCCAATTTTTATGACATGTTCCTTCTATGCAAAGGCAAGGAGGAGTGCATACAATGCCAAGGAATTTTAGTGCATTCTGGAGTGGTTGCGCAACAGGATAGAGGATGGAACATTTGACATGGATGTTGCGTAGCAAATGGAGGAGATTTTTTTTTAGATTTTAAGTTCAAATCTACAAATGTAAATCCATGAAGGGTGGCACCCAGACCTCTGGAGGGAATTCATGTTGTTCATTAGCAAGGAGATAGTACCATTAACAAGCAGTTCTACAGGAACCTCTCTGAAATCTTGAAAACAATGAAAGTGGGATATCCCACATTTGCTATACAGGGGTGTTTTTAGGCTTTATATACTAAATGACTTAGTATGTAATATGAAGTGAAAAGAAAGGAAGTCCATGGTGGGCCTCTTGGCCGGCTGGAAGGCTCAGTACATGCAGTGGGCCCCACCCTAATTTTGGTCAAAAATACACATAAAGTTTAAAAAAATTCAACAGAACCATTGGTCCATGTGGCACAAATGACAAGTGGTGCCCAGTAGATTAGTCAGTGAATCAGAGGATGCCACGTGGTGCCAAGTAGGCACCAAGTGGCGCAAGTCAAATGGAGTTCAGAGGCACCAATCAAAAATTGACAAGTGGCACCAAGTGGACCTGCGGACCAATCAGAGAGTGACACTCGGCGCATTCTGGTGAGATGTGCAGATTTCATAATATTTTTATTTTGAAATTCTTTCAACAAGTGGGTTAACTAGTGAGCATCTTCAGCAAGATCTAAGGGCTCACTTAATGGCTTAATGGAAAGATGCACACTATCTAACCATTAAGCCATTAAGCCCTTGCGACAAGTGTCACATTCTGGTGCATCTTGGGGAAATAATCAATTAAATCCATCACAAATGGCAAGTGGTTAAAAAGTGAGCAACTTCAAAAGGATCTAAGGGTTTTCTTAATGGCTTAATGGAAAGATGCTCACTATCTACCCATTAAACCATTAAGCCTTGGTGAAAAGTGTCACAATGAGACAAAATCTGGAAAAAGGGGAATATTAAAGTTTAATTTGTCTCATCTCAATAGTTCAACTATTGAAATATGATTAAATTCAAATGCAAATATTTCAAATTTTAAAATGAAAATCTGCATGGGAAAGCAAGCTTGAATTAAAGTTTCAGAGGGCAAATCTTGTCCAAACCATAGAGTATTATATGTTGCCGGAAAGGTCTCAGAATAAAGAAGATATTTTGTAGACCAGTTGAAGGAAAATCAAATCAGATTTTTGTAGTTTCTGTTTGAACAGTTGCAGATATTTTTCGAGGACAAACAGGTGTCGGTGATGAATTTTGTTTTTTCTTTCTCCTATATCTGGTTTTTTCTCCATTGTAACCAAGGATGGTGAAAATTATGCTGCTGGGAAGTATTCTGGCTTTTTGAGTTTTATTTCTTAGTGTTCATGGTCTTGTAATGTTCAGTTCCAGATGAATTTCAATAAAGAATGATGGAATCCCTATTCAAATATATGTCTAATGTCTTTGTGTGCTTGGTGTTAATTCTTGTGTATTAATCTGTAAGGCATGTTAATACACCAGTTACAAGGTGGTTGTGGTTTTGTTTTTCGAGTTTCTTTCAAGGAGAGATTAAATCTTGAATGCAATTTCTGAGAGTTTAGGATCAACATATAAATTTGATGTCCAGATATTGAAATGATAAGAATGGATTGTAAGGCATTTCATTCAGGTTCTTTGAGTTTGAAGTTGGGGTTTTCTGGGAATGCATATTTGTTTGACTCTGTTGCCTAATAGATAAGGCACTGGTCCTTTATTGGTTATGCAGTTTCATCATCAATCATTTAAAATCAAACCATTTTCCCTTTCCTGTTTAAGAGTAGAAATGTGTACAAGTTGCATTGAATAGTGCAAATATATTTGGTGATTCCTTATAGAAGTGAATCTGATAGGTTAGCCTGCCTGAGCCTTTGGGTTCAAAAAGAAGAAGGGTGAATATCCTTATATCACTAGTTTTTTCTATATTTTAAAATTATAGTTTGTCTTGTTAAGCTTTGCATTTGGTTGTGCTTGATCACTTGAAAGGTGTTTCATAAGTTGGTTTAACAAAGATACATAGCAAATCAGTGTTCACTTTTATATATACTATGTAATCAGTAATCATTTAGAGGTAAAACCTGCCTGAGTGTATGTGGAGCTCAAAAATGAAGAAGGATCTTATCCAATCCTTAGCAATTAGGCTTTTCTTGTATCTGAATCAGTATTAGGAGGCATAGTGTTCAAGTAGTCATTTCAAGCACTGTGATTCATACAAGAAAGAACCCTAACAAAATGGAGACTCTAGTGGGGATGGGTTGAAGGAAATCATGTTTAATCTGTTCTAGATTTTCTGGTACTTTATTTTCAGAATCTTTTGATCCAGTTCTGAGTTTATTAAAAATGCTAGGGATAGCAATGAAAAAATCTTGTTAAAGAAAGCAGTAAATCTCTGGTATTAAAAGTTACAAATCAAAATACCCCATAAATTATAATCTGTCAGAGAAGTGGATGTTAAAATCTCATATGAGCTAATCATTTGCTGCTTCATTTCTGGAACAAATTGTGAATCCTAATCCCATACATGTTATGGGTGGCGACTCTGTTTGAATTTGGAGGATCCTAGTTGTTTTGTGCTAGTGTAGGTTCTGATTATCAGTTGTGATTTGATGTTTAAGATCAGCAAGTTTAAGATGTATGTTTCCTTTCTTGGCTGAATCAATATTCTAAATCTGATTTTGAGAAAGAGTGTCAAGAAAAATAATCTGAAATTTGTTTAGATCTCTGTGTATGAATGGCCTGGAAGTGTTTTTATTTGCAGAAAAAGGAAGAAAAAGACAGTGTGACTTTGCTGGTTAGAATGAACCTAGAATTGAAAAGAATTTGGCAAATGGATTTTGTTGTTTGAAAATTCTCCTCTGCAAGGAGATGGAAACTCTACGAAGAAAGAACCTGATGAAGCTACACAAAAGGCTCTGAATCCGCAATGTTTCAAGTCAAGAAGCAAAAGAGTAGCTGCTGCAAATTTTATCCAGGTAATCCTCTTATTTGTTGAAAAGAAAAGTCCCTTCATAGATGGATGAGTCACTAAAAAAAGGGAAAGAAATTGAAAGTTTTGTCATATTTCTGGGTTGAGATTTTCAGTTATTAAAATCAAAAATATGCTATGGTTTCATGAAAGAAGTGATGGTTTTGAAATCAGATGGAAATCTTTTTCAAGAATGGAATGTATTGTTGAATAAATAGTTCAAATGGAAATTCCAACTCTCATGGAGGGAGATATGTTTTCTAGATCTGAAATTCACAAGCAAGATCTTGAAATTGATAGTAGAAAAGTGAATATTGCATTAATAGATCAACAGATCCAAGAAAAGGCCCTATTGATTTTGAGAGAAAGGGTAGGAGATAGAAAAATGGAATCAGCATACTCGTTTTATCAAAGGTTTTCTAGTGTAGTTGATAAGCTTATAGTTGATATTGACTTTCCAGAATTAGAGTGGGTGCGATTATTTCTAGAGCTTTGTGTGTTGAAATCACTTGATTGGTCAGTATCTCTTAGAGAAGAGGCATCTAAACATGTTAAAAGATGGATTGATGAAATTGAGAAATCTGAACTTGAAAGTATAGATGATGTTGAATCTAGTTCTTATGAAGATGGTGTTGAATCTAGATCTTATAATGATGATGTTGAATCTTATTATGTTGATTATGAAGTAGATGAACATCAGATTGATGAAGATGAATATTTAGTAAATAATTTTTCCTTTCGGTCTGTAGATTTGTCTTCTATTCAGCACAATAATGCAAACTTCTTGTCTCAACTTAAGGAAGACTTTAATGAGCACCAAGAGAGTGATTATGACAGACAGAAGTTGCTACAGTGATTTTCTTGCACAAAAAGACATGAGCGACAAAGTTTCAGTCCTTATTACAAATAAGGAAGATTGTTTTCAATCCATGTCATTAAATGGGGGTGTCCAAGGAAGCATTTGTGAGGAATTTGTAGAATAAAGGAATGAAGAATTGTAAAATTTTGAAAATGGATGTGTATATGATGTCCCAACACCAACACCTTTTCATATAGCTGATTATTTTGATGAGATCATTGAGGATTTTCTTTTACAAAATGATAGCTATAGTTTTTCTTCTTCTCAAATTCATAGCAATGATGATTGTTCAACTCATAATGATGTTGATTTAGAATGTTCCATCCTTGGTGATGGTTACGATTCAGAAATTGATGATTGGTTTATTGAAGTTTCTAACTCACTCTTTGGTAGAGAAATAGATGTGAATCAGCCAATGCTTTGTTGTCCTGATTTTGAAAAGGTTTCCCATGTATTTTCTAATCCTTTGTATGAGGACATGGTTGAAAATTTAGTTGATCTAGATAATATATCAGATTATGAAAACAATAACTATGGGAGCCAGGATGAAATGACTGATTCAGTTTCCTTCCGCTCTAATCAATCTTCCTCCAATGTTGATCTTGAAAATTATTACAGTCTGAAAATGAATGAAGTTTTTCATGGTGAACTAAGTATGAAATCAGAGGTTATGGTTCACCATGCTTCCCCTGATTCTTTGCATGATACACATGAGGCTGAATATGAGAGGTTTTTCTTTGATATTCAGGCATGTATTGAAGTGAATCAACATGTTTCCAGCCATGAGAGTGAGCTGGAATGTTTATTGTTTCAGAAGGATAGTGATCTTCAAGGATATGATGTTGTGATATCACATAGTGATCAACATATGCAGTGATTCAGTGCTTTTGCTTTGCCAAGTGAAGGTGAGTTTGCTGATTACTTTTTGTTTGACATGTTGAAGATTCAGGGAAGCACTTTTGATCAAGTGAATGGATATGATAGCCTCAATTTACCTTGGATACATGGAGATGAAAATCATATTTTCGATAGAGGTAAGTGTTGATTTCAGTCATGAAGGGGTTTGGGCCTTTTTAAATAAGCTTATTGTTTGTAAATTTGATTTCTTTCCCTTTTAGTCATGTGGTGTGTTTCCTTTCAATAAAGAGATTCCCTATTTTTGGAGAAGTGGAAAGAGAAGAGAGAGAAAGTGAAAGTATAAAATCTAATTTGTTTTTGGGTGGTCTACTGTACCAAGAGATCTGAATCCTCTGCATGCGCACATGGGGCACACATCCACAGTCAGAGCCACTGTTGGGACTGAAAAAAGTAGTAAGGGTTTTTGAAGTACCATGTTAAAATTCTGCATTTTGACCTCCTAAAGTGCTTTTTGAGCCTATTTTCCCTGATGAAATTCTGAGTTCTACCATGCATGTCAAGTGATAATCACCTTTTTTTTGACATTTGAAGGCATCTCAGTTCGTTAGTTTCAAGTTTTGATTTATTTCGTGATGTCTTGTTTTAGGCACTTGTCAAAATCTGCATTTATGCCCAAGTGTCAATCTGTTGTAAATGGCCTAGTTTGCCTTTGAATATCTTGCACCCAGAAATGTTTCATGACCCGCCACTTTGGGGATCTTGAGTATGTGTATCAGAGAACCTATGTTTCAAATTCCAAGTCATTTCAATATGTTTTGACTAGGTTTCAAACCCCTCTAAGTTGGTGTTGATGTTAGTTTTGTAGCACTACATAACATATAGGAATTGAATACCTGATATAGGATATCAAACACTCAACCCTCTCTTGAAAATTAAATACTCACAAAGAACATTCAAAAACTCCAAGGTTCCTTACACCTGTGGATACTAACTCAGGTATATTAATGTGATTTGTTGGTTAATCACGTAGGCGGGCTTACGTTGTTCATTCAAGGATATCAGATTCTTGCCATGATGATGATGGGACTTAGCTTTGCAATGTATACTCAATTGGTCTATCTCCATAATTTATATCACTTCCAACTTTGCTCATCAAAACTCCAACTACTAAACTACTTACTGCTTTACTACTACTCCTATGGAATGGAAAGATTAGCAAATGGATGGGGATCAAATCTAATGAAAGCTTGCCAGCGGCGCTACCTCCATAGATGCAATGATTCAAGGGAAATTCTTAGAATTTTCACACTAACACCTATCTTCCAACCCAACTTGAAGTACAAGCAGAAAGA
>MU226460.1:1563752-1575110 GCA_018584345.1 Thuja plicata
AGTGTCACAATGAGACAAAATCTGGAAAAAGGGGAATATTAAAGTTTAATTTGTCTCATCTCAATAGTTCAACTATTGAAATATGATTAAATTCAAATGCAAATATTTCAAATTTTAAAATGAAAATTTGCACGGGAAAGCAAGCTTGAATTAAAGTTTCAGAGGGCAAATCTTGTCCAAACCATAGAGTATTATATGTTGCCGGAAATGTCTCAGAATGAAGAAGATGATTTTGCAGGCCAATTGAAGGAAAATCAAATCAGATTTTCACAGTTTCTATTTGAACAGTTGCAGATATTTTCTGAGGACAGATAGGTGTCGGTGATGAATTTTGTTTTTTCTTTCTCCTATATCTAGTTTTTTCTCCATTGTAACCGAGGATGGTGAAAATTATGCTGATGGGCAGTATTCTGGCTTTTTGAGTTTTATTTCTTGGTGTTCATGGTCTTGCAATGTTCAGTTCCAGATGAATTTCAATAAAGAATGATGGAATCCATGTTCAAATATTTGTCTGATGTCTTTTTGTGCTTGGTGTTAATTCTTGTGTATTAATCTATAAGGCATGTCAATACACCAGTTACAAGGTGGCTGTGGTTTTGTTTTTTGAGTTTCTTTCAAGGAGAGATTAAATCTTGAATGCAATTTCTGAGAGTTTAGGATCAACACATAAATTTGTTGTCCAGATATTGAAATGATAAAAATGGATTGTAAGGAATTTCATTTGGGTTCTTTGAGTTTGAAGTTGGGGTTTTCTGGGAGTGCATATTTGTTTGACTTTTTTGCCCAATAGATAAGGCACTGGTCCTTTACTGGTTATGCAGTTTCACCATCAATCATTTAAAATCAAACCATTTTCCCTTTCCTGTTTAAGAGAAGAAATGTGTACAAGTTGCATTGAATAGTGCAAATATATTTGGTGATTCCTTGTAGAAGTGAATCTGATAGGTTAGCCTGCCTGAGCCTCTGGGTTTGAAAAGAAGAAGGGTGAATATCCTTATATCACTGGTTTTTTCTATATTTTACAATTATAGTTTGTCTGGTTAAGCTTTACATTTGGTTGTGCTTGATCACTTGCAAGGTGTTTCATAAGTTGGTTTAACAAAGATAAATAGAAAATCACTGTCCACTTTTATATATATTGTGTAATAAGTAATCATTAAGAGGTAAAACCTGCTTGAGTATATGTTGAGCTCAAAAATGAAGAAGGATCTTATCCAATCCTTAGCAATTAGGCTTTTCTTGTATCTAAATTAGTATTAGGAGGCATAGTGTTCAAGTAGTCATTTCAAGCACTGTGATTCATACAAGAAAAAACCCTAACAGATGGCATTGGCAAAAAAGCATGAAGAAGTTGTAGTTCTCAATCACACCCTGGAAGAACAGATTGCAAAATTGAAAGAAAAATTAGTGGAGAGTAAGAGAGAGAAGACTCCAGTTCCCCAAGACATAGAAAAAGTTGAAACGGGTGCTTCCATTGAAATAAAGCAATATTCAGCATTGGTAGAAGGACAATCCAAGGAATTATCATAGGAGCAGAGTGTAAATGTCATGTCTGTTATATTGCCTATATTGCAACAACAAAATTGATGTTTTAAAATAGAATAACTACATAGTATATACATTGTATGGATCATTGCAAGAAGCTTCAAAGACAGCTACAGAAGCTATGACTTTCTTGGAACCTACTTTCAAGACCTGGTCGGGAAGAGAAAGGATAATGGACAAATTGAAAATAGCAATGTTATGCAGTGATGATTTTCCTGATAAAATCACAGAGACCATTGACATGATCAATGAAGTAAATAATACATATGGCTTTTTCAATGGCAAGGCTAAATTAATAAATAATAAATTGTAGTTATTTGGTGACCAATGCCCTCCCCTGATCCCAAAGATATATGATGAAGCTGGTGTTTTGAAGCCACAATCAGATTGGACAGATGGATTCAATGGGATATTTAAGGATGGGGAGATGAAGTAGCACCTGGAGAAGGATGTCAATGCTGAATATTGCAATGAACTGATTGACAACCTCTTCAAGGTTGAAGGAGATATTGAAAAGTTTGTTTCTGAGGCCTGAACAACCATTGATGCCAGATGGACGAAAGTTGTTGCAAAGATGGAACATGAAAATACTTTTGACTGGCCCACCACTAAGGAGGTAAATAGGTGGGAAGAAAAGTTGAAAGGATAAGGAGGACATTGTCAAACGACAACAAAAAGCCTTGCTCAGACTTTGCCAACCTTTGCCACCTGTGTTTTGTTATAACTTTTTTTTATGTTAGTTACAAATTTGTTGTTGCAAAAGATTTTGTAAATCTTTCCCATGTAGTCCATAGCTTTTAGAATCCTTAGTTATAAAAGGATTCCAAGACTACTGGGAAAAACATAGCCATTTTTCATTTGGGATTACAAGTTTAATTGTATAAACTCCGGTTTAAGACCAATATATTTTGAGAAGGGTTTTGAAATTATTGTTGAATGTAATAGAAACTTTGATTATGAATACAAATGAAATCCATCAATAGTTTCTAAAACATATGATGAGTGTTTTGTTTTCATTATGGTGTCCTAAATTTTATTTAAATTGAATGCTCGAGGAATGTTCAATTTATGCATATGTTAGGCAGATTTTGAAATAGTTTTGGGGTTCTTTCAAGGAGAGATTAAAATTGCCTTAGGGTTTTTTCAGTGAGATTCATGGTTTATAATGAATTTGATGAATCAATTTGTCATATGTGTAAGGATAGATATATAAGGTATATATATGTTTATGTCAGATTCTATAGTTGCTTTAAATTCCTATTCATGAGAAAACTAGTTAAAGCTATTCAGGAGTGACTCCATACCCTAGGATTAAGCACTGGTCTGTTTTCCTTTGAAATAGTTGACTATCACTGATAAAATTGATATTTACCTTTATTTTTTGATTTTCCAAATAAATGTTGCAAAAGTTAATCCTTGTGATTCCATTCATATCTACTGGAATAATTTAGTGATTTGATTATTCTAAGTTGGAAGGGTATTCCCGCCTGAGTTTATGGAGCTCGAAGTGTAGAGGGTTTGAAAACCTAAAAACCCTGTTTCTTTCATTTTGTATCTTGCTTGGTCAGTATTTGGGATAAATAGAGAAAGCTCTTTGCGAGTATTTTTATGTCAACAAGAAAAGGAACTAACACTTCCAATGGATAATCAACAACTAGGATCTCCGTCCTATCATCTTCCTCACATGTTTCTCAAGCTTCAAAAAATTCTCGTATGGATTGAGTTCTTCACTTCCCCTGTTCTAGTTGCATCTGCATTCGTGGTAACTCTTTCCACACTTCTTCTATTGTCTTCATTCTTTCTTCCTCCGTCCATTTCTTTTCTTCAACCTCCCTTCACTGCTTTCTCTCTTCTTCTTCTCTTTTCCTTTTCTCTACATCTTCTTTTTGTTTTCTTGCATTAGCTTTCCAAGCTTTATATGCGTCAAAATTTTCCATCTCTGATAATGGAAATGCCCTAACCAACACACACTAGATCTTCCCACTCTGATACCACTTGATGTAGAGAAAATGGAAGAAACTCTAATTCTGCACTCTTTAACTTTCTTTCTTTGAAAACATATACTCAAGGGGCACAATCCTCTTTTTATTCCCCTAACAATCATGTCAACACCAGTATACATCACCCATAGCTGTTTCATATGCACTGGTTCTTCAACTTCCACGTAGTCTATTGCCACGTGAACATTGACATAACTACAAGTCCGCCACCTTTCCTTCTCAAGAAAAATAGGAGCAAAGCACAATGGTATTCAACTATCGCTTTAGGGATGGTATGTAATATCCCTATCTATTCCAAAATAGAAATACTATTCCATGAGATCCTTCATGGACTCTTCTTCGAGTTGACTGTCGAACACCATTAATTTACTATCTGCAAATACCTTACTTCGTGGACTCTTGTTTGAGTCTCCTCTATCGACTTCCACCACCTTTCTACATGTTAGAGAATGTGTTCGATCATGGAGACAATATGGAATGTGGATTTTAATATTGCACAAGCCGGTCTAAATGAAAATGAGTTGCAAACCAGTATATCAAACATTTAGCCAAACTAAACGGTGACAAAGACAATCATATGTAATATGAAATTTTATTTTATTCATCCCTTTTCTTATTACATTTCTCCCCTCTCCTTCATTGGTTTTCACCACTTCCACCCGTATTCTCCTACCCGCCTATTGAGTATCCTCCCTCCTTCAAATTTCTTAGATCAATAACTTATAACCGAAAGTAATCGGATATCTACCCAAACTAACTCTATAACTTCCTTGATATCTACTAACTCCTATATCAGTTCTTCATGACTGATTAGAGTAAGTTCTTAACCATAGAACTAAACCATTAATTGCATCATGGAGTTAACAATGAATTTTTCAACTTCACGATAATACAAACATTTTATTACATCAAAAACACCTTTCAATATACCAAAATACTTACCTCTACCTAGAACGTCCCTCAACAATATGAAGACTCAACCTAACCAAATGCATTTTAAAATGCATGTACAATCCCTAATCTTTGAAAATTTCCTAGTCCTGTGATGCGCCTGCATCAAGCTTTCGGGGACCCAAAGAATTCAAGTCCCATTGAATTCTCTTCTTTTGAGCTTTCCAATTCCATGGTATTATGTCGAGGACTCTAGAAAAATAAAGATGGCCTCCAAGATCTCCAGGCTGTGCACACCCTATAAACTGGGTAACACCATATAGGCATTATGCATGCCAATACCAAAAATGTTAAAAAACCCAAATGGGTTGTGTCCATTGAAATGATCTTCAGGTCAGATTTTATCAACCATAACCATCTGTGTATCATAATCCAGGGTTGCCTCATCATAGTGCATAGCAACTTCCATTACTCATAGAGGACATAACATTTTCCCTTGTTGAATTATTTCACCATCCTCAAGCTCATCATGAATTGGATTCTCAAGGCCCACATCAACAACTATCTCAACTTCTTCATCTTTTTCAAGAACCTCTTTATCACAAGGTCCATCCATAACCATTTTCTCTTCACTAGCATATGTCTGCTTTCCTTGTCCTTCCAATGAACAATCAAAAACTAGGACCTATGTCCTATCATCTTCCTCACATGCTGCTTGGGCTTCAAAAAATTCTTGTATGGCTTGAGTTCTTCGCTTCCCCTCTTCTAGTTCCTTCTGCATTTGTGCTAACTCTTTCCGCACTTCTTCTATTGTCTTCATTCTTTCTTCCTTCGTCCGGTTCTTTTCCTCATCCTCCCTTCACTGCTTTCTCTCTTCTTCTTATCTTGTCCTTTTCTCTACTTCTTCTTTTTGTTTTCTTTCATAAGATTTCTAGGATTTATATGCCTCAAAAATTTCCATCTCTGATAATGGTAATTCCATACCCAACACGCACCAAATCTTCCCGCTCTAATACCACTTGATGCGGAGAAAATGGAAGAATCTCTAATTCTGCACTCTTTAACTTTCTTTCTCTAAAAACATATACTCAAGGGTCACAATCCTCTTATTATTCCCGTAACAATCATGTCAACACTAGTATACATCACCCATAGCTGGTTCATATGCACTGGTTCTTCCACTTCCACACAGTCTGTCGCCACGCGAACATTGACACAACTACAAGTCTGCCACCTTTTCTTCTCAAGAAAACTGGGAGCAAAGCATGATGGTCTTCAACTATCGCTTTAGGGATGGTATTTAATATCCCTATCTATTCCAAAATAGAATTACTAGTCCATAAGATCCTTCATGGACTCTTCTCTGAGTCAATTGTCAAACACCATTAACTTACTATCTAATAATACCTTACTTTGCGGACTCTTCTTTGAGTCTCCTCTATCTACTTCCACCGCCTTTCTACATGTTAGAGGACACATTTGATCATGGAGACAATATGGAATGTGGATTGTAATATTATACAAGCCAATCTAAATGAAAATGAGTTGCAAACTAGTATATCATACATTCAGCCAAACTGAACGGTCACAAAGACAATCATATGTAATATGGAATGTTATTTTATTCATCCCTTTTCATATTACATTGTTCCCTTCTCCTTCATCAGTTTTCACCGCTTCCCCCCGTATTCTCCTACCCTCCTATCGGGTATCCTCCCTCGTTCAAATTTCTTAGATCAAGAACTTATAACCGAAAGTAATCGGATAACTACCGAAACTAACTCTATAGCTTTCTTGATAACTACTAACTCCTCTATCGATTCTTCATGACTGATTAGAGTAAGTTCTTAACCATAGAACTAAACCAATAATTGCATCATGGAGTTGACAATGAAGTTGTCAACTTCATGATAATACAAATGTTTTATTACATCAAAAACAACTTGTAATATGCCAAAACACTTACATCTACCTGAAATGACCCTCAACAATATGAAGACTCAACCTAACCAAATGCATTTTAAAATGCATGTATAATCCCAATCTTTGAAAAGCTCCTAGTCCCGTGATGCGCCTGCATCAGTGACTAGATTTTTCTTCTTCTTCTTCTTCTTCTTTGCAATTTTGGTGGAAGCACTTGTATGCAGTACCATATCAAGTTCCTTTTCTTGGTCTGAAGTACTTTGTGAAGGCTTTGGAGGTGTTGTGCCCTTATCCTGTTTCTCGGTATTCACCTTTCAATCGGTTGTAGATGTCTCTACATCAACCTTATCTTTTTTTGCATCTTTCTCTTTCTTGGTATCCTTGGCATCACCTTATTTTTCCTCTCCAATTGTACCTTTCTATTCATCATTTGTGCTTTTATGCTCCCCATCACCCTTATCTTTAGGTATGCTTACATCATGGTCAGGTGTCTTCTCCTTTTCTTCTGAGATGATATTGACAGCTTGTATCAATAATGACATTTGTCCTAGTATATTGACCTGTGCAACATCTTGTGTTTCCTTTCCCTTTTCTTCTCCTTGATCGGTGGTCACATTAGTATCTTCATCATTCTTTACTTCATTTGTGAGATCACCTCCAATGATATCTATTATAGTTATATCTTTGATTTTTTCATCTATAGTATCTTTTAATGATTGTAAGATCTGTGGTATGTCATCCATGGCCTGGCTTGCCTATGTTGTCAGATCAACTAGATTGACGTCCTTAGTGTCATTTAGAATGATGTGCTCTGGGCTTGGTGTAGCTTGTTTCTCTTCATTGTGAGGGGTCTTGGTAATAGATAATACCTTTTCGGGGATTGTGTCCTCTTTAGGTAGATTGAGTATTTCTCTCCAAGCTTCATCACTTTCTTTGTCAAGCTCTATTAGGGTGCCCTATAGTACTTTGTAGGCTCTCAATTTTTCTGATAAATTCTTTAAATGCTTCTTCACCATTTCATCAATTTATTCCATCTTTGACTCGGGTGGAATAATTGCTACTAGGGATCTTTCCCTTATCTTCTTTTCAGCTTTCAGTGCATATGTCCACCTTGCTGATAGGCTATTATTAAGTTCTTGTGGCATCATCTTATCAAATTGTATAGGTACATACTTGAATAAAATCATCACCTAGATAATGACTTCTTCTATCTTAACCCGATCCTCTAATTTTAGAGTTAGTCATTGTCTAATCTTAGGATTTTATATGCTACCTGTCTTAACAATTAATGTAAAAATATCATCAATTGTTGTAGGAACTTTGTTCTTTTCATCTTCTTCATCTTGTTCAGTGTCTTCCTTATCTTCCTTTCTTTGGATTAATCTCCTTCTTCTCTTTGGTTCTGATGTTTTCCCAGTTTGAGGATTTTTTTTATAAGTCCTCACTTGTCCTTTCTTGACTGGTGATGAGTTTGTATCTTTTGTAGTTTGACTCCTTGTCCTTGATGTAGTAGTAGTTCTTGGTTTCTTTGCAGGTGGTGCGTCGGACTCAGTTGACTTGGAGTCACTCACTTTTTCACCTTCACCAATAGGTGACTGTCCCTTAGTGTCATCTTTTTATTCTATTTCTTCATCATCAACTGAAAACTTATTTTGAAGTATCTTAACCATTTTGGTCTTCTTTCTGTTAATATTCTTCACTACTAGGCCTGTTTTAATTCTGGCCTTAGCTTCTTCATAAGTGCCAAATCTAGGTTGTGATTTTTCAACTACCTCATTCAATAATGCTTCAATAGCATTTGTGGCCTGATCAATGTTGATTTCATAGTCAAGAGGTGGTAACCATGTTGTCCTCGGTACAGCTGGTTTGATCAAGGTGGTGTCGGTATCTACTATGAAACATATATCATCCTTATAATTTTCCACCAATTGTTTAGGTGTCCTCATCCTCTTTTGCATTCTATCTTTGAATCTAGTGAAATATGCATCCATGAATGATGTAAATTTTTCCCCTAGTGACTTAATAAATTCACTAATTTGAACTATCCCTGGTCGGGTAGTGTCCCAATTGACATTACTGACAGATGGGAAGAAGTTCTAGAAATAGAGAAATGTACACATGAGGAGTGATCCCAACTTACATGAATTAGTCATTGCTGACCTAATTTTCCTCATGTTCTCCTCTAATTACTTCAATAGAAGCTTGGATAGGTCAAGTTGTAATCCCTTCTTCATAATCTTATGGGCAGTGTCAACTGCTCTGCATGCAATGTTGTTTAACTAGCTAGCTTGGAATACCTTGTATCCCAATACACATGCATTGAAATTTAGTTTTGGATCAATGATGGAGTTTACCTTTAAACCTCTGCCATCCCATACTGCACCTATCATCTTTTCTATATCAGGTCGAGGATGATGTTTGTGTTCTTTGACCTTGTCGATTACTAGATAACGAGTTACTATGTGTATTACATCCTTGGTGATCAGTTTTGGCTCATCCAGCCACATCTTTTGGTCATGTACCCAGCTAAGAACTATCTAGATCCACTCATTTTTGAATTCCTTTGGGAACATTAGGGCATTTGTCAACCCTTTTACCTCAATATGTTTATATCCATCCTTGATGTTTCCATCTGTGCAAAGCTTCTTGTATGCTTCCTCAACTTTGAGATCTCCAATCTCCACAACCTTACAGTGGATATAGGCTCAGACATCTTTGACTAGAAAAACCCTAGGTGGTATTCTTGAGAATGCTCAAGCATCGTTGGGTTGTGAAGCAACCTCGGGGCAAAATTTGTACTTAGGCTCTTTACATGTAGAGTTCTTGATCAGATTAACCTTTTTATTCTTTGCATTCTTGATTTTGGAAACTCATGAAGTGGTTTCCATGTTTATGTGAAATTGGGGCTTTTCCCAAAAACAAACTGTGAGTTTGGTGAGTCTTAGTTACTCACTTGATCTGTTGTAGCTGTTGGGAGTCTGTCTGAATAGTTGTGAATGTTCTTGTGAGTTTCTCTGCAATCTGGTCATTGTTGGTCGCTCTACTTTTCTCTGCTCTTTTCTCTTAATTGCTTTGTGAACAAATGATCTTTCCATCACCCTTTTATAGATGATGCCCTAAGTGGTGCAATAAATTCTTTACCTACTTCTTGGTGGTCAAATACAAAGCTTCTTGGGAAACATACCAACTTCATTCTCAGTGAGAATGTGATGCTCAAGGTAAGTGTTAATTTAATTTGACCTTTCTCATGTTCACTGACAGAGCTCGGTATGTAGCGAAGACTTCATTATCTTTTTACATGATTACGATGATCCCCGGTTTACATTAACAACTTAGATTTTATATGTTCACTGACGATTATCGGTATGCATTTGACCGACAAGATTGGATTCACAAATTTGTAACAATTAATACCATAATGCATATTCATTCATGCTAATTTGTCATATTATTAATGTATATAGGAACTGCTGCAGAATATAGCTTTGTATAGTGTAGTTACATACTTACTTGTTTTGCTTAGGTGGGGGTGGTGATATCACTAGATCCATTTGATAAGATGTCACCAATTGTATTTCTTGGTCTAGCATCATTATTGTTTGTATCTTTCCTCCACATTTTGTTTCTCATCTTCCTAATGTCTTCAATGGTATTGCCATTGGAAAAAGTGCTTGTCTCTGTCACTCGTTCTCTGTAGTCCTTGCTTAGATGATCGACCCTATGGCAGTGTAAGCATGTCATTCCTGGGTTAGTCTAGTTTCTAGACCTTCTCATCCATTTTCTCATGCATTTTGCAGCTATGTGTCCATATCTACCACATGTTGTGTAGTTTTTCCATGTGTTGTAATCCCAAACATATGAATTACCGACTCTTCTCGGTTGATAAGCATTTTCTTGTTCTTTAGGTTTCCATACATTCTTTTTCTTCTTCCTGCATTCAAGAGATGTGTGCCCATGCATTTTTCAAGTGGAACAATATTTTTCCATGTAGATTTCCTTCTTTGGTTGTTTCACCTTAGATCTACATTCATGTGTTTTGTGTCCTTTCTTGTTACAGTTATAACAATTTCCTATGAATGTAGATGTGGATTTAGGAATACCTTTAGCTTTGCTACTGCAAAAATTTGATGTGTGGCCTGGTTTTCCATAGTGATTGCATGAATTCTTCCTTGGTCTTGGATTTGTGTAGAAATATTTTTCCTCAGCTTGGTTTGATGACTCTCCATGTTCGGTATACCCTAGACCAGTATTGTTGTTGAGTATGCTTTTTCCATTTAGAAAATCATCCATTCTTTTTGTGCTTTCTTCATCTTTCTTAGTCATATCATTGTGTTGTTTCTAAATTCTTTGCTAAGGCAATGGCACTTTGAATATCATAGTATAAAGGTGTGGGTTCATTCTGAGGTAAGCCCAAATCTGCAAGTAATCTTTGAAGCCATAGTGCTTCTTTAGAGGCAGTGGTACAGCCTTTATATTAAGCCTCGGTAGAACACAATGAAACTGATTGTTGCTTTTTGCTTTTCCAAGAAATTGTACCTGAACCAAGGAAAAAATAGTAACCACTAGTGGATCTCCCATCATTGGGGTCACCTCCTAGATCTGAATCAGAATAACCTTTAAGAGTAAAATCAGCATTAGCGTCATAAAATAAAGCATAATTTGGAGTACCTTTAATGTACCTTAAGATTCTTTTAGCAACTTTTAAATGAGATTGTTGAGGTTTAGACATGTATCTAGAAACTAAGCCTACACCATAAGAAATTTCAGGTCTAGTAAGGGTAAGATAATTTAAACTTCCTACTAATTACCTATAAAAAGTAGCATCAACATAAGGAGTGTTAGTAACATTTTCCAATTTAGTGCCTAAATCAAAAGGAATAGAAACATCATTAGCAGAAGTCATGTCAAATCTTTGTAAGAGATCTTGAACATACTTAGATTGAGAAACGAATATACCTTTAGAAGTTTGCCAAATTTGCATACCTAAGAAGTAGTGCAA
>MU226461.1:20147-39819 GCA_018584345.1 Thuja plicata
CCATTTTTCTCCACCCTTGATTAAGACTTTTGCCTCTTAATCTCAATGGTCCATTTCATCTCACTTCTTATAAAAGGAGAGCTCTCTCCTTCATTTTTATATCTTAAGTTTTCATGCTAATATTATGTTGCAGGTTTTCTAGGTCATTTGGAGCTTTTTGAAGACATTCTACATCCAAGCTTTGAAGACTTGTTATTACATTTCATTGTAGTTTTCATATTTGTTTTCATAGTTGCATTGTCCTAGCATCTATAGCTTCATTTCATAGCTTAGTTTCCTTTTATGCAATAGAATAATCTTACATAGTTTAAATAGGAAGACTTGGTAATACTTGTTCTTTCCTTTCATAGATTAGTTGCATTGTACTTTCATTTTCATAGACTACTTTGCATTATCATTTAGATTTGCATTGCATTGCATACATTTGGTCTCATTGGAGATATTGGCATTCTTGCCCTTATTTTCATTATGAATCTCTCATTGTATGGTTTATTGGCAAGGTCATGAGTTTATAGCTCTAGCTTAAAGCAATTTTACAAATCTTGCAATTCCATGCATAAAGAGCGATGGATCGATTTGTGAGGGCTCATTCTTGAGTTTCCTTGCATGTAAGGATTCATAGAAGTGCACTACTTTTGTGTGTACAAGAGTTACCCAATACCCTATCTTGGTCCTCCCTGATTTCAACAAGGTCTTCACTATGGAGACAGATGCAAGCAATTTGCTCATAGGGGCAGTCCTAAGCCAAGAAGGTAGGGTAGTTGCTTTCTTCTCAGAGATATTGAATGAAGCCAAAAGAAAGTACTCCACTTATGATATAGAGCTCTATGCCATGGTCCAAGCCCTCAAGAAATGGAGGCACTATTTGATGCCAAAAGAATTTGTAGTCTATACTGACAATCATGCATTAAGCTTCCTCAATTCACAAGAAAAACTTTCAGTTAGGCATCTCAAATGGGTAGAGAAATTGCAGGCCTACACCTTTAACATTAAGCATAAAAAGGGTGTAGCAAACAAAGTTGTTGATTCCCTTAGCAGAAGGATTGGTCTTATTGGATAAGTTCAATTACAAAGTGTGGGAATTGAGTCCTTCAAACACTTGTACCCAAATGACCCTGATTTTGCAGAAGTATATCAGATTTGCACAAAAATGGAGGGCAGATATCACACTGATTTCTCAGAATATCTGATTCAGAATGGGCTTCTATTCAAGGGAGCACAACTATGTATACCAAAATTCTCAATGAGAACAAACATAGTAAGGGAAAATCATTGTGGTGGCCTACGAGGTCACTTTGGCATTGATAAGACATAAGACATGGTGAAGATGAGCTATTTTTGGCCTAAGTTGAACAATGATGTTAAGAGGTTTATAGAGACTTGCACAATCTGCCAGCAAGTTAAAGGAATGACAAAAAATTAGGGACTCTACCAACCCTTACCAATCCCTTCAAGACCTTGGGAGTCCATATCAATGGATTTTGTAATCGGGCTGCCTAAAACCAAGCAAGGCTTTGATAGTGTGTTTGTCATAGTGGACAGGTTCAGCAAAATGGCCCATTTTGTGCCATGCAAGAGCACAAATGATGCATCTCATATAGAAAATCTCTTCTTTAAAGAAGTAGTTAGAATCCATGGCTTACCTTAGACAATTGTATCAGACAGAGATGTAAAGTTCCAAGGGCACTTTTGGAGGACACTTCAAGAAGTTGGGCACAAATCTCACCTATAGTTCTGCCTATCACCCACAGACATATGGGCAGACTGAGGTCGTAAATAGGTCCCTAGGCAATCTCTTAAGATGCCTAACCAAGCAATACTCACAAAGTTGGGATAAAATTCTTCCCCAAGAAGATTTTGCCTTCAATGACTCCATAAATAGGTCAATTGGTAAAACTCCATTCCAAGCAGTATATGGTTTGCACCCCAAGGGACCATTGGATCTGATGGAACTCCCCTTTGATTTCAAAATCAGTGCATACGACCAAGAATTGGCAGAACTCATCACAAAGGTGCAGCAACAAGTAAAAGAAACATTGCAAAGATCTAGTTTGAAGTACAAAGAAAATGCTGACAAAAGGAGAGAGGTCCACTTCCAAGTAGGAGACAGGGTTTGGGCCTTCCTAAGGAAGGAGAGACTACCTAAAGGTAGATACTCCAAATTAAAAATGAAGAAAGTAGGCCCCTGCAGCATACTTAACAAAATAGGTGAGAACACCTATGAAATCTCCCTTCCTCCAACTTTGCAAATATCTCCCATATTCAATATTGCAGACCTTATTATCTACAAAGCTACAACAAATGCAATGAATGCCCAAGGTGAGGAAACAACCATCAACAATGAAGACTATGTGACTGATCTTCCCCAAAGAAAACCAGTGGAGTTAGAAGGAATTTTGGACACAAAGTTACTAAGGAAAACCAGAACCAAGAAGTATATGTAGTACCTAGTAAAATGGAAGGGAATCCCCACCATAGATGCTACATGGTTGACTGAAGATCAAATCAAGCAACATGGGACTTCAGTGGAGCAGTTATCCTCAAGTAGGAACTTGAGTTTTAAAACTAAAGGGGAGTATGGTGCAGGAGCACCTACTCTAGACTCAACACACAAAGACCCTAACAATCCTAAACATACCTAGTTTAGTCTAGTTTCATCAGTTAGGCACCTAGACCAAGTTGTAAGGCCTAGTTCCAGGATTGGCACAACTATAAGCCCCTGGCTAACTATGGTAAAAAGTGGTCAAAGGGCCTAAAATCATAGGATTTTAGTCATTTTCATTTTTTTGATGTATTAGATCCATGCTGGATCACTAGATTAGGTCTAGACCAAGTTTGGTCTCCTAGAAAGAAAAAGTTGCAAAAATGTTGTAAAAGTTGCTTAGCAACTTTGACAACTTTTGCCAAACGTTGTAATCTAAGCCCCCAATAGTAAAAAGGTTTGAAATTCAGATGTAACCAATGGAGGAAGCCTTCAATAAGCCCTTTCAGGTGGGTGGAAGGTAAGGTATGTAATTTTGGCAATCATCAATAAAAATAACCATCATTTCTCTACAAATTTCATGATTCAAACCACTGTGCGGACATGTACAGTCATGGGGGCCTGAAATAGTGATTCCAAAAGTTGAATCTTTGAACCTTCTTCCATTTTCATCTAGTCTCATGTGTTGATCTTCCCTATATTGCAAGATATTGGGTTTTTAGTGGGACTGCTTGGGTTTGAGGCTAAAAATCAGGGTTCACCTAGGGCTTGAGTGTTTGGACTAATTCCACCATGGGAAATTGATGCCCCTTGGTTGAATTCATCCTTGTTCAATTTAGTTTCATATTCTGCAGGTTAGGAGCATGGATATGGAGAGGAGTGGCTTTGCCACAAGACCCTAGGTGTACATCTCATGTGTGCACCATTCTGTGACTTAGGACAGTCACTATAGATTTCGGTTGTGGATTCACCAAGGACTCAAATCCTAGATTTTGAGTTTTTTCACATTTCCACACATGCCTCCATGCTTAGTTTGTGTTTTGGAATAGGAGAAAAATCACTTGTAGTGCATTTGGAGCCCTAATTAAGACTATTAGCCCGGTCTAAAAGTTGTAATACAAGTTACCTTTGTTTTCCCCCAATCCTTGGTGCTTGGGCATGTTTAGTAAAGCCTTAAAGGGTATCAAAATCCCTGACCAAATCAACACCTCTTTTGGAAACATTTTGACTTATGTCTAAATTTGCCTCTGGAAAAGGCTACAAGCCAAAGCCTAGGTTGTGAAGAACCTTAGTGTTATGGGTTGCTTTTGAATGAAAGAACCATTGGAACTAAAGGAGTAGGACCTAAACAAGCTAGTATAGTTATTGTAGGGCACCCCTAGTCTTATAAGTTGTCTTATGGGGTTTGGTTTCCTTTTGGGTTAAGGAGACCTCTTGGTAACTTCTAAATTGTTGGTGCTTTGGACTTGGCATAGCCTAGTGATTAGGTTGGTTTGGGTGTTTGGTTGTGATAAAAGACTAAACTACTCCACAAAAAGTTACAAACCAATACAAAGTTGCTAACTACATTGAAAAGAAACTGGATTCAATCCATTAAATACCTCTGTATCTCAAAAAAAAGAAATTACTCTGTCTCAGAAAACTGTCTAATTGTGCTTCTTCAAAAATATGTAGAGAAGTTAGCCAACCTTCGTCCAAGAACTTAAAAATCCTTAAACAGGTCCCTTGACCTATCCCAATTGTCCAAACCAACCCATAACTTTATTAAATAACTTTTCAACTTTTGGTCAAAATGTTGTCGAGCAACTTTTCAAAGTTGCAAAAGTTAAATTTAACATTAAAGAAAAATCAAATTTTATAGGGGCTTGAAACCCAGAGAGAACAAAAGAGAAGAGTAAAATTTTAGTCCAGAAAATACAACCAACAAAAGAAAAATAAGAGGGGGAATGAAGGTACCTGTCAACAACCGAACAACCTTAACCAGAAATTAAAAAACAAGAAACAACAAGAAAAAACCACTTCCATTCTTTAAGACCTCAGAGGGTTTCATCCATCTTTGCATCTAGCTTGGTCATCTTGGGAACATTATCTTTTAGCTCCAGAATGTTCTTGTAGGATGAAGAGGTCTAGTTTATCTTAGCTCACCCTAGACATTTCCTCTTGAAAGAGGGAGGATGACTATTATCTGGGTTATCCAACATGTTGACAAGGATTTTGAGGTTGTTAGCTAAGGCTTTCATTCCCTCCCTAGAATGTTCCACCATATTGTCAAACAATTTCTCTAGATTTCCAATTCTATTCAGCAGCATGATAGGGGCACACAAATCATGAGAGTAATCATTACCTTTATCACTGTAGTTCACTTTGTCCTACAAATTTTGGAGACCAATTTCCATATGATTATTCTGCACTCTCAGCTTTTTTATTTCCTAGTAGCACCAATTATCATTCTTGAAGGAATAAAGGGCATTGGCTTTAGCCATGTGTAAAATCCAATAGTGTAATCCTCCTTACTAGAAAAATCCCTCATAGCCAAAGATGACTCATTCTCATCAGTTTCCAAGTTGTTCTCTTTCTTCCTTTCCTCTACTTTTGCAAACTCTTTAGCCATGTAAAGGATATCATAATATGTCCATTTTAGCATGTTCTCAGAGTAGGGCATTCCTTCCTCAAAATCTTTGTTTTATTGATGTCTATAGACAAAGACAATTCTTCTTAATATAACCTTTCTCCTTAACCATATTATCTATGTATGTAAACCCAATATCAATCAAAGTGTTAGGAGAGTTTTCTCCCTCTATCTCAATCTCCTTCTTCCTATCAGGCTTATTGTTCCCATCAAGGTCAATAACAATTTTTTCTTGATTAATCTGACTAGGATAATTATCCATTTCTGTGTAATCTTTTTCCATATCATCATTCTTCTGGTTTGAAAAGGTATCTTTCTCCCAACCAGCATCATCCTCAAAATCCTCAGAATTCACATTAGGGGTCTCCCCAGAAGATGAAATTTCCATTTCCCTAGCCATAATTTCAAAATTCTTATCGGCATATAGGGAGATATAAGAATTAGCATTCCTGGACAGAACATCCTCCAAGTCCACCAAAAATTTTTCCAGCTGATCTTTCTTGGACCTCAAAGATGAGGACGAGGCTTCCACATTCATGGCCATAAAATCCACATATTTAATTCTTTTTATAGACTTATCAGCCTTACGCAAACCAGGGATGACATTCTTCCTTTTTCATTAGGGTTTTTACCCATGCTAACCGAGACATTATCCCTCATGAACTCCATGAACTCATAAATCAACAAAATGAGACCCTCATGAAGACCTGACTTACTAGAATCCTCCCTATTATCAACAAGACTGTGATACAAGGAATTATAAAGGTAAAAAGGCCAAGAAATATAATCTTTTTGACGAAAATGATTTTAAAGCACAAAATGGTGAGATTGAGCACAAGTGAAGCACCCTTCCATAGTAATATACTCCATTAAAACAACAAGGATTTTGCACCAGAACCCAGTTATAGAATTCACAACATAACAACCCTTCTTTTTCACAATCCCACTTTTCTCAAACACAGCCTTAGCAAATTTATTAACCACCATTTTAGACACCTTTCTATTTCTATAAAAGTTAATGCCATCCACGGGAAGACTAGTTACCTTCATAATAAGCTCCACATTAAGATCAATGTGTCTCCCATCCATTGTCAGAGAGTTATTTTGTCATCCTGCAATAAAATTTTGGGTTATCCCTTTGTCGTATCCATGCAATTTCTCCAGGTAGGATGTACTCTGACCCTTCCTAAGCTTTCTTTTAATATCAAGGTCCTCCTTTAGCTTCAAAAAATTCACATTCTCTTCACGGTTCAAATCTCCTCCCATCATTGTCACTCTCACAGGAATAATGTTCATAGATAAGGACAAGAAAGCCACAATCTATATTTTGATATAGACAAAACTAATCACCCATAAAGCATGCAAGAAAAAGTAGCAATTATGACACATCACCTTTTAGTAGATGCAATACCCCTCTAACCCTAATATGAGTTTTTGAATGAAGTAAGATCTTTAGATGTTTCCTTATAGCTTAATACTTGTTTTCCTATAAAGTTATTTATAATGATTTCATTAGCTTGTACCTGAGAATTGTAATATCAGACATATTGTCTGAAGGTATCATTTATGTATTTGTTTGTCCCCATGTATGTATAAAGGACCTTCAATACCTTTCTAAACATAGTTAGGATGTTATGTGATATGTGTTGGATGGATATAGATATATTCTTCTATTAAACTTACTTTCGATGAATCTTGTATGTCACTTAATGATTTAGGATATTTATTATGGTTATGATGAGTTATTATTAGTATTGATTATTGACTAACCCAATGCTCAAGTTTCTAACCCTCATGTTACATTGTTTGTGTCTGACTGTCTATGTCTATATACATGATGTGTCTTCATGATTCAGGACAAAGTCGTAGTTACTCACATGGATGAGGTCCACATGATGTATCAATCCCAATGATATGTCTGCAATGTATTCTTTAATATGTACATAAAAGCACATGTATTTCTTCTTGGTGATGCAAGCTTGCAGGTATTGGGCATCAACTTCACCTGGCTTCACGGGTCTGAGCATGCCCCAAAATCCTCGATCATTGTTGTTGTTATGGAGACAGTACCAAGTCCCGCAAGAATAAGCCTAGCCATGATCCTTACTCATGGGTTGGGTCTTTTTGGATTTGTCCTATGATTATGGATTGATGTCCGATTTTGGTTGCTTTGATTTTATTCATTGTGGATATTCTTTATAGTCCCTAGGACTAGGTGAATATTGTTTTGTGGTTGGACTATCGGTTAGTTATAATTTGATGGTATTATAGAATTAAATGCATGGTAATAAGCTTGTCAAGTGTATTGATTAATGTATGTTTATAATAATATTTGCATGGATATATATAAACATAGGCATATGGGTGAACACACATGCATATGTTTATATATATGGTTATATAAATATGCTTATATAAATGTGTTAATATATGTGTGTGTGTGTTTATGTATTTATTTATGTGCATTTTTATTTTGAACTATTATGTGAAATTATAATTAGATCTATAATTATTCCTTTAAAGGAGGAAAGTAACTAATCTTCAGCTAAGGTGAAAGCAAGAATAAAATAAAAGAATTTACCTAAAGCATTCTCGGGAAACTATCTACATATTAATTTATCTATAGACTATTAAAATCCAAACTAATAACCAAAAGATGGTTTGAGGATGGTTGCATCGGTTGAAACCTCCTGAGAAACCAATCCTACCACATATTTATGTAAGGAGAGTTGGAAGGTAAAAGGGAGGAAGAGGACGGAGAAATTATATATGGAGAACTTTATATATATCTGAAAACTATTAGAAAGATTAAGGGAAACATTTGGAGAATATCTAGTTGATTGAAAGGCTGGAGGAGAATAGGTTTGGCTGGAATAGATTTGGATTGCCTCAAAGGTTTATCTGCGGGACTCCAGGTAGGCTCTACCCAGAAAGAGAGTCCTGTTCATGTGATTGCTATGTTTTGATGTGATTATTTACTATCTTCTATAGTTGTGTGAACAATGGAATTGTTTTATGACTATTTTGGATATTATGTTGTCTGGTATGAATTAAATAATGAAGGTATACCTTATGATGAATAATGTTTATGAACTTTTATTTATTTGTCCTTATTTATGGATTGTCACCTTAGAATGTAACTTCTTTTAGATAGAACCTTTTTCTTTTGATGTTATGCAGAATTCCATCTTGATTAGAATGATGTCCTTTGGTGGTCACTTTTCTGCACCTTGCACCTATGGGCTGGAACTAAAAAGATTTACCAGAAGGTAGATGGATTTGAGGGATGTTTTGGAAGGAAAACCAAGTGATCTCAATTGGGTATCTCTCTAATTATTCCTTCCAAGCCTGCATCTTATCTAGTTTTACCCAGAATGTCCAATCTGGAGGTTGCTGTCTGGAGTGCACATAGTCCTGACTAACTGTGCACAACTGGGCAGCACTTGCACAAGATGCATGACCACCTACAAAGAAAGAACCAACTATGCAGATTAAGTCACCACCTATCTAGCTTAGGTCATCACCTACGTAGCTTAATGTTCCACCTGCGCAAGACTCTTCAAGTTTGATTTTTAGGGTTTTCAGAAGGGCTTAGTGTGGTCTTAGTCCGATCTCAGCCTTAGGGCGGAACATAAAATGTAACATTTAAGTATAAGATAGATACTTTTAATTCCTTATAATTTAAGTTACATTTTATGTAATACCTTCTAGGATGTTTGAGAGTGGTTTCAGCCTCCTAGGAGTTCAAATAAAGATTCTAGATTTTGAAGGTTTTAGAAAATTTCAGGCTTAGCAAATTTCAAGAATCAACATGTTTTATGCAATATGATCTTGTTATGATGTTTTTTTTTTTTGATTTGGTACCGAAAGGAACTGGTTATATGGTTTTTGCATAATACTTGATGATTGGTGCATTTTGATGGCTTCTTATGTGTTATCTACCATCTTGAATGTCAGATTAGGGTTTAGGACTGTCTGGTGGATTGGGGTCAATCAGTGATCCCCTAAACCCAATCCTAGGGTACTATGATGTTATAATTTATGTTCTTATGAGTTTTATGATGTTATTATGTTGTTGAGAATCCCTTGTGATGCATTTAATGCAGTGTAGATGTGTTTTATCTATCTATGTACTCGATTGCAGTTTAGGGTTGTCAAAATGATTCAGGACAACTACTGCTTTCCAAAACTCAATCATTTGATAACACTTGTGTACCTATGGTATTTATCTTTATCTACATTTATGATATTTTTTAGAGGTAGGGAACCTAAGAACACTAGGTGAGTGGCTCACAGTGCAGGGTAAGGGCCCTAACTGGCTAGTACAAGGGTAACCCACTGTGGAGTTGTTTAATCTAGTGATAACAATAATAATTTATGGGAAGGGAATTACACATTAACTAAGATAAGCCTCACCTATGCTGGTAGTGGTAGTAAAGGATAAAAATGGGAGTGGTAGAAGGTGCTATTGTGATAGTACAATCGAATAGTCTCATCCCTATGAGAGATGTTCAGTTCTGCATGTGCCTAGTTGGGGGCCAGGGCCTAGAGTGGCTAACCAGGGTAACCCAAGGGGTCAGGGCTATGCGATGACACTCACCTAGTGTGTCTTAGATTTCCTACCAATGTGCTTTATGTCCTTTTTGGTCCTTGTGATCTTCTTGTGTTTTTAATTGTGTTATGTTTTGGGAAGGGCTTTCATCACCTTAGGGGTATCCTAGTTGTTACCTTCTTGTGTGAACCTTGTTATTTGTCTCCTAGCACAAGGGATTGGACTCTTTTTGGATCCACATGGTTGGGTGGTTAATCTTTAATATATCAAGGTGTTGTTTGTGGTCAATTGAATGTTCTTCGCTCCTGTTCCTTCTGGATTATCTGTTTTGAAGACTTCTTATTGTATATGTAAAGATGTGCTTATTCATGTACATTCTTGTAAAAGAAATCTCTTTTAAATCATTGGATCTGATGATAGGATGTATATCAATGTAATTCAAAGACATGTATAAGGGAATGTGTAGATCTGGGAAAAAGGAAAGGGTAAATATTATATGTTATCAATATGAAAATATATTGTTTAGGGTATTTATTCATGTATCTTTTATTACTTTTGGTATCCAAGAAATGATCTTAGACTTAGTATGAAAAAATGCATTTATTAATGAATGTGCTATCTATTGATGTATGGTTGTGGAAAACTATTATGAGTTATGAATCTATGAATAAATAGCTATAGAATTCTATATTGGATTATGGTTACTATGTTTCACAAATGCGTATGAAATAATAAAATATATAGGGCATTGCATATCCATCAAATGTTTATCTTTCACTTGAACACTTAATGAATAGTGTAAATAATGACATGAGTTTAGTAAAGGATAACTCACATGGATGCATGCTAAAATATTAGGATTGGTGATAAGATTATACATGTAACTTAATGTTAAGAGCATAGGAATGAATTGCAAACTTACATTAATCAATCACTTCCTTATTGGGTAAATGAATAGATTAGATTATGTTTCAGTAATAGCGGTTTTAGGGAACCTAAGAGGGCTTAGATTAGTTTTAATATTTCATTTAAAAAAATAATATTCACATCTCTAGTAGATAGTTGGCTTGCCCTCCTGGGTTCCCTAGCGGGGCGTGACATGTTGGTATCAGAGCCCTTGGTTACCGCACTAGGAATTCTGGGACTCATAGCTCACTTATGCATAATATTGAATATTTTATCTTTGTCTCCTTTGTTTTCATCTGTATGCCAGAAAAATTTGAATCTGAGGAAATGAAGGCCTTGTTTCTTGTATTTATGATACAATGTCTTATAAAGGTATACCAATTCCTCTATGATTGAGTTATAAGTTATGATTTTGCATTCTAAAATTAGTGATGTGTTAAGAGGATGCTTTCTATAAATAGAATGTTAAATAATTCTTTAGACTTGTGTGCTTCATCTCCTTGTTGATAAATGACATTGTTATCTGTAGGAAAGCCAAAAGTAAAAAGGATACTCGATGTTTTAATTGTTGTAGTAGGTAATATTATCTCCTGACCCTACCTATAACATATTTTATTGGAAATGTTGTGCACTCTATCTTCTTATAAAGGCCAAATTGACTTCCTTCTTAGAAATGAATTGCCTTTGCACCTTTAATGTGAAGAAAGAAATGATTGTGGTAGTACTTGATTTTAATCTTATAGGACTAGAATGGTATTAATGAAAGTTCGTGGCTAAAAATTTGTACCTAGGAAAGATGTGAAAAAAAAAATGTTTGGTGTTGTGTCTTGGTTTAAAATTTGAAAATGAGTTTTTCTCTTATTCTTGGAAAAAGATCAAAGAAAGTAGTAGCATATAGCATTGTGTTAAAGGAGAAACTAGGACACAGGAGTGAATAAGGTTGTAATAGATAGTTTTCTATATAATAACAGTTTGAATGATTTCTCTCTTTCCCCTCTCTTGTGACATCTTGAAGTAGGAACTTAAAATGTAGGGAACCAATAATTTGTTTCCATATGCATTCCTCTCTCTCTCTCTCTCTTCCCTCTTAAGAAATAAGTTTTGAAGGACTAACATTGTTTAGACAAGGCAAGAATATATCAAGAAAATTTGTAAATGCTTAATTAGGAAACCATTGGGTGAAGGAATTACGTCCCCAAGATCTTATCATAGGTTATGATTCACATTTTCTTTTTGGAAGAAGAAATTTTATTCCTGTGTTTGGTAAGGATTTATATCCTTTTTGCATGCCATGTTAATTTGCTTAGAAAATGAGTTAAGCTAACACAATCAAGCAAGTCTAGAAAAGAGTATGTACAAAAATGAATTATCTAAACTAATGATAGAAGTTGTTTTTTATTAATTATATAGATGCCTAGTGATTGGTTGGGATCCTAGAGGAGTATTATGGAAACAAATTCAATTTTTATATACATTGTGATCAACACCTTAGTAGTAATTAACAACACTAAGTGATTGATTGATGATGAATAAGAAGTTACTGTGGCAAATAAGTGCTATAAGAATATTGTTAGGTATGTTACACAATTTATACTTGGATATAGGATTATCTCAAAATATTAAAGGGTAAAAGGGAAATTTTAGAAATAGGTAAAGGGTAGAAATTAAATTTATGTACATTAGTTAATGTTACCAATTTAAATGTTGTGGTTATGAAGATAGTAGTAGGAATCATGTGTTTTTTTCTCTCTCGATGGATCTATAATCATTATGAAATAGGTAACTTGAAAGAAATCTTTTACATTGTTATTTGACAATAATTAAATGCTATATGAAACTACCTAACATGAAAATTTAGGAAATTGATTAGATCTCCTCTAGGGGTGTGAATGTGTTTTGGAAATCAAACCCTACAATTATTTTGAAAGATGACTTAGAAAATATGTATTGTAAATGTGTATGTGTCCTAAGTATTGAAAGTATATTTACATCTTGATGAAAAAAGAATATTGTTTACTTGCTAAAAGAGGTTGTTTTATGTCTTCTACAAGATTTCTTATAAAATTGTGCTTTATCACAAAAGGTAAGTGTAAGGATTGTTTTAGTTCCATGATTACAAAGCTATGTAAAAAAATAATTGTTTGATATATTACCTTCATGAACATAATAAATATAAATGTTATTTACCCCTCTATGTTTGACATGCATAGTTGGTAAGGAACGTAATTCTTAGAAACATATTTGAAATAAAGTTCCATTTGTCGTATTGTGTAGGATTAGATTGTGTCTTAGAAATAGAAAAATTATCAAAAATTCCTCCTTTTATGTTGGTTACCATAGATATGAAAATTTTATATTGTGTAAGGAAGCGACAATTTTGATTGGTAGAACACACATTTTTCTAAAACACTAATGTTAATAAAACAAGAATAATTTGGATTTTCAAGTTGATAAAAGTAATTTTGAAGTAATACTCTAATCTTAGTATCTGTTGACAAACTTACTACATAAAGTGAAAGAACCAGAAAAGTAATTATTTTGAAAATCTCTTACCATTGGAACTGATTTAATCTACACTATAATGGTAATAAGATTTATCAACACTCTTAGTTACAGAAGTATGCATATAGCTATTAAAGTAGGTGCTAGAGTAGTAATATTGCAATTCTATTTGATAACAGTTTACGACTTACGTGTATAGTTCATTTCCTCTCTTCTGACTTCTAGGAGTAATTCAAATCTAAGGGGGGGAGCATGTAATACCCCTCTAACCCTAATACAAGTTTTTGATTAAAGTAAGATCTTTAGATGTTTCCTTATAGCTTAATACTTGTTTTCCTATAAAGTTGTTTATAATGATTTCATCAGCTTGTACCTGAGAATTGTAATATCAGACATATTGTCTGAAGGTATCATTTATGTATGTGTTTTCCCCCATGTATGTATAAAGGACCTTCAATACCTTTCTAAACATAGTTAAGATGTTATGTGATATGTGTTGGATGGATATAGATATATTCTTCTATTAAACTTACTTTCGATGAATCTTGTATGTCACTTAATGATTTAGGATATTTATTATGATTATGATGAGTTATTATTAGTATCAATTATTAACTAACCCAATGCTCAAGATTCTAACCCTCATATTACATTCTTTGTGTGTGAGTGTGTGTGTCTATATACATGATGTGTCTTCATGATTCGGAACAAGGTCGTAGTTACTCACATGGATGGGGTTCACACAATGTATCATTCTCGATCATCTCTCTGCAATGTCTTCTTTAATATGTACATCAATGCACATGTATTTCTTCTCGGTGATGTAGGCTTGCAGGTACTGGGCATCAACTTCACCTAGCTTCACAGGTCTTAGCGTGCCCCAAAATCCTCGATCGTTGTTGTTGTTACAAAGACAGTACCAGGTCCCTCAAGACTAAGCCTAGCCCTGATCCTTACTCCCGGGTTGGGTATTTTTGGATTTGTCATATGATTATGGATTGATGTCTAATTTTGGTTGCTTGGGTTTTATTCATTATGGATATTCATTATAGTCCCTAGGACTAGGAAAATATTGTTTTGTGGTTGGACTATCGATTGGTTATAATTTGATGGTATTATGGAATTAAATGCATGGTAATAAGCTTGTCAAGTGTTTTTTTTTTTTTGATCGATAAAAGGCTGAAGCCCTGAAAATTTTATTAATATAAATAATTTTTTTACATAGTGACCCCGCTCGCTACAGGCGCTGGTAGGAAAGAGCTGGGTAGAGAAAACCTCTAGCCTAGCCCGGGAACATAGGTCCTGTCCTTATACAAAATTTACGTGGGCATACCCACGACTCGACAATTAGCAAGATTTTTTATAAATACAATATTTTCGTAGGCATACCCATAGCTCGATTATGAATTGAGATTTGTACAGATCTTCATGGCCATACCCATGTCCCTAGTGCTTTCGAGAATTGCTTACTTTGAAAAATAAGATCTAATAAATATACATTAGATAGAAAATTTATGAATGCATTATCCTCTTATCTTTGTCGAGAATAATACTTGTGTCTCCTGAGGTTTAATCTTTCTTGTATATCATACACTAAATCTTCACTGCCATAGGTTAGCCAATAATGAGATAACAACAATTACATCGTAGCTTAAAAATTGTTAATTAATGTTAGGAGAATGGATTAATACGAATAGTAAAAAATATACCTCTCCCAGTTATGAAGACAATCTGTGGTTTGGGTTACCATTCTAATTTAATATCGATACCTGCCAATGTTAGTAGAATACTGTTTGAGTAGTAACAATCCTTTAATCCTTTACTCGATACTAAAACTGATGTCCATTTGACCTTAAGGGGAACTAAATTGCCAAACACTCTGTATCTTTGCTAAAAGATATTAATCTAATTTGAATGTCGATAAAATCATATATACATTGTGTAAACATGAATCTAAGTATGTGAGAAGGAATGAGTAAACACATGTTTAGGGCTTTATATCTATCAATATATAATTATGTGTAATATATATAGATGTATATAAAGTCTGGAAAACAACTATTGAAAGTAAATATATATGTATCTATATATATAAAACCAAGAATATATAGATACATATACAAGAATAAGACTATCCAAACTACTATATAACCATTGAAAACCAATATAACCATTTCTAAGAACCAGTATATCAACTATACCTCTTTTGATATCTTTAATGGACTGCTGATAGTTAATAAGCCAGAAAAATGGGAGGAGGGGTCATCTGAAATAGAGCATCTGTTGAGATACCCGAGAGTTACTTAGATATATATGAATGCACACATAAAATATAATTTGTGCACATTTATATATATACCTAAGTTTTTAATTCAGCACATACTATTCATGTTGATATTCGTGTATAGTATGTGTTTATTTGCATTCTTTAAGGACCTATATAACCATAAGTCTTTGAGATAAAGATTAAATGAATTATGATTATCAACCCACAAGTTGACCTTATAATATTTGAATTGTAATGTGATCAGCTTCTGATGCAAACACAATCTTGTGACTGAATTGCTCAAGTTGGTAAAGTGCTGAGAGAACTAAGAATATCTCCAATACCCATGAATTATCAGTGAGGCCAAGTAACCAAGTGCTCTGTTACAAATACCATATCTATAGATAGTAAATTTCTTTTTACATTGTTCTACTGAAGAGAGGGAGAGGGAAGCCATGCACCAGAGTAAGTACAAGCTAGGGCCTATCCCTTAGTATGGATACTGTATATGCACATCTCTACCTATGTGCATAACAGATTACTGTAGGAACATAACTAATTACTACAAGATTAAAGGTGATGATTAAAGGGTATTCCCTGCCAATGGGATAAAAGCACTAGAATCCCACACTTGGTGACACTTAAGTGCTATCAATAGACCAAAGAAAAGATTAAAGGTGATGATCATAAGAAAAGGCCAAAAAGTCATTAGAACTTTAGCATAGATCCATAACACCTCTGTAGGCTTGTAACCAATACCCAGAAGGCACGTAAACTAAAAAGACCAAGGAAAACATGGCAGGGTCAGAGTGCCAAAAAGACAATTTTACAAACATTTGGTATATGAGAAGATAAATGTACCAAATGTGTGTATAAATGAAGATATCCATGAGGGTATATAAATAATTATAAGAATATATATATAGACCATTATTTATATACCCTCCTAAATATCTCTACTAATACCTAAATATATATGATACCTTATATACATATGTTTACCAACTTTGAGCTAAAGAGGAGAGCTAGTGAAATTTATTCCATGATGTGATTTTTTCTGGCTCCAAGATTTGCTAAAGTGTCTGCTTCCATATTACCCTCTCGGTATGTGTGCTTGACAATGACCTCAGCAAAGGATTCAAGGATGAGATTAATTTCCTCTATCTTAGAGTTAATGATCTAGTTAGGAGTCTTTTTAGTGCGTATGGCATTGACAATGATTTGGGAGTCCCCTTCAATAACGAGCTTAGTAAGGTTGAGATTTTTGCAGATTTTGAGGCGATCTAGAGCAGCTAGGCATTCAGCCATGTTGTTCATAGTTGGCTTGATGGGAAGGGCATATTTGGAAATTACTTCTCCCTTGTGATTCCTAATGATACCACCTATGCCTGCCTCACCGGGGTTACCCCTGGAGGCTCCATCAAAATTTAGTTTTACCCAACAATCCTCTGGGGGGACCCAGGAGCAATTCGCTCTGACAACTTTAGCCCTTGCACCTCCTCTACCACAGAGATTCGATATAATTAATGAGGTCCATTTAAGCCTAATCTTATTGTCCCAGGATCTGAATGAATCTTCGTAGCAAGTGGTATCATGAAGTTTTCTATTAATCTTTTCCGTAATTGTGGCTTCAATTTTATTAGTGATGTTTTTCCATTCTAGTTTCTAATTCATAAAAATCCTCCACTTCCGTTATTTCCAAACCTCCCACGCTAAGATGGATGGGGAAATGACCCAAATATCCTTATAAAGATTATCTTTATATAAAGCTGGCCAAGCTTTTAGGAGGCTCAATATCAGAAGGAAGAGCTGCCTTCCAATCAAGGGATTGCTGAAGCCATTTCCAACAATTTTGAGTGAAGGAGCAGTTTAGCAGAAGATGATTTATATCCTCTTCCTGTCTTTCTCATAAGGGACACCTTGTCGGACCCGCGAAGCCTATCTTATGTAACCTATCTGAAATTAAGATTCTATCTTGTAGGGCAGCCCACAGAAACATTCCTGCCTTAGGAAGGCAGGCTTTGTTCCAGCACAAATTAAGGGGAAGGTCTAAGTTGTCCATTTTTCCTTCATGAATAATGGATTTATAACCATCTTTAACTGAATACTCCCCATTATTAGAACCAGCCCATAAAAGGGTGTCCGATCGATTTTTAATGGTGATATTTCTATCTTTTAAAATATTAAATAAATTTTGAGTTTCTTGATTGTGAGGAGATCCTCTAGAGGATAAGTTAGTAACATATTCACTGTTAAGATTAATATAGTCCTTAAGGTAAGTGCCAAAGGTGGCTTTGAAATATTCAATGAAGATAGGTGAAAAACCTTCTTTGGTAAGTGCAGGAAAACTGGCCCAAGAGTCTTCCCAAAATAAAGTGTGATTCCCAAGACCTATATCCCACGTGAGGAATTTGTTGATTATGCCTATTGAATCCTTAATAAAGTTCCATATATGTGATCCCTTGACATGAGATTGGGCTCTAAAGATATTAATGGGATCAGCCTCTGGGACATATTTGCTGAGAAGAATTGAAGCCCATTTAGCATTGGGCTCCTTAAAAAGTCTCCATACAAGTTTAGCACCAAGGGATCAGTTTTGCCAAATAAGGTTCTTGAACCCTAGACCCCCCATAGATACAGGTTTGCATAAGTTATCCCATTTGATTAAGGCCAATTTCTTGTCCTCATTTGATTCTTGCCAATAAAAGTCACGCATCATCTTATCTAAATCATGCTTGACATTAGAAGGGAGGGGTAAAATAGACATATGATAGGTTGGTATAGCTGACAAGACCAATTTAATCATAATGGATCTCCCTGGCTTGGTAAGCCACTTACCTTTCCAAGAGCTCTTCTTATCCTGTACCTTCGCTAGAACTTGTTGCCAAATTTTGGAGGAATGTTGTCCCTTGTCCAATTCTATCCCTAGGTATTTACATGGAAAAGAACCCCATTGGTAACTGAGGGTATCACAGATTTTCTTTTCTAGATCGGGTGAAGTATTAAGAAAAAATATTTCCGATTTAAGGGGGTTGACCTATTGGCCAGAAGCCTTCATATAAGTATTAAGGACTTCTTTGAAGGCCTTAGCCTCGATGCAGTTTGCTGATTCTGGTAGGATAGTATCATCAGAAAATTGTTGGTGTGTGACGAATGGGATATTGTATGCGGTTCTCAAGCCTATAATCTTGCCTTCTGACTGTTTCTTGGTTAAAGTTCTCCCCAGGGCTTCAGCCATAATAACATAAAGGAAGGGTGATAACGGGTCACCTTGTCTGATGCCTCGCAATATTCCAAAAAAGCCTTCTAGGGTGCCATTGACTAGGACGAAGATCTTGGGGGTTGAAATACATATAAATATAAAGTTGATCCAATGCTTGGAGAATCCAAAAGCTTCCAAGAATTTACACAAGAATCTCCAATCCACCTTGTCATAAGCCTTTTGGATATCAATTTTAACAAACATACTAGGTTCCTTGGTGACTTGGGTAGTATGGAAAAGTTCTTGGGCGATGATAATGCCGTCAAGGATTGACCTATTAGCTACAAAGCCAGTTTGTTCTTCTAAGATTAAGATTGGAAGAAGAGTTTTAAGTCTATTCGCTAAACATTTTGATAGTATCTTATAAATAGTATTGCAAAGAGAAATAGGGAAAAAATCTCTTGGGTTAGTACAGTCATTTTTTTTGGGAATGAGAGAGAAGGTATTGTTTATTTCTGAGAGGATAGCACTGGAATTCCTCGTAGCTTCCACAGCTTGCCAAATGTCATTTCCCATAAAGTGCCAACACTTTTGGAAGAAGCCTGCCTAAAAGACATCTGGGCCAGGGGCTTTGTCAGGTTGCATTTGAAATAGGGCAGTCTTGACTTCTTCTAAAGTGAATTTTCTGTTCATCATGATATTATCTTCATCCAAAATTAACTTAGGGATTTCCTTAAGCATTTCCAATTGATCTCGATTGTTAATTGCTTCGAGATTATTAAGAAGAGAGTTGAAATAGTTAGTGATACAGTATGCGATGACTTTGGGGTCATCCGTTAGTTTCCCCTTATAATCCTTAATCTTAGTTATCCTATTAATATTTCTTTTAATATTGGTTGTATTGTGAATTTTATTTTTATTTTTGTCTTCTTTTAGCCAGGTTTCCCTGGATTTCTGCTTCCAATATATTTCTTCCTTAAGTAAGATTGCGTTATATCTAGACATCAGTTCCTTTTCTTTAAGATAACTCACTTCATCCATACCATGGGTAATGACTAAATTATTTAAGTTCTCTAAATCCTGCTCTATATGTAATTTTTCTTCAAAGATATTGTTGAATTTATTCTTGTTCC
>MU226461.1:40151-84386 GCA_018584345.1 Thuja plicata
AAGTAAAGGTTCCATTGATAGTTTCAATGTTAATCAGGTTGTTGTTTGAGACCCATTGGGTAAAGTCCTTTTGAGATTGAGAGATGAAGTTGGAACCTCCAAATTTTTCGTTGATATTCATTATAGCATTAAAATCTCCACCTAATATGAATGTCTCTTCTTTATTTAATTGAAGGAGGGTTTGGAATTCCTGCCACACCCTTCTTTTTTCTATATTTTGTACAGGCCCATAAATTTTGATCAAGATGAATCTCAGGTTTGATTTGAGACTGTTGATCCTCATAGCCATCCAGTTACTATTGCTGGACATGACTGATGAGGAAATTTTTTGAGGGTCCCATAGGGTTGCTAGGCCCCTTGATGCACCTGATGAAGGTATAAAATCTACTCTCCATAGGCCAAGTTTATTACTTAATTTCTTTCCTTCATCGTTATCTAGCTTAGTTTCTTGTAGCATTATAATATCAGAATCAAAAAATTTTAAATATCTTTTAATTAATCTTTGTTTGTTAGGGGCATTCAAGCCCCTAACATTCCAGGTAGTCACTCTCATTTCTCCTTGGGAAGGCACTTCCCCTTCCCAACATTCAGAATGTCAGAGATTTTCATTTGATTTTCCGCATTGCCGGCTATGGTTCTAAGTTCTATGCAAGATTTCCTGCCCCTTTTCTTTTTAATTTTGTCAATTTTGGGGGAGGATAAGCCAGCCATGTTGGAATCCAATCAGAGTTATCTATCATCATTTGTGATGCCAAAAAGACCCTCCCCAACATTAAGTGACTCTGTAATTTTAACTTGATTTCCTACATTGCCATCTATCGATCTTAATTCTACTACAGATTTCCTCCCTCTTTTCTTTTTAATCTTGTTAATATTGGGAGTACTTAGACTTCCTCTTGTCATTGCTATGCCTAAGTGCCTATTTTCATTAGTGATACCAAAGAGACCCTCTATAGATTCCTTGACCAAGGCAAGATTATCATTTAATTTAATGATCTTATTCTTCTGTTGTTTTAAAAGATCTTGATCTAGTGTTACTTCCTCTTGGACCTCTATATTATCAACAATTTCCTTACCATAAGCTTCACACAGTTCTTCTAAATTCTTTGCCAGGTCCAAGTTTAGAGCCTCTAATTCTACAGGGATAGAGGATGTTGATTTCTCCCCTTCTAATCCTGGCTTAATCAATTCAGTGTTAAATCTTAGATTGTCACACTTGCCTTTGTAAATCTCAATGTCCTTTATTAGGTTATGGTTTTCTTTTGCAGATCTCTCCTTATAAGGATCACATGTTTCTGGTTCTGCTTCATAGTTGGGTAGTACTTTTTCTATGTTTCCAACTGCCAGGGGGATGGGGTGAGGCGCTTGCACATTTTTAGAATCTTTGCCCTCTATATTGCCACTATTGATGAGTCTAATTAGAGTTTCTTTTTGATATTTTAATTCTTCATAGTCGCATATTTCATCCATAAGCATTTCCATTGATTCATATGTAATTGTATTTCCCAAAGGTCTAATGTTTTGGTTTATTTCTTCTTCGCATTCTTCCTTTGATTCTTTTTCTGGTAATTGACTTAGGCAATCTGATTTTGAGGGTTGTCCTTTAGCCTTCTCTACTGCACCTATTCTTTTTTGTTCACATTCTATTATAGCAAAGTCTAAAGATTCTATATTATTGTGTTTCTTGGACTGACCTACTTGACCAACCTCCTTATCAAGCATATCTGACATTCCTAATTCATTCATTATGTTCTTATTTACACACTTCAGATCTATAGAGCTCTTTTTACCAACAGATTCTATGGAATTTGAATTGTCATTGATCTTCTCTGTTCTTATATTATCAATTACTTCATTGTTATCCTTGAGATTTTCTATCCTTTTTAACCTATTTAGGGAGTATGAGGATTTTGGGATCTTCTCACTCCCCGATACATTGCATTCACATAGCTTGGGAGAATGCGACTTAGAAGAGCCGGATTCGGTGATTGGACGTTCAGTATCTTCTTCTATACCCCAAATTTCAGTGTTATTAAGGGTGTCAATATTGTTTTCTAAAATAGGTAAGGTTGGATTCCCTATCTCCTCAGATTCTTCTATGTAATCCTCCAAAATCTGGGGATTTATAATTATAATATTTGAATTAAAACACAGCTTCATGGGGGTAATGTGTTTGTCATGGTAATTTAAATTAACGATTCTAATAACATCTGATGTGCTATGTTTGAGACTAATAATCCTCTTAAAAACACCAATCTTATCACCTATGCTTTTTATAATTTCTGGTTGATTGCATTCTATGGGCAAATTACTTAATTTAATGGCCTTCTCTACTTGAAAATCTATTAATTTTATTGGATTAAACAAAGGAAACCAGGAGCAGACAAAAAATGGAACATCCCTGAACTTCAAATGTCCTTTCTCTAAGATTCTACTCTTGAGATTAATATTCTTACAGTCCACAAAGAGAAAATTGTCTATCATGGTAGTAATACTTACCTCGAAAGGCAGGAGAGATAATAATCCTTTGGCTATGTCCTCAGTATGGGCTCCAGTTCCCATCCACTTGCATACAATGCCTATTTCTGTATAGGCATTTTGCTTTTGGAAAATGAGCTTTTCATCTAATGAAACCACTGAATGTTTTTGCCTAACTGCACATCTATGAGGCAAAGTGTATGTTTCCTCCTTGTTTTTATTAGAGGATGACAAGCCCCAAAAACCAGGCTTTACCATATTCTGTGCTTTTTTCTTACTTGATACCACATTTTCTTTCCTATGTTGAGGAGGGCTATATGATTTTGGCGAGGCATGGATAAGAACTGAACCCTTATAAAATTCTAAAGCCCTCTATTCCAAATCTAGGGTTTTACAAGAGTGAGATTCCAATTTTTTAATTCCCTCATCCTTCAAAACCCTAGGCTTTTTATGCAAGGGTGCATCTGGACTTACATTCTTGTTCAAAGCCTCGAAAGCATTTTTCAATGGAACTGAATTGTTAATGCCCTTATTTGTAGAGGGTTTTATCTTATATTTCTTTTCAACTTTTTGCCATATTGGGTTTTTCTTTTCCTTGCACTCGATCTCCTCTCGAACTGTTAAATACCTATCCTCCCTCAAAGTAGAAATGAGTTCGTAGGGCTTATTTGCTGGTGCCGTTTCAGGTTCAAAAGCCCCAGTGAATCCATAGTATGCATTTTCTCTTAGGGCATATTTGGTTTTCGCATAAAAACCAATCTATTTGTCCAGGGTTAGCACCGAATGGATAATGGGCCTAGGATTCAAGATCCTAATCTGATTTTCCTTCGTATTTGGATTTCTCATATTGAAATCTGCAACCCTAACATTTGATTCCTTCTTCTTTAGCAATTCCTACAGAAGACTCCTTTCCTTCTGTTTGGCAATGAATGCGTTCAAGTTTTCATAATTTGGGCGCTGTGATCTTTGATCGGGCATTCTGCATTCCTCCATTTTATGCCCATACAGGAAGCAGTTAAAACAATAGCCTGAGAAATTATTGTCACCACATGTATTCACATTCTCAGACTTTTAAGGTTCCTTCTCGGCTGACAGACCTTCTTTTGAATATCCTTTCCTCGCCTCTTCCCTTCTACTTTGCAACAATCCTATTCTAATTTTCCTCTACTGAAAGGCCGCTTTCCTCTGCTTCGTAATTCTCCGCATTTTCGCAGTTCTAAAGATATTAACTTGTCAAGTGTTTTGATTAATGTATGTTTATAATAATATTTGCATGGATATATATAAACATGTAGGCATATGGGTGCACACATATGCATATGTCTATATATGGTTATATAAATATGCTTATATAAACGTGTTAATATATGTGTGTGTGTTTATGTATTTATTTATGTGCCTTTTTGTTAACTATTATGTGAAATTATAATTAGATCTATAATTAGTTCTTTAAAAGAGGAAAGTAAATAATCTTCAGCTAAGGTGAAAGCAAGAATAAAATAAAAGAACTTACCTAAAGCATGAAATTAAAACATAAAGTAACAAAGGTGGAAATTTAACTAAAGCATTCTTAGGAAACTATCTACATATTAATTTATCTAAAGACTATTAAAATCCAAACTAATAACCAAAAGATGGTTTGTGGATGGCTGCATCGGTTGAAACTTCCCGAGCAACCAATCCTACCACATATTTATGTAAGGAGGGTTGGAAGGTAAAAGGGAGGAAGAGGACAACAAAATTATATATGGAGAACTTTATATATATCTGAAAACTATTAGAAAGATTAAGGGAAACATTTGGATAATATCTGGTTGATTGAAAGGCTGGAGGAGAATAGGCTTGGCTGGAATAGATTTGGATTGCCTCAAAGGTTTCTCCACAGGACTCTAGGTAGGCTCTACCCAGAAAGAGAATCCTATTCATGTGATTTCTATGTTTTGATGTGATTATTTACTATCTTCTATAGTTGTGTGAACAATGGAATTGTTTTATGACTATTTTAGATATTATGTTGTCTGGTATGAATTAAATAATGAAAGTATACCTTATGATGAATAATTTTTATGAACTGTTATTTATTTTTTCTTCTCTGTGGATTGTCACCTTAGAATTTAATTTCTTTTAGATAGAACCGCTTTTTGTTGATGTTATGCAGACTTCCATCTTGATTAGAATGATGTCTTTTGGTGGTCACTTTTCAGCACCTTGCACCTATGGGCAAGAACTAAACAGATTTAGCAGGAAGGTAGATGGATTTGAGGGATGTTTTGGAAGGAAAACTGAGGGATCTCAATTGGGTATCTCTTAGATTCTTCATTCCAAGCCTCCATCTTATCTAATTTTACCTAGAATGTACAATCTAGAGGTTGTTGTCCGGAGTGCACATAGTCCTTACTACCTATGCACAACTGGGCACCACCTACGTAGGATGCATGACCACCTACCCAAAAATAACCACCTACATAGATTAGGTCACCACCTACACAGCTTAGGTCACCACCTATGTAGCTTAGGGTTCCACCTGCACAGGACTCTTCTAGTTTGATTTTTAGGGTTTTCGGAAGGGCTTAGGGTGGTCTTAGTCCAATCTCATCCTTAGGGCGGAATATAAAATGTAACATTTAAGTATAAGATACATACTTTTAATTCCTTATAATTTAAGTTACATTTTATGTAATACCTTCCAGGATGTTTGAGGGTGGTTTTAGCCTCCTACGATTTCAAATAAAGATTCTAGATTTTGAAGGTTTTAGGAAATTTTAGACTTAGCCAATTTCAGGAATCAACATGTTTTCTGCCATATGATCTTGTTATGATGTTTTTTGGTTTGAGTTGGTACCAAAAGGAACTGGTTATATGGTTTTTTCATAATACTTGATGATTGGTCCATTTTGATGTCTTCTTATGTGTTATCTACCATCTTGAATGTCAAATTAGGGTTTAGGACTGTCTAGTGGATTAGTGTCAATCACTGATCCCCTAAACCCAATCCTAGGGTACTATGATGTTATAATTTATGTTTTTATTATTTTCATGATGTTATTATGTTGTTGAGAATCCCTTGTGATGAATTTAATGCAATGTGGATATGTCTTATCTATATATCTACTTGATTGCGGTTTAGGGTTGTCCAAAGGATTCAGGATAACTAGTGCTTTCCTAAACTCAATCATTTGATAACACTTGTGTACCTATGGTACTTATCTTTATGTGCATTTATGATGTTTTTTAGAGGTAGGAAACCTAAGAACACTATATGAGTGGCTCATAGTGTGGGGCTGAGGCCCTAAGTGGCTAGTACTAGGGTAACCCACTATGGAGTTGTTTAATCCTATGATAATAATAATAATTTATGGGAAGGGAATTACACATTAAATAAGATAAACCTCACCCATGTCAGTAGTGCTAGTAAAGGATATAGATGGGAGTGGGAGAAGGTGCTATTGTGATAGCACAATCGAACAGTCTCATCCCTATGAGAGATGTTTGGTTCTGCATGTGCCTACTTGGGGGCCGGGGCCTAGAGTGGCTGACCAGGGTAACCCAAGGGGTGAGGGCTATGAGATGACACTTACATAGTGTGTCTTAGAGTACCTACCAATGTGCTTTATGTCATTTTTGGTCCTAGTGATCTTCTTGTGTTTTTAATTGTGTTATGTTTTGGGAAGGGCTATCATCACCTTAGGGGTATCCTAGTTGTTACCTTCTTGTGTGAACCTTGGTCTTTGTCTCCTAGCACGGGGGAGTGAAATATTTTTGGATCCACATGGTTGGGTGGTTAATATTTAATATATTGAGGTGTTGTTCATGGCCAGATGAATGTTCTTGGCTCCTGTTCCTTCTGGATTATTAGTTTTGAAGACTTCTTATGGTATATGTAAAGATGTGCTTATGCATGTGCATTCTTGTAAAAGAAATCTCTTGTAAATCATTGGATCTGATGATAGGATGTATATGAATATAATTCAAAGAAATGTATAAGGGAATGTGTAGATCTAGGAAAAAGGAAAGGAAAAATATTATATATTATCAATATGAAAATATATTGTTTAGGGTATTTATTCATGTATCTTTTATTACTTTTGGTATCCAAGGAATGATTTTAGACTTAGTATGAAATAATGCATTTATGACTAAATGCTATCTCTTTATGTATCATTGTGGAAAAATATTATGAGTTAATGAATCTATGAATAAATAGCTATAGAATTCAATTTGGGTTATGGTTACTATATTTCACAAATGCGTATGAAATAATAAAGTATATAGGGCATTGCATATCCATCAAATTTTTATCTTTTACTTGAATGCTTAATGAATAGTGTAAATAATGACATGAGTTTAGTAAAGGATAACTCACATGGATGCATACTAAAATATTAGGATTGGTGGTAAGATTATACATGTAACTTAATGTTAAGAGCATAGGAATGAATTGCAAACTTATATTAATCAATCACTTCCTTAATGGGTAAATGAATAGATTAGATTATGTTTCTATAATAGCAGTGTTAGGGAACCTGAGAGGACTTAGATTAGTTATAAAATTTCATTTAAAAAAATATATTCACATCTCTAGTAGATAGTTGGCTTGGCCTCCTGGCTTCCCTAGCGGAGCGTGACAATAACCGCCACCATAAATAATGACATGCTTATCCCTCTACAATATTTCCATCATTATGATTAAATCTTCCCTCTTTTCTATTAGTCTTATAAAAATTAATAAGACTAAATAAATCCGTATTAAGGTTCATTAGGTTGTGCCATGACATAAGAGAATCAAGAGCCACCCCTTTACTAGCAAACACATCAGCAACTGTATTGGACTCAAGAAAGGAATGGGATATATAGAAATGATTAAAGGAATCTAATATACCTTTAGCTTTATCAATCACATTAGATGTAGTCCACGATACTTTGGATTTTCCTTTAAGGAAAATTATAATGTTTAGAGAGTCACCATTCAGTCAAACATTATGAAAAATTAATTTTTTTGCAAGGGTAATAGAGTAAAAAAGCCCAAGTGCCTCAACCATATGATTAGATTGAGTTCCAATGGGAATAGCAATGGACGCAATCAAATTACCCCTCCAATCTCTAATGACACCCCCACATCTAGCTTTACCAGGATTTCCTTTGGTTGAACCATCAAAATTAATTTTAACCCAGTCCTTGGGGGGATAAGCAGAAACAATTATCCCTTTCTCGTTTCTTATTATATGTCAGGCTAATATTCCACCAATCAACTTCCATCTCCAAACTTAAATCTGATTTATTCTACAAAACAAAAAATTCTTGAATACCCTTAAAGATAAAATTTTCTAGAATAATGGGAGACCGTTGCTTGTCCCTGAAGATCCTATTATTACGTTCCTTCCATATGTTCCTTGAAAGTTGCAAATGTCACTCGACAACTTTTACATCTTTTTGCATTTTCACCTATTACATTACTCTAACCCAATGCATGGGTTCTAATTGACCTCAAAGTCACTTTTAAGCCCAAAGACAACTTAATTAGAATATTTTGTGCACACTAGGTTTCATTTCACCAAATTTTCCTATTTATCTTACAAAGACAACATTTGGGTCTTGTGACACAAATTTACCACAAATAAACACAACTTTGAAAACTTAAACAAACATAGAGAAAAACTCAAGTAAAACAAGTCTTGAGAAGGCTTTCCAAACCAAATTTTGGTGGTTGAACAAGTCCAACCTCTAGGTGCTTCTGCACCAATAGTGCATGCAAAATTTGACAAGTGGGTTGACACCTCAAAGAATAAGGAGACATTCCATCATATTGTGTTTTAAATCATCCAAAATTTCTCAATACTATTCATAATTTTCCCACTACTGTCCTCTATCTCTAATCCTACGAACCTTATCATATAGTATTTACCTGAGAATGCTTTCTTTAGTACTAGAAAACACTAAATATACCATAAAGATAGGACTACAAGGAAGAAAAAAAGTATAATGAGCCACATCAGTTGGAATCCATGTAAATATTTTTGATAGGAGGTATTTGTGTATAGAGGCAACCTCATCAGACATACATGAGATATAGCGAAGAAAATAAAAAAGTCAGTCCAATCTATATCAAAATAATCATCACTGGGACAAGATATAAGATTTTTCTTATGTAGTGACCTTACTCCATTAAGGAAGTCATATTGGAAAGACACTTAGCTTTAAATTGATTAAATTGATTGTTGTTAAGTCACAGTGACCAGAAGGAATAATTAAAAGCCTCCCTGATAAAGTATGGTGTACACCATTAGAGAGAAAATAAAGTATCTTCTTGATGAGAGGGAGATGAGAAGATATGATAGTTCATCAGGAAGGCCATATAATTATCTCCCCATTAGAAGAAATCACAAGAGTAGAGGATTCATTAGAGGGACATTACATGTCGGGGTGACTATTTGTAAGTGTTACTGATGGAACATTGATAACAAATGAAACTTTATTGGTAAGAGATCTAGTAGATCCTTTTGACAAACAAGATAAAGATATCAGATAGACAACCCTGTTCGGGGTAACTTTGCATTTTTCCAGATGATAGTCTGGGTCTTGTCGATGGAAGGAATAAAGATAAGATCATAAAAAGTCTCGAATGCTCACCCAAAGTTAACAAAGATCAGTATGGAAATAACACTCATTGAAGAGAGTGTTAAATTCAAAGGGAATTCTCTCATGACACAATGATCATATGAGACAATAATATTGATAAGGCCAAGTTGTCATCAAAATGAGTTTCAAAATGTCCTTTTGAAATGTTAAAGATTAAACATGGATATTAGAATCATTTGGGGGACATTCATTTTTGAAGGAGCTTTTTTTACGTGACAATGATAACATGTGTCATAGTGATAGAATAGAAAGGGTAAAAATGGGCATTTTCCATCAAGAGGAGATATTAATTTAGAAGGACTACTCTTGTGTCTCTCTGAGTATATAAATCACTAATATAAACTGAATTTCACTACAAGATTTACATATCAAAGGAATTGCCTATAAGTATACCCAATAGAGTGAAGGAATAAAATGAACTTTTTTTTTGATAGAAAGAAAACTCATCAACATGACATATAAAATTGGGAAGAAATTTCTCATGAGCTACCAATACAACAAGTCTTGGCGATATCAGGAGTTGACTTCTTTGTCTCCAAAATTCTCAAAAATAAAACATGAAGTAAGGCTCATTAGGAGGACATTTTATTTTGGTGGGATGATCCTTGAATCTTGGTGATTTATTACAATGGAAAGTCACACAGAGGAGACATTTAGGATCGAAGGGACAACCTCGGGTTCTCAGTGATCAAGAGAAAAAGGGACATTAATAGAGCTATTTAAAGAGAAGTGGCACCAAAAAGGAATATCAGATTGGAGAGAGTTATCCCATCTTGTCGATAAAATCATGCAGATTGGCACAATATTTGAACTTTTGAAGTATTAATGATTTTTGCTAGCATTAATGGTGGTATGAGGGAAAATTTACATGAATAGACTGAAAGAATAAGAACACAATGAAATTTTTAATTGATCACTAGAGCCCAATTGCAAGCGGATTACAAGATCATAGGAATACTACAATTTGATAGGAAATTTGTAGGATCACTTTGGATTTATATCCAAGTAAGAAAACAAAATCTTCCTCTAAAAATTTGTATCTTTTGTGAACAAACTAGGTATTAGGGTTTTTTCTCTAAAGAAATAATTTAAAAATTGACAAGGATCTTGAGAAATCAAAATCAAAGAGATAGAGGAAGGAAGATAATAAACCCAAAATTAAGGAAAAAAAGATTAGAAAATCTTGATCTATAGCAAAGTGAACCACAACAAGAGGTAGAGGGAGACAAAAAGAAAAGAGAGGCACACAAAGACCTCCTTGATAATATGCCTTGTGCAGGACCTAGATCAAAGATAATTGTTTAATTAAATCCCAGTGTTGAGAAATTAGAGGATAAACAAATAAATCTCAAGGATATCTTTACATCAGAGAGGGGGGGATATGAAATGTTAATGTTTCATTATAAGAGAAGGAACAACATGAACCAATTTATAATCCATCAAAATTAAACAAAAAAGACTTCATCATAACATCAGATTTAGCTTAAAATAAGTAAATTGCACCCTATTATTACTTATTTGATTTTATCTTGATAAAGATATGTAGGTGTGCTCTCTCAAACACACAAAATGCAATGATCCCCAATGTAAATGCAAGAATTTAATATGCAAGAAGAGAGATTCAAGAGATAGTATGAAGAACTAGTATTAAATCTTCTTTGAGATGATAGATTTAAACTATGAAATGATATGCATGTGCAAAGAACTATGATTCATTTACCAAATTGAAGCCTAGCATGTAATTTCTATGTGATTTAAAATTAAAGACATGAGCATGAAAACTAGCAATGAAATTCTAAAGGAATTCTAACATAATAACAATGCAAATTGAGAGATGAAAAATGAAGAGGAGAAGGCCTCTATTTATAGATTTTTGGGAGAGAAGAGGAGGGGTTGAATGAGGTGGCATCTACGTGGCATCCACATAAAATCCACATAAGGGACACATAGGCTTGAAGGGATGGCTAATTTTGAGTCAAATATAGCATTTAATATTGAGTGGCTCAAGAATTCCAAGTGGGGGATAGAGGAGTAAATAGCCTTTATCAGGAATGGGTGGCCATTTTGGACACATGGGATTGGAAGGGATGGCTATTTTGGAGTCAAACTTGGCATTAAATATTGAGTGCCTCAATATTTCCAACTGGGGGACAAAGGAGTAAATAGCCTTTAAGAGGAATGGGTGGCCATTTTGGAAACATGGGCTTGGAAGGGATGGCTAATTTCGAGTCAAACTTGGCATTAAATGTTGAGTGGCTCAAGAATTCCAAGTGGGAGACAAACTTGTAAGAAGAATTTAAGAGGGATGGGTGCCCATTTTGGAGAGAATTTTCCCATGTGGGTGAGCATTCCATTAGCCTTAAAAAGGTTAGGAATCACCCTTTAAGCATGATCAAAGGACAGTTAAGTGGGGAAATATGTTTAGGAAAATGAGGTGATGGGAGTAGAGTGGGAATAGGGTAGGCTTAGGGTAGGTCTCTAGGTTGGGTTAATAGGTTCCTAGCTGGGGTTTAGATTATAATTCAAATTAGATTTGAATAAATCATAGTTTAGAAGAATTAGGAATATGGAGGGATTTTAATAAATATGAATTTATTAAAAAGGGGATTTTGTGAGGTAAATGTATTTAAATGAAATAAATTAGAATAGTATTTAAGCTATTGATAAATACTAGAAAATGAAACTATTTAATTGATTAAATTAAATAGTTAGAGGAATAAGAGGTAAAATAATATTAATAATAACATTAATATTTTTGGACGTCTACATTTTGCCCCACTTTGACATGGCGTCGCAAGTGAAGTTACATCAAAGACAAGAAAATAAGCTACTCAAGAGGAAGAGGGTTTCTAGGAGTCATGCTGAAGCAATGATGGTACAGGGTTGTGCCCCCTCAAGAAAAGGACACAATGAAGACGACGTTGTGGAATTTTCTCAAAAAAATATGCAACGGGAAGGAGGAAGAGAGAGGAAGGAATAAAAAGAAAACTTCTGAAATGCAAGTAAGAATGCAGCTAAGAATGCTAATGCAAATGAAATGAATGCAGCTAATGAGCATTGGGGATCCATTTGTGTGAAAAATATGAAGAGCACATCCGGTTTTGATATTGCAATAGGAGGTATGCATCAGGTGTTAGAAAACACAGATGAAAAGATTCCTTTGCATGGACTAGACACTCAAACAAAAGCACACTGCAAAAGACGCATGTATCAGTAGCCACCAGTAACAATGCACCAAGATATAGCAAATCGAGGTAGTAGTGAGTAGGTTTAAACTGACATAAAAAGATAAAATCAATAAAGAAGGCCTCATGATCAAATAGTCATTCAGTTCAAAGTTCTTTCCATGAACAGGATGGGTGTGATGGAGGATTGGATAAGCTGATGCCGGAAGGATGCATCCTGACGGGCAAGGATTGGATTTAATGAGATTAAAAGATATTCACTGGCAAAATCTGTGAACAAAATGAGGAGCAAGGATAATCGGTCACCAAAACTAATTTGGTCAAAAACATGATCGCAGGTGCAGGAGTTAAAACGTCACTGACAAGTGAAAAACGGAGCGATGTAGTAGTAAAGGATGGTTTATTGCAAGATTTTTGAGAATATTTGATTTTTTGGGAATTTTTCGGATTTTTGAATTTTTGAAATTTATTTATATTTATTTTTGGATTTTTCATGGTTTTTAAATGTTTTTGGGATTTTCAAAGTATTTAGGTTGTACAATAGGAACAATTTATATATAAATATACAGGGGGGTAAATGGAACAGAAAAGTTTTTGAGGACAACGGGGGTTATAAGAGGGGATGGGGGGTTAAAGAAGGTCATTTGTGAATAGTGGTTAAGCAAAAATGGAGCTCTAGAGTGAAAATTATGGTCACAATCAACTGATGAACCAGCTAGGAGGACTATGAAGGACCAGGCAGGGAATGTTAGCATGATGATGACTCGGGATGTTAGTGCAATGGTGAAAGGAATGGATACGCCACAAATATACAAGGACCAAACTGAATGAATAATTACAAGTGATTATGTACACATGTTGCTGCTGAGATTTGATGGGATCTTGCTTTTTGATGCGTGCAATAGTTTAGTATGTTGGTTGATTAGTGATGATCTAGATTTAGGTCAACGAGAGGGAGGATACATCCTGAAAGGACCCATTTCCAGAAAGATGGGATTGATAAATCTGATTTGGTCAAACTGCGGAGCCAAGATGTTGTCAAAGGGAATTTGCAGAAACATAGTATTTTAAGAGTGTAACTAGATCATGTTCTGCAAGGACACCAACTGAGGACATGAGATATATACAAGAAATACTTAAGCCAAAGACTAGATGAAATATGTATAGTAATGAAACAAAGGGATTGAGATAGCACAATGTATGGACAAAAATATACAAGATTATATGTACAAAAAAGCTCAAGACACGAGATAGGATGATCGTTTTGGACTAGTGAGTGCAATGTGCGAACACCCAGGGAATACTGGCGAGATTCAGGCAGAAGTGAATGTGATAGGGGAGATGGAGGATGGAAGGGAGAAATATTTTGATAGATAGTGGAATGGTCCACTATGTGTGACACCTATTTCTAGGTTTTCAGCACGCATACTTGTCCAAGGCGCTTGATTGCCAAGTTTTCACCATTGGATGAAATTTTTCTCTTTATTCTTCTATTTTGATTTGTTTGGATATTTTTGATGTTATTGATGTTGTCCAAGAACCTATTTGCTAGGTTTTCACTAGGACAACAATTTTTTCAGCTTCATTTTTCTACTTTTTAGAGATTTTTTAAGGACTATTTTGCATTTTTTTTGTATTTTTTTTTCAAGACTTTTTATACTATTTATGGATTTTCTTAGATAACTGGTATGAACAACCAACTATCAGGCATAGAAGTGCCTAAGATGAATGATGTTGGTAGGATCATTTAATGGTTCTCCTTCAGGAGTGGAGAGTTGATATGCCCAAGAACTGAAGCATGTAGTGACAACATAGGGGCCTTGCCAGGTTACTTCAAACTTACCTTTCTTTTCCCGATCACTACCCACTTTCTGATTCTCCCTTAGCACAAGGTCCCCTACTTGGAACTAGTGTGGGTGGACCTTCTTGTTATAGTTCCTCTTGAGTCTATTTTGGTAGACAATCAGGTGATCATAGGCTTGCTAGCACTTTTTATCTAGTAGATCAAGCTATGTGAGTCATGCTACTCGGTAATATTCATCATCAATCATGCCTCTCAGTGATACTCGGAGGGATGATAGTTCAACCTCAATTGGTAAGACTGCCTTAGCACTGTAGACTAGGGAATAGGGAGTAGTACCAATAGGAGTACAGTAGGAAGTGTGATATTCCCAGAGGGCGAGATTGATCTGGAGATGCCAGTCATGACCAGTATCATTGACAACTTTCTTAAGGATATTGAGGAGGGTTTTATTAGTTTCCTTAGCCTAGCCGTTACCTTGAGGGAAATATGGACTGGAGAAATGGCGATGGATATGGAGGTGAGCACAAAGATCACTAATGTGTTGATTTTCAAATGGTGTACCGTGATTTGTGAAGATGGTGTAGGGTATGCCGAAGTGGAAAACAATGTGATAGAGGATGAATTTGGAGATCTGGACACCTATAGTGAGTGTGAGAAGAATTGATTCAACCCACTTTGTAAAATACTCCATTGTTGTGATTATGTACTTGTGGCCTTTAGAAGAGAGGGGAGTAATCTTACCAACAAGGTCAAAACTCCAACAAGAAAAGGGCCAAGGAGGTGCAATAGGTATGAGGTCCTGTGTAGGAGCGTGGATCAGATTGGCATGTTGTTGGCAAGGTAGGCACTTCTTGACGAACTCACAAGCATCATGTTCCATTATAGGCCAATAGTACCCTATACATAGAAGTTTCTTAGCTAGGACCATGCCACTTGTGTAGGCACCACAGATTCTAGCATGTACCTCTTATAACGCCTGGGTGGCTTCATTTTCATCTAAACACCTAGAGAGCACATTGTGATAACCTCTATGATAGAGGGTGTTGGCTACAAGGGTGTAACAGGAAGCTTTGCAAATAAAGTTTTGGCATTGGGTTGTAGTGAGATGAGGGGATATGATAACATTTTGTAGGTAAGCTTGGATATCATGGTACCATGGGGACCAACCAACACACATACATGATTCGATTCATCATTCTCATAAGCGGGAGCATGAAGTTACTCAACTAAGAATTCGTATTGTGTAGATTCATGAGGAATCTCCAAAAGGGAACCAATTATGGCCATTGCATCACCAACTTTGTTCTACAAGTGTGGTACCTGTGTTATCTACAAGTGGAGGAAATGTTCTTTCAGCTTGTCAACCATCTACTTATATGGCGTCAATTTATCATCTTTGGTTTGATACTCATCCAGGACTTGTTTAATGATGAGTTGTGAATCGCCAAAGACATGTATATCTGTGATGTTCCATTTTATATCCATGCAAAGTCCTGAGATTAGTGCCTCATATTCTGCAATGTTGTTCATGCAGGGAAATCCCAATTTGAATGACATAGGGATGTAATCACCTTGAGGCGTGACAAAAAGTATTCCTGCCCCTACACCATGAGCTGTGTAGGACCCATCAAAGTAGAGTTTCCAAGTAGGTTTTTCTTCTATCATGTACAAATTCTCATCTAGAAATTCTGTGACCAAAGGATATACACCTACCAATGGCACTTCTGCTAGCTAATTAGCGATGACTTGCCCTTTAATGGCTTTTCTGTCTACATATTGAATATAAAACTCACTTAGCAACATAACCCACTTTGCCATTCATTCTGTAAGTGTAGTCTTGGAGAGTAGATACTTGAGAGGATCCACCTTTGAAATGAGCTTGGTTGTATGACTAAGCATATAGTGGCAAAGTTTTTGAGTGGCGAAGATCATTGCCAGACATGCTTTTTCCATAGGAGAATAATTGAGCTCATAACCCACTAAGGTTCGACTGATATAATAAATAGCTATTTCTTTACCTTCATTATTCAATTGAGCAAGGAGTGCCCCTAGTGCTATGGTAGTAGAAAAAATGTATAGGATGAGTGGTCGACTAGGTACAGGTGGTACCAAGATGGGTGGATTAGCCAAGTACTCTTTGATTTTGTCAAAACTCTTCTAACACTGAGAATCCCACTTGAATGTGTTATCCTTTCGCAGGAGATGAGTGAATGGTTGGCACTTGTCTGCTAGTTGAGAAATGAAATGGTGCACAGATTGTAGCTTTCCTTGGAGGCTGCGTAGTTGTCAGAGTGTTTCTGGTGGAGGCATCTCTATGATAGCTTGTACTTTCTTTGGGTCTATTTCTATGCCTCATCTGGATACAGTGAACCCCAAGAGTTTGCCTGATGTGACTCCAAAGACACATTTCTTAGGGTTGAGCACTAAGCAGTAGTGTCCAATCCTATCAAAGATGCATTCCAAAACATCTAAGTGATCTTCCCTTTTTAGTGATTTTGCCAAGATATCGTCCAAATAGTCTTCAAGGATCTTGTGAATCAAGTCATGAAAAATGACAGTCATGGCCCTTTGATAGGTTGCCCCAGTGTTCTTCAAGCCAAAAGGCATCATGTTATAGCAGAAGGTGCCCCAAGGGGTTGTGAATGCTATGTCTTATGCTGATCTTCTTCTACAATGCGGATCTAATTATATCCAGAAAAGCTATCCATGAGTGACAACATCTCATGTCCTGCTATGAGATCCACAATCATGTCTATGTTTGGCAATGGGAAATCATCTTTGGGTCATGATTTATTGAGATCTCTAAAATCTGTAGATATCCTGAATGATTTATCAGGCTTAGATATGGGCACCATATTAGAAATCCAATCAGAATAGTCAATGGGGTGGATGATCTTTGCTTGGAGTAGCTTTTCTAGTTCCGCTTTGACAAGTAGTGCCACTTTAGGGTGCATCTTTTTGAGCTTTTACTTGACAGGTTTGATGTTTGGGTCCAATGCTAGATGGTGAACCACCAAGTTGGAATCTAACCCTAGCATGTGGGAGTAAGACTGTGCAAATTTTTTGATGGATTCCTTTAATAAAGTGACAAGATCACTTTCTTCTGCTTCAGTCAAAGATGTTGCTATGTATGTGATTGCGGGATTCTCTTTGGTACCTAGGTTGATAGGTTTTTCTTCTTCAATGAGAATCAAGGACTATTCGAGCCTGTAATCACAAATCAGAGGAAGAGGAGAATCTTCATCCTCTAGCACCTTAAAGAGGTTTTCACCAGGGGATACACCCTTTGTTTTTACTATTTTATGATCAGACAACGCCCCAGAGGTGTTTTCGCTAGGGGATCAATTTTTCTCTTTTTTATTTTTGTTTTCTGTTTCATTTTTGTGGCTAAATTTCTTCTCTTCCCCAAAGTATGCCTTTGGGTCCAGTTTGTAGACATATACTGAGTCTTGTCCCCAGTCACTACTTTGCTCAATTGCTCCCATGAAGCTTAGGAGTGCATCCTCACTTTGGAACTCGTCAACGTGCACGACACTTGGTTGGTCCCAGTCTATGAGTTTAGGATGGCAGAGGGGAAAGTCAATGAAGAGGATGGAAATTTTTTGTAGGATAGCATTTCCCAAGAAGGTTTCATCATAAAAAAACATCGTCATAAGCTCTCACAACTTTCTCTTCTGAGATATCTTTTATGTCAGCAATTTCACCCAGGGACAAATAAGAGGCAAAGATGTTGTTGTTGGTGCCCCCATTTGTGTCAGAGCCCATGCCAAGGCCCAGGTACTTTTCTAGTCAAGTAGGTATAATAGGATATTTCATACCTTTCTCGTCATAACCAAGGCCACCTCCTTGGTAGTTCCATTTTTCTGTCACCAGTTTGTGCGTTGCAGGGTACTTATCTTTGAAGTAATTGAGGCAACTTGTGTCCTTGGGTGGTGGATCCTTATATAGCCATTGGTTGATGTTTGGTGTTATTTCCTGGCTGGTCAAAGTACCTTTTGATATAAAAGTGGTAGGACCAAATTGTAGTGCCTTGGTTGTCTCTGATTCTATCTTTCTTAGATTAGGTTGGCGGACTTGAGTGTGTGGATCAATTGGCAGTGCTCCAACTACGAAGGCATCAAATAAAGTGTACTCACCACAACCTTTGTTGTTGATTTTGACCATGGATAAGGTGGAGGAGAGAATTTTTTCTGGGTCTGAATGGGTTCGAGATGAACTAGCAACAGAAGTACCCATATCGGTCCCGGGACAGTGATTGGAATGTGGAAAGGATGTTTCCAATGCATTGCAGTATATGAAGGGCTTGGGATTTGCACGGATGGTGATCTCAGTGTCATTACATGGGAATTTGATGCACTAAGGGTAGGTGGAGGGGACGGCTTGCATAGAATGAATCCATGGGCATCCAAGGAGGATATTGAAGGGAAGGTAAAGATCAACAACATGACATAATGTATATTGGATAACTTGGCCCACTTGAATGGGAAATGATATGGTGCCTTTAGAAGTATGCTCTAGATTGTCATATACCTTTATTGTGATGACATCATTTGTTATATCAGCTTCAGTACAACCCAACTATTTTATGAATTTTAGAGTGCATAGATTTAGGGCTGATCCATTATCTATCATGACCCATTTAATGGAAAAATCTTTAACCATGATAGCGATGCAAAGTCGGAGATTATGATCAGTTTCCTCTGAGGGTACATCTGTCAGCTTAAAGGAGACCCCACAAGATGCAGACACGTGTCCAAAAAGGTTTTGGAATTCAGTGAGGTTGATGTCGCTGGGAACACGGGATTATTACAAGGCTTTATTGAGGATCTCTTGATAAGTGGGTGATGTGCGGAGAAGATCCAAGATGGAAATTTGGGCTGGAGTATTCCCTAGGTGTTCCAAAATATTGTATTGGGTCCCAACAGATGTGGTGTGACTGGCACCTACAACTGTTATCCTATCTCTATGAGTGGTGATTGCGCATTGGTTATCGACACCCTTGACATGGATGACATTGACGAAGGACTAGACTTGGGATATGTAGCCGATGAGATTATCATAGTTGATATAGGCATTGGTATAATATATTTTGTCAGTGTTTTCTACTTGTTTACCCTTCCCCTAATAAGAGGACTAGGTAGAATTGCCTAGACCTATACCTGAAGTGTGTTTAGGGAATGCATTTTGATAAATTTTAAGGCTTGCGTTTGGCAATGACTGGGCAGGAGAGTCCACTTTGATCTCCTTGTAGTCAATGAGATCCTGAATATAGTGTTTTAGCTTCATGAATTTGAGGGTGGTGTGCCCCTTAACATGGTGGTATTTACAGTACTTGTTGTCTTTATACCAAGCTGGCTTAAGAGTTGAGTCATCGAATGACTATGTTTCGGGATACAGAACTTGGTTAGCTTGGACCAGCTTGCGTAAGATGACATCTATGGGTTCACCCAAAGGGGTAAACATGCATTGTGGTGTATTTGAAGTGTGAGGTATTTGTTGTCTGTGTGGGATTGATATAGCATTTGTTTGATTCATAGGACCTTGATACTTATGTTGATATGGTGTCCCTAGAGGGGGATAGATAGTCGTGCCTTAAGGGTGCATATTTTGCTGGTAAGTCAGTTTAGAATACATGGGATTTGGCTGTTGATACATGGGAGGAGGTTGAGGGTACATTGGTGGTGCTTGCTGATAAGTCTGGGTAGGTGCGTTGGGATTGGATACCACAACCTGAACGTGTTTGGTGTCAATGGCTCCATCTGTCACTACATTCTTGTTCTTGTTCCAGTATCATGATCGATCATTGTTATGTTTTTCAGGTGGGAATTATTTGTAGTGCTTGATGGCACCCTCTTCTACAAGACCTTGTTCAAGATCCATACCTTTGATTCTAATGTTGTGATAAGTTTGTATACAATTCATGCGCATGTGATAGGAAAGCTTAGGATGAAGGTTGTTAATGAATATTTTGATAAGATGTTTCTCTAGGGGTTGATAAGACAACCTTGTAGTAAGCCCTTGCCAGCGCTTAAGATAATTGGCCAGGATCTCTCCTCCCTTTTGTTTGTAATTGCATAGGTCAAGGAGCAAGAATTCATTTTCGACATTATGTGTGTATTGGGCCACAAACTTTTCAGATAATTCAGCAAAAGTAGAGGTTGTGCAATAAGGAATTTTGTAGAACCACTCAAGAGCGATTCCTCCTAAGCTTTTGGGAAATAGTCTCATGAGGAAGTTATCACTATAGGCCACTTTTTGGTAGGCCATGTAGAATTATTTCATGTGACTCACAGGATCTCCCTTCCCTCGATATTTATCAAATTTTGGTGTCTCAAAGTACTTGGGGAAGGGTATAGCAGTGATGGATCGATCAAATGGATAAGGACACACTTCCTCAAACTTGAATGTTTTAGCCTTTGTCCCAGCTTTTAGCTCCTTGAGAGCATTCTCCATTTCCTCCCATTCATGATTGATTTGTGGGGGAGGATTGTTAATCATGATTGCATGGTTTCCATGAACTTGATATGGATCGAATGGAAAACATGGAGGATTCTATGAGGGATATTGTGGTGTTTGGTATGATGGTTGCTGGTCAATGTATATGGGCTATTGTGGTGGAAGCTGTGGTTGAGGGGAATATTGCAGTGGAGGAGGTGTCGGCGCTAGGTAAGATTGTTGAAACTGCTGGAAATATGCTTGTATTTGTTGCGGGGTTGGATAGGTGGGATGAGCCTGTTGCGCACCTGTATAGGATAGGGGATAGGTGTTTTGTGGTGGAATGCCCCTAGTGGGAACATTGAATTATTGTGGAGGTGGAATTGTTTATGATGCAGTAGAAGATGGCATGGCTATATAATTAGTGGAATGAGTTTGTTGTTGTTGCACTGGTTGGATGAAAGGATTAGCAAACTGTTGCAGTTGTTGTGCCATGAGGGGATTGTCCCTCTGCGTTTGTGGTTATGGCTACTGTTTAGTTTGGATTGTGGTATGTGCAGCTGTGAAGGGGTTGATTTGTTGCTGTTATGCTTGGGATGTGAATGGGTTGGTGATTTGTTGCTGTGGTTGTTGTTGCTGGGATGGTTGTTGAATGGATTATTGTTGCTGAATAGGTTGTTGTTGTTGGATAGGTTATTGTTTCTGTTGGATAGGTTGTTGTTGCTATTGTTAGATAGGTGGGATGGGAATTTGGGGTACAAAAAAGGGATTAATGGATGGTTGCAATATGGGGGGATTTGGGTTGAACAACGTTTGAGGTAAAACTGTTGGCATGCATTGTGATTGTGTAGCTGGTGGAGTGAGAAAAGTGGACCCTTGTGGAAATAAGGGTTGGTTATATGCATTGATAGGTGGCATGCCTATGGTGAAGAAAGGTGGAATAGGCATGGAGACTTGGGTGCTTTGATGCTGTGAACTAGTTGTTGCACTTTGAATGGGTTGAGTAGGAATGGGTGGAATGGTGGTTTGCTAACCAGTGGTGGTGGAAAGTTTGCAACGAATGTTGAGATTTCTTATGAAAGAGGAGTGATTGTGGCTTGTGGAGGTGCCTGCATAGTGATAGGGGGTATTGTTTGTGTTGTTGATGTGGCATCAGAAGGTGAGGCTCCTAAGGTAGATGAAGCTGTTGTGTGCATGATGGGGGGTGGAATAGACGGATGAACTACTTGCGCGATAAGAGTTCCCACTTGTAGGGCTCGTTGAAGTGGATCAAAAAATTTGTTTCTAGTGGGATAAGGATGTTCCCCTGGAAGTTGCATAGGTCATGTGACAAGTGTTGGTACAATATAAGATGGGAGTTGAAGTCCTTGTTGTTGGATGTCCAAGAGTACCTGGTTGTTGTTGCATCCACTCATGGCGTTTACCATGTGGACATGCGTTGGATGGTTGATAAATGTTTCCACAGTACTTAGAGTGGCAGCTTCATTAGTGTTTACCTAGATATGTTCAATTTGATCATTGGGTTGAGGTGCATAAGTAACCATGGCATTGGTGTTGTCAATCGCAGGATTAGATGAGCTAGTGGCAAGATTAGGGTCCATGTTCTTTCTCTTCTTGGTGGCTCATGTGATAGGTGGCATGAAATGACTATCCTAAAAAGAATATGAGATGCAATATGTGATGCAAAAGATGCACCTAGGAAGATAAGGGTGATGATACTAGGACTAGGACGTGTTTAGGATGATGGATGTGCATCTACAGATTAAGGATGACTTGATATATGCAAGGATTAAGGGTTGATTTTCCTAGTGTAGGGTCAAGTGGATATGATTGTCTACCTAAGACAAACTTGTGGTCTTCGGTGGACGACATTCTTTTTTAATGTGAACCAACGTTTTGATCAAGGTGATGAGGTTGTAAAAGACAAAGGGGATTATCCTAAACAATTCTTAGTTTAAGGACATTCAAGGATGGGGTTTGACTAAGATGTAGGTTTTTAGCAAGTCAAAAGGGGATGCACTACCAAGTGAGGCATGTGATCAAGGATGCTTTGGATGATGATTAGGAATGATGCTAGGCTGATTAGGATAGATTTGATTAATGCAGGATCATGCTAGGATGAGTGTGTGATGTGTTCCTAAAGATGAAAACCCAAGGGAGGTCCTAAAATGCAAGCTAAGTGAGCTTAAAAAGAGGAGGAACTTTTTTTTGTTGTGGTAAACCGACTAGTCATATTGTTCAAATCCAACAAAAGCAAAGTTTAGATGATATTTTCCCATGAAATGAGAAACCTTGTTGTTGTAGATCACTTTGTCGAATTCTCCTCATTTATGAATCTCTTGTTTGATGGAATCGATGATGTGTTGGTATTTGGTACCTTCTCGGGTTGTGTTTTTTTGTTCTCTTTGCACAGGTGGTAATGGAGTTTTCACCTTCTTATGTTTCTTGGAATCGGTCATGTCCTATGAATAGTTTTGATCTTGGATGAATAGTTGGAGGTTTTAGGACATATCTCATAAAAGACCCAATTCTAAAAATTAGAGCTCAAGGTAGTCATTGATAAGGGACGTTATCTTGATAATCTGGCAAAAGTTTGATCTTGTTCTAATTTTCAATAGGTTTGTTCCATGGCAAGAACTAATTTCAGCATAATCAAACTGGAAAATAACAAGCATGTGTCTGAAAACCATCTGACAAGGGACAAAGCAACCTTGAAGGATACAAGCACGTGACAAATTTGAATGTTGGATATACTATTGTGTTTCAGATTTGCAAATTTTGTTCAAACTCTTCAAGCACACATCTACCTAAGGAATTGGCTTCAATGAAATATTACAGACCCATTGCTTGGTAGTCCATCAGCTCACATAGCAGTGTCACCCCCGAAAGGGCTCCCATGTTTTTTCCTTTTTTTAGGTATTGTTGTCATGCTACAAAGATCTCTTTCGCAACACAATACCTTGGGATACATATGATGGGGATCTTGGGGGGGAGATTCTTCCCTCCCCTTGCACTATAATAAATCACCATTCAAAGGTGAATTAGGTAGCTTATATTCTTAGAGTATTTAGTAAGTGTCTCCATTTGATTGTATCCTCTATGTCCATGCAAGCACGATTCAAGAATATAGCCCCATAGAGCGTCTTGATAAAAGTGGTCACGTAAATGTGATTGAGATCGTGAGGCCACACTTAAGTTAGACAAGAGCTGAGTATAACCTGAAATGCCAATCGACTCCCGAGGCTTTAACCCCAAAGAGTAAATTTGATTAACGTGAGTTGGAGTGGTTTGTCTTACACCTCATTCTCATGTGGGTCATTCCCGGGAGATTTTTCCCTCAACCTTCAGGCCCATCTAAAGGATTAACTTGAAAAGAAAATTGGATTGGCGACAAAAAGGAGTCTAGATTTATGATTTTCCCACAAGGGGAAAAGATCATACTCTCCTATCTAGTATCATTTTCTCCATAGACATGCAAGACAAGTTTGTTCTTTCCCAAAATATTTAATTGTTTAACACAAAGCAAGTGTGTCTAGGTTTTTGATCTTCCAAAAAGGGAAGAGAGAATACTCCCCTAACACTTGTTTTGGATTAGAAAAAAATATCCCTCTAATTATTCTATGTGCCTAAAAAAAATCAAACTAAAGGCTAACAAGCACGATCAGTTGGTCAATTTAAATCAAGGCAACCTGCAAGACAAGTGTGCGTAATCTTATGAAGTTGTGTCTTCAGAAAGAGGTGCTGCAAGATAATTGGTTAGTAGTTTGAGATTTTCCAAAATTTTGACAAGTGATAAAGGTGATCTGTACAAAGAATTCACTTAAAAAAAATATTTCATTAGCATAAGATATGAACTTTTGAATTTGAAAATGAAAGAGTAACTTTGAACATGTGCAGAAAATTTTTGAAGTTGAATTTGAATTAATAGCTTACTAATCTAAAAAGGACTCTGAGTCAGCTTTCCAACTCTTTTTGAATCATCAAAAATGGATTCTGTATCCAAAAGTTATGGATTTTTTCATGACACTATCTTTGTTTGCATGCAAAACCACCTGTGTACAAGCAGAGCTGCCCATCTATCAGAGCCACCTCTGTAGAAGTGGAGACACCTGTCCATGAATCTGATCATGTTTTTGAGAAGAATGAAGATATTTTGATAAGGTTTAGGGATTTGGGTCCCACCGAGCATGCCAGAATGTGTACGAGGAATTCTTCAATCTATTGGGAGCAAGCTCAAACATGACAAGTTAGTGGGTTAGCACATAGAAATCCATAGAATGAGAAAAAAACTAAAAATACTTCATCATAACATCAAATTGAGCTGAAAATAAGTAAATTGCACCCTATTATTACTTATTTGATTTTCTATTGATAAAGATATGTAGGTGTGCTCTCTCAAACACACAAAATGCAATGATCCCCAATGTAAATGTAAGATTTTAATATGCAAGAAGAGAGATTCAAGAGCTAGTATGAAGAACTAGTCTCAAATATTCTTCAAGATGATAGATTTAAACTATGAAATGATATGCATGTGCAAAGAACTATCATTCATTTACAAAATTGAAGCCTAGCATGTAATTTCTATGTGATTTAAACTTAAAGACATGAGCATGAAAAATAGCAATGAAATTCTAAAGCAATTCTTACATAATAACAATGCAAATTGAGAGATGAAAAATGAAGAGGAGAAGACCTTTACTTATAGATTTTTGGGAGAGAAGAGGAGGGGTTGAATGAGGTGGAATCTATGTGGCATCCACATAAAAGCCACATAAGGGACACATAGGCTTGAAGGGATGGCTAATTTGATTCAAATATAGCATTTAATATTGAGTGGCTCAAGAATTCCAAGTGGGGGACAAAGGAGTAAATAGCCTTTATGAGGAATGGGTGGCCATTTTGGACACATGGGATTGGAAGGGATGGCTATTTTGGAGTCAGACTTGGCATTAAACGTTGAGTGGCTCAACATTTTGAAGTGGGGGACAAAGGAGTAAATAGCCTCTAAGAGGAATGGGTGGCCATTTTGGAAACACGGGCTTGGAAGGGATGGCTATTTTGGAGTCAAACTTGGCATTAAATGTTGAGTGGCTCAAGAATTCCAAGAGGGAGACAAACTTGTAAGAATAATTTAAGAGGGATGGGTGCCCATTTTGGAGAGAATTTCCCCATGTGGGTGAGCATTCCATTAGCCTTAAAAAGGTTAGGAATCACCCTTTAAGCATGATCAAAGGAAAGTTAGGTGGGGAAATATGTTTAGGAAAATGAGGTGATGGGAGTAGAGTAGGAATAGGGTAGGCTTAGGGTAGGTCTCTAGGTTGGGTTAATAGGTTCCTAGGTAGGGTTTAGATTATAATTCAAATTAGATTTGAATAAATCATAGTTTAGAAGAATTAGGAATATGGAGGGATTTTAATAAATATGAATTTATTAAAAAGGGGATTTTGTGAGGCAAATGTATTTAAATGAAATACATTAGAATAGTATTTAAGCTATGGATAAATACTTGCAAATGAAATTATTTAATTGATTAAATTAAATAGTTAGAGGAATAAGAGGAAAAATAATATTAATATTTTTGGACGTCTACACCACTTGTACAAGAGATGGAGGTTACCCTTACATAGACCAAGGATAAATAATAATGAGCTTTCAAAATTTGAAGAATATAATAAACCACCATTATTTGTGGAAATTTTTGAAGGGTATCTTCAATGAACCTACTACTTAGTAGGTTACGTCCTATGTATGGAAGTTCTTGAGCTTATTTCAATTGTTGCCATTGTGAATCCAATAGATATATAGAGTCATAGTGATCATGTATTTGACTATGCAACTTACATAGATAAAAACATTGATCTAGGGTAGACAAATATCCAAAGAAACCCAAATTTTATATATTTCGAACACCATTCCTTTCTAGTGCACATGATTCTTTATGTTGGCCAAGTGCTCAAAATATGGCCAGAGAAGTTAAAGATTATGGAGGCGAATAGTGAAAAGCACCCAAAACTAGTATAGATGTGGACTATAGTTTGGGACCATAGTTGCACATGGTCTAGTTATGTACATTTTGAGGAATATTTTTTGAAACAGTGTACATATTCTTCAACCATCCATGTGATTATTTTGTCACCTAGGATCAAAAGGTTTTTGAGACAAGGATTTTGATGAAAGACAAAAGGTGAATCATAATTGTGGAGATTGGTATGTATTTGATGACTCCACAATTATTAGAGTATATGGGTTTGAAGTTACTACTTTCCTCCTTCAAAATATTGTACCAAACATGGTGGCACACTTGGAAATTGTATGTATGTATATGTATATACATGTGTGTGTGTGTGTATGTGTGTGTGTGTGTATGTGTGTGTGTGTGTGGTGCCAGAGTCGCAGACATAGATTGAGTAAGCACAACCAAAGAATGTGGATTAGGATATGCATAGTTGAGGAAGTATTTCAGATAGTATTGTGATGATGTGGATAAGAGTGCGTATGGAGACTCTTAACTAACCACTAGTTTCACTACCTTTGCAGAAACCAAATAGGCCTAAAATGCACCCAATAAGAAAGAAACTCCTAAGATATCTTTCTCCCTTGTGTCCTAACAATGAAAAAGTCTTGGAAAATGATTATAAACACCAAATTGTCAATGTTTTGGGTCACCAAGATTCACCTTTTCTTCTAGGCGTCAAATCCTCACTTCTAGGGTCATTAGGCCAGGGCTTTCTCAATCTAGGCTCTCCAAAAACTATCTCTTCCAATTGATGGAACAAACACCTTCTCCTACTCATATCATGAAGGATTCTATCAAAATTACGTGCCCTCCTTTAGGTAGAATGGCTACTGCTATAGCCAAGGAGCCAAATTTATGTCTTTTACCCTGGAATAGTCAAACAATGGTGATCACCTTGCAACATACTGATCAATATTTCATTTATAATGTTAGTTTGATATGGTAAAATGATGGATTCATCCCCAAAATAATAGATACTATAGTAAGGGATGAATCCCAATCCATTTACTCAAAACAATTCACAATTTCCAAGCCTATCATGGGACAGTCAGATTCATTGGCTTCAAAACTGACTTAAATGAATTAAAATGATGTTCAGAGCATTCAAAAATGTTTCTAGAACCTCTTGAAGCAATTAAGAATTCAAAAAAAATCAAAATATGCAGGAAAAATTCTTTTATTGCTTCAAATCCTGCTATGTCCGTACAAATAGATGTACCCAGCCGTACTACCCCCAATCTCCTACCTTTGTGTGGGCATATACAAGTGACAAATAATATCTCCAACCAATTCCATTGATTATTTGTGATTACAAATGTATTTTAGCCTCCTAAATCTAATTTCCCACCAAATACAACTAGCCATTAATATTCAAATATTTAAACTATTAACTTGTGTAGTTTTATTTTACTCTTGTTTTCAACTTATTCCAACTTAAGGATTCATCTCGTAGGATCTATTATACCTTAATAAATAATTGTAGACCCTAATTGAACCCTTGGAGCACTATTGACCCAACTTACAACATTTTGATGTCCTACTGCTTTACTTGGATGATTAGGACTTAGAAACATTTTATTACATTCTTTAATGCAAATTTCCATTATTGGCTTCAATAAATCCCAATTCACACTTAGGGATGATTTTTGCCTTCTATCTCTTATTGGATCCATGGTGACCCTAGGTATCTTCATAGGTTCTCCTGCACCATACACCTCACCTTAGAAAAATTTCTTGTCCCAAGAACTAAGGGACTGTGTCTTCTTGCCACCCATTCTCCTTGTAGGTGGTCCTCTCCACTACTCTTTGTGAGCCCTTTGATCAAAAAACAATTTTGTTCTCCTACCTTTCACATCTGCATGCAAAGATTGAGGAAAAAAGAAGAAATTGGACCAAGTTCCAATCTGTCATCAGACTTCATAGTGGACTACTCCAAATAGTGATCTTTTACTCCCACAAACTGTCCTTGCAACTGCACACAAGAATCAAATAGACCATTCCAGGTGTCCTCCAATGACACTATTAGAACCAAGGATTTATAAGCATAAAGATATGTTTAAATAGTTCAGGGAAGTATATTATGTGCCCTTATTATTTGAATTTTATCCTTTTATTTCATTATTTATACCTTTCATTTTATAGTTTATGCTTGCAAAAATCCTAACTTATGCATTCATCTTATTAATTCATGCATTTATCCTGTTAAATTTGCTATGTTTAAAATCCTACATTTCATGGACTACAATTTTTTGAATTCATAAAATAACCGTTGAAAGTCTTTTCACATGTTATTTAAAAAAGTCTTACCTCTTTGAAGGTCCGCTTAAACAACTTTCCCTTTTTCCAAAGATTGACGATTGGTGTTATCCCTTGATCGACAAGATGAAGATCTTTAAGCTTCAAGGGAATGTGTCTAGCTAACATGTTTCCTCTGATCTCAGTTGAAAAAATTCAAAGCAGGATTATACATCGAGAAAGTTAAAATCCATCCGACATTGGGTGTGTTTCCTCAAAAAAAAATTATGCATGTTATCTATCCATTAAGGCATCACACCTTATCATTGCGTGTCTCAGTCCCACTGGTGTCTGAGATATAAGAAAAGATGATGTATGGTTAAGATTCAGACATAATACATGGTTGGCACTATCCCTTAAAAGAAAGATGAACATCCTTTAACCTTTAAGGCATTACGCCCAGCTGACGCGTGTCAGATAAGATCTCGGTTAGGCAGGGTTAAAGTCAGTTTAATCAACGAGTGGGTCCATCTTCATCCAATGGTCGATAATTTTTTAAAGAAGATGATGAAGGTCTTTAACCTTTGGTGCAATGCACGATGTTGACATGTGTTCTGGCCCCACTAGGGTTATAGGATGAAATAGGTTAACCGTCAATTAAATCAGACAAGATCAACAGTTGGTGTAATGACTCAGACCCAAAGATGCAAATTTTTAACCTTCGAGGGAACATGCGTAAATTGACACGTTTTATGGTCCCACTAAGATATGAGTGTCAAATTAATGGTTAAAGTGTCACTTTGATCAAACAACATTGACGGTTAGCGCTATCTCTTAAAGCCAAAGATGAAGATCTTTAACCTTTAAGGGAATGTGCAATGATGACGCATGTCCCAGACCCACCAAGGCTAAGGGAGTATAACAACGAGGATAAATGTGGTAGAGTGTGGTTGGTTGAATGAGTGACGAGGATAACACATCATTTTTTAGACATATTAAAGTTTGAGCTACTAATAATCTCATATTTGAATGATAAGGATGATCGAGAGTTATGAAAGTTCAAAGTTTAAGTGGTGATTAAGTTTGATGGGCATCAATGGTTGTCCTAATTCCTCAAAGATGACATGTATTTTGTTTACTCTTCAAGTCATTACACATGATTTCCAAATGTCCCAGACCCACTAAACTCTCAGCGATGAAGAAAAATGATATTGTTAAACTCTGGTAAAGTTCAGAAGAAATTGACGATCGACGCGATCACTCAAAGGCAGAGACGTAGATATTTAAGCTTTAAGGAAACACACCTATCCAACACATGTCCTAGACCCACAAAATATAAAGTAACATGATCTTATGTTAAATCACGGAAAGCATCAATGGCAAGAGTAATGCCTCAATGCAGAGATTCACGAGTTTTGCTCTTCGAGGCATTACGCGATCTTGACACGTGTCCTTGATAGTAGAAAATACAGAGTGCTCGAGTGGCAGTGATGAATGGGATTTCCTTTTGTCATTTTATATTTTAATATTATTTGTATTTTATCTTATGGTTTTGATTATCATTTGATACATCATCGACATCTTCATGCAGGGTTTCGAGGGTGGCGATTATAGATTTGTTCGATGATAAAATAATGTGATCTTCATGAGATACTAAGGAGGATAAAGACATGTAGACACATTGTGAGGAATTATTATGAAGATATATGGTAACAAAATATGGTTGACAATGTTGATGTGCCTATTCAAAATGATAAAGTGATTCGACCTTCCAGGAAATTTGTCCATTATCAGAAGGAGAAATATATGGATGAAAGTATGGTCGAAGAACCATAATATATTAACACATAATCATTATTTTTAATTGTCTCTAACAGTTCACAAGTGATTTTCTAGTGACCATTATTCTTATCTCTTCTGGTCAATAATTAATTTCAAACAAGGATGACTAATCATTCTTGAGATGTAATTGTAGCTATTCAGTTGTTGATCCTAGGATTAGGTATTAGTTATGAACATACGTATTGATCTGAAGCTTGTTCTCATCCTTTGGAATTCATATTAATAAGGATATGGAGATAAATACAAAGGACTAATCATTATCATGGTTACTATAGTCAAATTGGATAGTTTTGATCAACCACTGTAACATGGACATAATTCTATCATTTTTCTAAAATCAGTAAAGATAAGTCCCCTTTTTCTTTCACCTATGGGAATATATTCATTCTCATTTTCATTAGTCCCTTAGATAAAATCTATATATTTTCTTCAAAGTGATAGTTTGGTGTATGATATTCCTGATTATATTCATATTTTCTATTATCAATTGGTATTTTCATCTTTTATGGTTAAATTCAATTTATGGTGGCCACAATAAATCGGTCTGTCATTTGAAAATTGATATTCAATTGAGATAACTATGAATTATATTAGGTTATATGCTCATTTCATAACACCTTTGAAATGATATGTTTCTTGTAAACTGACTCTAAGGTTGTACATAGGGTTGGGATGATTTTGACTCTATTGCCCATGACAAAATAAGGCACTGGTCTATATACATATTGGATTATGATTACTTAGTTCATTGTTAATAGTTTTGTGATATTCTATCCATCTGCACTTTTCAATTCACATTTATATCCATAAACATTCACTTGACATATTAAAGCATTTCAGTTAGCATTTTGTGACATATTGCTTTTAGCTAAGATCTCTTTCAAGTACCTTTCCATATTGTGAGAGATAGAAGTTTTAAGTACACTTTATCTTCTATAAAAAGCCTTGGGATTTGGAGGATAAATATAAGGTATAGGCTTACCATCCTTCGTTTTATAGAGCAATAATTGCAGAAGGTTCAGCCTTGTCTTGGTTGAAACCTTGTTAGTTGGCCAAGTCACCTGGGTTTCCTAGCATTGGATTGGCAAGTCCATGGGAAATCAAATCTGGTGATTCGAGCACCAATAGATTGGAGACTCTACTGGGAAATTATCTGTAAGGATATCTTGAAGAAATCTTAGGATCTTTGGTAATAATTTGAAGATTAAGACTCTACTAGAGACTAGAACCAAGACCAATGAGATATTAATTTATTTCTGATAAAGGAAGTGGTGACTTTACTTTTGAAATTATATAACATATAAGTAATAAATTTACGTTAGGAAGAAGATATTTAAGACAAGAAATTTCTATTGAGTTGGAACCAACAAGGAGAAGTAAAGATTTAAATAAAAAATTATGTATGGACCACACATGATATACCCTGATAGGGATGATCAAGAATTTTCTTGTGAACAATTCCCTAGTTCAAGTCATCATAGTAATAACAATAATGATGAGAATTGTATTTCTTTTTTTCCAAGTTGATAGGGAAGAACATGAGTGGACCATCATGATACAAATAAGAAGATGAATAAAAGAGAAGAAAAGGATAGGAAATGGGATGCTATATTTCTTGAAATAGCTAATGTAGGCTCAGATGATGAAGAAATGGTCAGGGCTCTTAAGAGGCAACCAGAGGACATTAAGAAAGATGAGAATACAAATAAGTGCAATAAAATCAAAAAAAGATAAAGGAATGACTAAGGATGATATAAATGGCATGTATAATCCTTCTCATAGAAATAATGGGTGGCATATTTTCAAAAATGATCATACTAATCCCTTGTTTGAACCAGACAATAGAGGAAGGCGTGAGAAAAACAACAATGGGAATGAAAGAAGTGGTCATTGGGGATAAATAAACAATAGAGAATATAATAACCATGAAAATAGAATTAATACTATTGGATCTAACCAATATGAACATCATGGGCATCAAAATGATGGAAGAATGTATAATGGATATCAAAATAATAGGGTGCAAAACTATGGCCTAAGAGATTATAATATCAACCCAAATTTTGGACCAAAAATGAATAATCAAGAACTCTAGAATGCAAATCATTAGAATCCAAGGCATGGAGAAATAAATAAAAGTGGAAACAACTATAGATCCCCAATGGTTTGTGATAGATATATACAATTAGATTTTTATGGCATAATGGGATACCCTAATGACATAAAAAATAAATTAAGAAATGCAATTCCAATGTTTTTCAGGGAATGGATCGGGATCAACTGAGGTGCATTGTGTAAATTTGAAGAATGTTATCCAAGAATTTGATGAATCCAATGAGGATGTATACATGAATATTTTTTTTCAATCTCTCATAGAAGATGCAACTTAATGGTTCATAAGTTTTCTTGATAGATCCATATCTAGTTGGAATGAATTTGTTAATCAATTCATAGAACAATTTGGTGATCATAATGAAACTTCTTTTGTATCACATGAATTGACAAGTATGAAGAAATATCATAATGAATATGTGGATGAATTCAATAAAAGGTTCAACAAATTTTTAAATAGGATTCCAAGAGATTTTCAACCCATTGATGCCTTTCTGATAAATTTATATATGGGTGTGTTTGATAGCAAGACCAATTATGAAATAAGATCTCATAAGGATTCTACTTTAGCACATGCTCTCAAAATTGTCATAGCTATTGAGAATGATAGGAAGGCATCTGGTATAATTTCTAAGAGGGAGGAAACTCGACCATTCAATACAAAAGAGCCTAAGAAATACAAGGAGGAAGATAAATTAGATAAGCTTATAAATATGGTGAAAGGCCTCCAAATGAATAATGGGAAAGATAATTTTAAGTCCAACCAGAGTAATTGACCAGCATACAAAATCGACAGATACATACTACAGGACATGTCTTATAACACAAAATGGAAGGATGGGAAACCAGTGAACAAATAATTACATACTCTTGATCCAGTGAGGAAAAACAATCATCCTGTGGAAAGTTATCCTTGGTGTGAAGCCTGCACATTACCACATTCTTTTGAGCATTGTGTTGTGGCCCAAAGATGGAAAGAGGATAAAGATTAGAATGATGATTAGAAAACCATAGTGAATAACTTATCAACAGATCTTATGTGGGGATATGATGATTATAGCTCTTCAAATGAATACTACTGCTAGGATGACCTAAATAGAGTGTACCAATATGGGGATTATTAGGAGTGTACTCTAAGATTAAAAAGAATTAACAGAAGAGGAGAAGAAAGCATACACAATAGCTGCAGTGGAAGAAGTAAAAATTAATTACAAGTTAAGGAATAGGACAAGTTAAGGAGCTGATCCAAAGAGGCTGAAGCACAAAAACATTGCTCAAGAGAAATAGGTAGAACCTCAGGACTTTCCATAAATAGCATGAGAAAAGGTGGTCAATAAATCACTTCCAAATAAATGTTCTTTCATTTCTAATGCATTGTCTCAAGTTAGAATATCTATTCCTTTTCTTGAAATAGTTGAAATACCTTAACGCAAAAATGAAGCTTTGAAAATATTGTCTACTGTAGGTAATAAGGAAGATATTAACCAAGAAGTAAAAGATCCTCCAGCTATTTATCTAGGAACTACTTTAAACAAAATTGGAAATCAAATTAATCCCTTATATCTTAATCTATTGATAAAGAATAGATTGGTAAAGAATTGTATGATAGAATCTAGCGCAACAGTAAACATTATGCCTAATGATGTAATGAAAGAATTAGGAATGAATGTTGATACCAAATTTGGTAGATGTTATGCTATGGATAATAAATTTGTTCTTTTTGTAGGCATAATGAATAATGTTGAATTTAAATTTCCTACATGTCCTAAAATGTTATATAAAATGGATATTATTATGGTTGAAGTCCCTACCAATTATGGAATTCTTCTATCTAGACAATGGTCTAGTTTAGTAGGAGGTAGTATTCAATTAGATCTTTCTTATGCTTCTATTCCAGTGAATGGAAGGGATTTAATAATTGATAGGGAGACTCAAAGTCCATATATTATTGAGGATGTGGATCCAAGCATGGTTACACATTTCTATCATTCCGATATGGATAAATTTCAGGTAAGTATTTCAAAAGATGCAACGAGGAATACCGAACCAATTGAGTTACATGCAGAAGTAAGCTGCAATACAATTTGGAAAATGTATTTTGATGGTGGTTGTTGCAGGGATGGTAATGGAACTGGTGTCATTTTCTTTTCCCCTAATAATAAAATATTTAAATATTCTTTTTACTATATTTTGAATATACTAACAATGTTGTAGAGTATTAAGCTCTACTTCTTGGTTTATGAAAGGCTAGTAAACATGGAATCAAAATTTTACGTGTCTTTGGGGATTCTTAATTAATTATTTCTCAAGTTAAAAATAAATTTGTTGCTAAGAAGCCTCTTCTTAAAAGATATAGAAATTAAAAATGGGATTCTATAGAATGTTTTGATGCTTTTCCTATTAACTGGATAGCTAGATCAGAAAATATCCTTGCAGATTTTATGGCTAATTTGGCATTGAAGGATGATTTCATTCCTTGTGAGGACATAGTTCAAGTTGAGGTTTAAACCAAGCCTCGTATACCTGATAACATCAACAATTGGAAAATCTTTGAAGATGATAGAGATGTAATAATATTTTTAGCATGTGAGCAAGAGTATGAAGATCAATCGATAGATTTGAATGCTCTTGTTGAGATGTAGGATTTGAAAGAACTATTCTCTGGAAAGCAAGTCATTCAGCTTAAAACCAATAAGGTTCCAAAATGCCTTGTAGCACTAGAGAGATTGTTTGACAAAAAGGATTTGAAAATGGAAAAGAAAATCACTAATGTCACAATGGATGAAGTAGAAAGGATAAACTTGGGAAATGAAGAAAATCCAAAGGAAGTATTTGTGGGTAAAAGTTTAACCCCCAATATCAGAGCATATATCATCAAAATATTGAGAAAATATACACATGTATTTGCTTGGTCCTATGATGAATTTAAGGCTTACCGAGAAGACATTTTTGAACAAGAGATACCTTTGAAGCCTAATGCCAAAATATTCAGGCAAAGGTAGAGACCAATAAACCCTACTTTAGCTCCTAGGATGAAAGATGAATTAATTAAGATGAGGGATGCTGGTATAATAAATCCAATTAGACACTCAACATGGGTTTCAAATTTGGTTTCTATCAGAGAAAAGTATGGTGATATTAGACTTTGTGTTGATTTCAGGAATCTAAAAATATTATCATTAAAGGAAAATTATGCATTACCAAACATGGAAGCATTATTGCAAAAGGTCATGGGAAATGAATTATTATCAATCATGGATGGGTTCTTAGGGTATAACTAGGTGAAGGTTAAAGAAGAGGAACAATATAAAATAACATTTACTACTCCTTGGGGTACTTATGTATATGCTAGAATGTCTTTTGGACTTACTAATGTAGGGGATACCTTCCAAAGAGTAATGTATGTGGCCATTGAGGATTTTATTGATGTAATTATGGTGGTATATCAGTGTGACCTAATCGCTTATTCCAAAAGGGCAGAAGAACATTGAAAATATTTGAAACAAATCTTTCAAAGAGCCCTTGAATATGGGATATCATTGAACCCAAAGAAATATCATTTTGTTGTTAATGAAGGGAAATTATTAAGACATATTATGTCCAAAGATAGAGTAAGAGTAGACCCTGAGAGGATTACAACAATAGATATAATTGAGGTCACAAAGAATGTCAAAAAGATCTAATCCTTCTTTGGAAAAATAAACTTTGTGAGGAGGTTTGTCCCAAAGTTTTTAGAAATAATTAAGCTAGTTGCTATTATGTTGAAGAAAGGTGCAGACATGAAATGGACAAATGAAGGTTTAGAAGCATTTGTAAATATTAAAAAGGCAATCAAGGAGGCCCTTGTCCTTAAGTCTCCAGATTAAAATATACCATTTCAACTATTTTATTTTGCATCATATCACACCATTGTTGTTGTCTTGTTGCAAAAGAATAGTTAAGGTTATGAAAAACCAATAGAATTCTTTAGTAAGACTCTTCAAGATTATGAGTTAAATTATGATATTAATGAGAAAAAAGAGCTCATACACTTGTGAAGGCAGTAAAGTCCTCCAGGCCTTATTTGGTAGGAGCGAAAGTAGTAGCCTATGTTCCTAATGTAGCAATAAATGATATATTAAAACAATCAGAAGTCACTAGGAGAATATGTAGATGGGTGAATCAAATTCTGGAATTTAGGTCGCTAAAATTGTTAGAGGATAAGTATTAGCAAGATTTATGGCATAGTCAAATATGGATGCATTACAAGTTAAACAAATGGATTTGAGTGAGACTCAGACTGGTATTGAAAGGTTCCCTTGGTGTACTAATATAGTACATTTCTTAAAACACATGACATGTTCAGAAACCTTACAGATAATTTGAAAAGGACAATAAAATTATAGGCATCTAAGTATATCTTGATACAAGGAGATCTATAGTGGAAAAACATGGATGGTATACTTCTTTTTTGTTTAGATGAATATCAATCAAAAGGAAGTGCTCAAGGATATTCATAATGGATCATGTGGGGGACATTTTTTAGCAAAGACCACTACCCATAAAATATTGAATGTAGGATACTATTGGCCTTTTTTGTTTAAAGACTGCCATGCCTATATTCAGAGATGTGAAACATGTCAAAAGTTCTCTGGAAAACTCAAATACAATGATGCATTACCTCTTAATCCTATTTCTACTGAAGAACCTTTTCAAAGGTGGGCAATAGATTTCATAGGGGAAATCACTGATACTTCTAGTGGTGGACATATATGGATTTTGGTGGCCACTGACTACTTCACTAAGTGGGTGGAAGCCATACCTACTAGACAAGATACTAGTAAAGTGGTGATCAAGTTCTTGACTAAAAAATTATTCACAAGATTTGGTGTTCATCATAAGATTGTTTGTGATAATGCTATGTTTTTCAGATCTACAATGTTCACTGAATTTCATCAGAAATATCTAATAAAGATTTATTATTCATCCCCTTATCACCCACAAGGAAATGGCCAAGCACAATCTAGTAACAAGAATATAATGAAGATCATCAAAAGAATGTTAAACAACAACAAGAGATCATGGGATTCAAAGTTACCACTTGCACTTTGGGAAGAAAGAATTACAATTAAGAAGTCTACTAGATATGGACCATATGAACTTGTCTATGGAAAGAAAGCTCATTTACCATTGAATAATTTGTTACCAGTGTAAAAATTTGTGAATAAAGAATAATGGGAAGAGGTGAATTTCATTGAGGATAAATTTCATCATCTTGAAGAATTGGATGAAATGAGGAGTAAAGCTCAAAAGAGAAATCATGAATTATAGCAGAAAATAAAGGTTGTGTTTGACAAAAAGACCACATAAAGGAAGTTCTCAGAAGGATATTTAGTTTTGAGATGAAATGTAAAAGATCAGGAGAAAGGAAGACACAGAAAAATTGAGGCCTTATGGGTAGGTCCTTTTTTCATCATTGGTAAAGGAGGTGAGAATTCTTATCTTTTAAAGGATTTGGAAGGTTATCCTCATAAGCTTCATGTACATGGTCAGTATCTTAAACCCTTCTTCTATTGAAAACTATAAAAGGCAAGTTTTTTTTCCTTATTTGTACATTATGCATGGTATTATTTTGTTCTTCTAATGGTTTGCTTCTCCAGAGATAGCTAGGGTCTTGTTGTGTCTAGGTATGAACACACATCCCAAGAAACAGCCACTGGTGGAGCCCACTATTTATAAGCATAAAGACATGTTTAAATAGTTCAAGGAAGTATATTTTGTGCCCTTATTATTTTAATTTTATCCTTTTATTTCATTACTTATCCCTTTCATTTTATAGTTTATGCTTGCAAAAATCCTAACTTCTACATTCATCTTATTAATTCATGCTTTATTCTGTTAAATTTACTATGTTTAAAATCCTAGATTTCGCGGCCTAAAATTTTTTTTAATTCATAAACTAACTATTCAAATTCTTTTTGTGAGTTATTTAAACAATTTTTACCTCTTCGCAGGTCCGCTTAAACAACTTTCCCTTTTTTCAAAGATCGATAACTAGTGTTATCCCTCGATGCATAAGATGAAGATCTTTAAGCTTCAAGAAAATGTGGCTAGCTAACATGTGTCCTCTGATCTCGGTTGACAAATTTCAAAGAAGGATTATAAATCGAGCAAGTAAAAATCCATTCGACGGTCGGCATGTTTCCTCAAACAAAAGATGCATGTTATCTATCTATTAAGACATCATGCCTGATCGTCGCATGTCTTGGTCCCACTGAAGTCTGAGCTATAAGAGAGGATGACATGTGGTTAAGATTCAAACAAAAACTATGGCTGGTTCTATCCCTTAAAATAAATATGAATATCCTTTAACCTTTAAGGCATAACGCCCAGCTGACGCGTGTTGGATAAGTTCTCGGTTAGGTAGGGGTATAGTCAGTTTAATCAACAAGCAAGTCCATCTTCATCCAACGAACGATTATTTTCCTTAAAGAAGGTGATGAAGTTCTTTAACCTTTGAGGAAATACACGATGTTGACACGTGTTTCGGCCACACTAGGGTTGTAGGAAGAAATAGGTTAACTATCGGTTAAATCAAACAAGATCAATGGTTTTCATAATGACTCAGACCAAGAGAGGCATATTTTTAACCTTTGAGGGAATGCACCTGATTGACATGTGTCATGGTCCCACTAAGATATGAGTGGAGAATTAATGATTAAATTTTTTTTTTGATCAAACCAAATCGACGGTTAGTGTTATCCCTTAAAGCCAGAGATGAAGATCTTTAACCTTTAAGGGAGCACACGATCATGATGTGTGTCCTGGACTCACCGAGGCTAAGGGAGTATAATAACAAGGATACATGTGTAGAGTGTGGTTGGTTGAAGGAATGAAAAGGTTAAAACATCATTTTTGAGGCATATTAAAGTTTGAGCTACTAAAGATCTCATCTTTTAGCACATGGGTTTAATCAACGATCATGTCTTAATTATACGATAAAGATGATCGGGAGTTATGAAAGTTCAAAGATTAAGTGGTGATTAAGTTTGATGGCCATCGACGGTTGGCATAATGCCTCAAAGATGAGATGTACATTGTTTACTCTTAAAGGCATTATGCCTAATTACCATGTGTCCTAGATTCACTAAACTCTCGGCCATGTAGAAAATGAATAATGTTAAACTCTTGTAAAGTTTAGAAGAAATCGACGATCAGCATGATGACTCAAAGGCAGAGATGCATATCTTTAAGCTTTAAGGAAACATTCCTAGACAAAACATGTCTTGGACCCATAAAATATAAAAAAACATGATGATCTGTTAAATCACGGAAAGCATCAACAATGGTCGTAATGCCTCAAAGAAGAGATACACAACTTTTACTCTCTGAGGCATTATGCGATCTTGACGTGTGTCCTCGATAGTAAAAAAGACAGAGTTCCCAAGTGACAGAGATGACTGGGATTTCCTTTTTTCATTTTGTATTTTAATATTATTTGTATTGTATTTTAGGGTTTTGATATCGTTTGATACATTGTCGAGATATTCATGCAGGGTTTCTGGTGCAGGAGCACCAAGGTTTCACATAAAGACCATGGACCAAACTAGGAGGAATATGAAGGAATGGAGGGCACTCAATGGAAGTTAGAGATCCAAGGGGATCCTCAATGATACACATCATATTAACTATAATGTATTGGCTCCTATAATGGTTTGATCCCATGAAATGGTATTTGCATATTAAAAATAAATTATATCCTTGAAAGGATTAAATGAATGTAATTTGGAACATTAGTGTCCCAATGTGTGTAGGAGGTTCTAGGGGTTTAAATTTGGCTTTAAATAAGTCTCCTAGGTGTTTAAAATCCTTTGGAGTTCTTAGTTTTCAAATTACAAAGGTTTAAAAGCATTTTTAAAGTTTAAAAATTTAAATATTTGAAAAGTAACGGCTAATAGCCATTTAGGAGGGAAATGAGGTTTTTACCATCTAAACAATTAACTAATCCCTCAAACCAATTCAAAGAGGTTGGAGAATTTAATATTTGGATGCCTATTTGTAATTGAGACTTTATCGTTTCCATATGGTGGCTGGAGTGTACGGACTGCAACAACAATATCAATAAAAGACAAGTTTAAATCTGAAACTTTGATGTTCTAGGCATTTTGGATGGTTTGAATACATATTGCTTTAAGTTTTTGGTTTATTATGGAATATTAAGCAATCTGAGATCATTTGTACTTCCATTCCAATGTTTTGAAAGTTGTTTCTATGACTGTACTGTCATTTCCAGCAAGTTAAAGTTCAAATTTTGTAAAGTTTCTATCCATTTTGTAGTTAGTTTTGCAAACCTAGATCCTTTCCATGGACTCAAAGGCCTAGAATACATGGAAGGAAGATGTCAACCATGTACCATAAGTTCTAATACTAATTCTTGCAGAGATTTGAGGATTGAAGTGATCACAGGTTGATTTGGAGAAGGGTTTCAAGTGAAATTAATGGCACAAGTGTAGCAGCCAATGATCCATCCAAATAAGGGGTATATTTTATGATGTGGTTTGTCTTATATTCACATTTTATTGGTGAATCAACTACTGGTTATGTCTGGAAGTGTTTGGAGACAAGACATTGAGGAAGCCTTAGTATTAAGGGCTTGAAAGGAGTGAATTTGGGGATTTTGATGCTAATCAAGGTTTGGGTCTAATTCCTTTTGTATTTAGGGGTTTTGAGTCATTTCATGTTTCTTTCGAGGAGTTGAGCCATTGGGAGAATGTTTATCATATAGTTTCTTTGTAAATTTGGGTCTTTTTATGCATTTTTAAGGCCATAGTGTGAGGACAGTCATATATGGTCCAAAGGAGTCCATAAAATTATTTTAGTATGTTTTTTAAGAGGATAAAGGGTATCAGAATCTGCAATTTATTTTGTCAATCCTTTCATAAATTTCAAAGTTAACTACAAATTACTCTCGCTGCAGGGCTACAAGGGAGGCTATTAGGCCTATTGGCAGGTTGGAGTAAAACCAAGGGCTAGGAGTGTTGGGTTGGGTCTGGAACTTTAAAATCACTTTAATACACCCTAATACCATCCAAATACACCAAATATATCATTGGTTTTCACCTAGAGTAACCTTGGGTGAATTGAGTCTCTTGAAGTTAGTATGCACTTGGAAGGGTAGTTCATTGGTAGTCCAAATTTGTGTATCACTTATCTTTCTTATCAGTCCACCAACATTTTCATTGCATCAGTTTCAAGGGTGGAAAATATGGATCTCTTCGATGAAAAAATAATGTGATCTTCATGAGATACTAAGGAAGATAAGACATGCAGACACATTGTGATGAATTATTATGAAGATATATGGTAACAAAAGATGGTCGATAATGTCGATGTTCCTGTTCAAAATGATAAAGCTATTCGACCTTCCAAGAAATATGTCCATTGTAAGAAGCATAAATATATGGATGAAAGCATGGTTGAAGAACCATAATATCTTAACACAGAATCATTATTCTGAATTGTCTCTAACAATTCACAAGTGCTTTGTTAGTGACCATTATTTTTATCTCTTCTGGTCGATAATTGATTTTAAGACAAGGATTAATAATGATTCTTGAGATTTAATTCTAACTGTTTAGTTGTTGATCCTAGGATTAGGTATTAGTTATGAGTGGACGTATTGATTTGAAGCTTGTTTGTATCCTTTGGACTTCATATTAATAAGGATACCAAGATCAATACAAAGGACTAATCATTATCATGGTTACCATAGTCAGATTGGATAGCTTTGATCAACAACTGTAACATGGACATAATTGTATCATTTTTCTAAAATCATTAAAAATAAATCACCTTTTTCTCTCATCTGTAGGAATAGATTCATTCTCATTTTCAATTGGTCCCTTGGAAAAATCCTATATATTTTCATCAAAGTGATAGTTTGGTGTAGCATATTCCTGATTAAATTCATACTTTCTATTATCAATTGGTATTTTCATCTTGTATGGTTAACTTCAATTGATTGTGGCCACAATAAATCAGTCTATCATTTTAAAATTGATATTCAATTCAGATAACTGTGAATTATCTTAGGTTATATTCTCATTTCATAATACCTTTGAAGTGACATGTTTATTGTAAACAGTCTCTAAGGTTGTACATAGGGTTGGGATGATTTTGAGTATATTGCCAATGAGAAAATAAGGCATTGGTCTATATACATATTTTATTATGAGTATTTAGTTCATTGTTCATAGTTTTGTGATATTCTATCCATTTTCACTTTTCAATTCACATTTATATTCATAAACATTCAGTTAACATATTAAATCATTTCAGTTAGGATTTTGTGACATATTCCTTTCAATTAAGATCTCTTTCAAGTACCTTGCCATATTGTGAGAGAAATAAGTTTGAAGTACACATTATCTGCTATAAAAATCCTTAGGATTTGGAGGATAAATCTAAGGTATAGGCTTACCACCTAGAATTGCAAAAGGTTCAGCCTTGTCTTGGTTGAAACCTTATACGTTGGCCAAATTACTTAGGTTTCCCAATATTGGATTGGAAAGTCCATATCAAATCCAATGTGTTGATTTGAGCACCAACATACACCACTATACTGATCTTCACCAATTATCCCGAAGGACACCACAATGTGCCAACAAATACACTATTGTCATGTTCATTTTTTTGTCTTACAGTCAATGCCTCATGAATGTCAACAAACTTATCTTTCAAGACCAATAAAGTGGTCCTAGGCTTCCTCTTTGTAGTCACAATGTCCTCATGTTTTGGAACCTGCAAATCAACATATATTTGTTCACCAAAGACAATGATGCTACTAACTTCTTATTTTTGTCTTGGAAGAAGTTTAAGGGTGAATTTTCTTCCCGCCTTGTGCACCACATATTCATTGTTCAAACGATAATGAATTGTCTTCCTTGAAGCTTGCCACCGTCTCCCTAAGATGATGTGGCAAAATGTCACTAGAACTATATCACATAGAACCCTATCAACATAACCCCAAATTGACAAGTATACATATGCTTTTTTCTTAATCACAATATTCTGATCATTACTTACCCAAGAGGCCCTATATGGTCTTCCAATGGGAAATTTAGCCAAGTTTAACCTATTGACCATCTCATAGGACACTAGATTATGAAAACTAGAATCTATGATAACCTTACAAACTTTTCCATAACATTTACAATTTGTTCTAAAAATAGATACCTTGGGTGTATGTTGAATAGGTTACCTTACCATCAAGAGAAACTCACCTTATTAATGGTTTTCATAGTCATGACGTGTTCCTTCTTCCTCTTGGTGTTTACTGTCCTCTTCTCCTTGACTCAAATGGATGTCTTTAACCAATTTATTGTTTAAATCGATCAGATTTCCACAATCCATTGAATTTAGAGTTGAATTTCTGGCTTAGATTGTGTATGTTTTTAGCATCAATGTTTCGGATCACACTCCGTGATCCATCATCAGGATATAAGAGCAAA
>MU226461.1:84950-112215 GCA_018584345.1 Thuja plicata
TCTTGTTGTTCCTCTTTACTGTTAACTCTTAATCTTTATTATTATTATTATCATTTTTGTTATTACTTTTGTTCCTTTTTTGCTCTTAGGTTGTCTGTTCCCCCCTTTTTCCCCCTTGTTTTTCGTGCCTTCTTTCTCACCCCAGCCCTTCCTTTATCTTTTAAGAGAGGCCCTATCTGCATCTTATTTTACATTTCCTTATTCCTCTTTGCTCTTATATCCTGATGATGGATCACGGAGTGTGATCCGAAACATTGATGCTAAAAACATACACAATCTAAGCCAGAAATTCAACTCCAATTTATTGTTTCTTATTTGCAAAGCCATAGATATTTAGATTATGAAATTTTTTTACAGAAGGCATGCTTTGAATTCATCAAGATATTTTGATCACACCTCACCAATGATAAATAATTAGATGTATGAGCGTCGACGCCATCAAGTGATTGTTCCACAAGATTTACCTCATCAAGAAGACACTCTGAAATAGTGAGAGAAGAATATTTTCCAAGAAACTAGTTGTGATCAAATATAATTCAATCTAAGTGGGAATGCTCAATGGGTTATGTAGCGCAAAATTTTGAGTGCAAAGATCCATGATATGATAGCAGGGAAGGAAGTTCAACTTGTCGATATTGGTTAAGTGTTTTCACTTTATTTCTGAATTTACATTCTCTCAACAAAGAATTATACACCATCTCATCCTTGTGGGATATCTTCTTGGAAGATTTATATGGAATTCATACAGTGCTTTAATTAATTCTTAGAGCTATGAAATACTCTATATTTGAGAGTAGTGTCTATGTTTAAAGTAGTTTGATAAGAAGAAGCGAATGACTGGTCTACGATTTTTGAAATAAATGATTATAGTAGTACATATTATCTTGTGTTAAAATTTGATTCTCACACATATATATCATAAAAATATTTAGTTTGAATTTAAATTTCTTTTATATTTAGAAATATTGTTTTGAAATAAAGTAAAATAAATTTTAAAGGAATCTAAAATTCTTTAAATAAAAAAATGATCATCGCTAAAAGATAAACCAATTAAACTCAACAATCTAATATTTATGTTTCTTTATTAAAGTTCGAACAAGTTTTGTAGGCACTCAAAATCTGATATACAAAATGCTATCCTCAGCAAAGCATTAGAATACTGGTAGTGAACCATAAGAAAAAAAGTAGAACTAAACACAACTAAGGAGAAAAGACAAACAAACAGATAAGAAGCACCTACAAAAGATTCTTAATTTCCTTAACCTCCAACTTGGAAGCATGTAGTGCAATTTTCTTCAGATCTTGAAAATCCTATGAAAAGTGAACATCTCTTTTTAGATTTCCCCTTGTTTTTGTACAATGCCCTTTGATCTCTTCCACATTCCCTTGATCCTTCTTCTCCTCGATGTCTAGATCAACAACCACCATCTATTGTAAATGAAGCTTCTCAAAAATTTTAACCATGGTCCAAATATTTTCAAAGGTATTGTTAATGAAATTATGATTGAATGTGACCATGGCGCAGAGATTACCATTAATACTTTTATGTTTTTTCTCTAGGACAACAATTCTTCCCTCATAGTCTATCCTCATTGGCTCTAATATCTAAGTTATTATTGTATAGAAATTGAATATTATTTTTTTGATTTCTACATAATCTATGATTAATAAATAAAATAATTTTCTAATTCTAAAAGAATAATATGCAAAAGTATATCTTGAAATACAATTTATTCATATAATTGTACAATGTCTAGATCATAAATCTAAAATGATAATTATTGGAGAATTTTGTCATGTTTAAAGACACCACACATAATGATGCCTTGAAATGAATAATATCATTTGACATCAAAGTAACATGACAATATTAAGGTTATTGGTTATTATAATGAGATAAAATACATTATTTGATATAAGTTGTAAAAATTGTTTGACTATTGAAGTTCCTATATGAAATATATTTATTTAATTATGGAAGATAAGGGAGACAAAGATATTTTGAATTCCTTTTTATCATAATTTTATTTGCTTAAGATTATGAATATTAAATTGTTCTTATTAGATAAATCGGGTGAGAGAGACAAAACCATTACAAAATGTCCAAAGGTGGAATGGAATAGGGTTTACAAGGAGTTAGATCACCGACAAAAAACCTAGAAAACTTACCAGAGCTAAGAACTAGCAACAAAAAGAGTATAAAATAAAATAGCTCAAGACAAGAAAAACCCGAGACCAGAGACTAAAGAGAAGGGGGCTTGACCTCCTTCCAATCCCGATTGATATCCTTTGGAAAATTTAAAAAAGAGCCCTCTTTCTAATTTCCTTGAGCAAGGGAGGGGATAGTGGGGACCTTTGGCATTGAGGCAGATGTCACTTCTTTCCTTTTCACAAATCTATGTTCAAGCTCATCCTAGAGAATATGTAGAGAGTCGGTAGGCTTGACCATCATTTCTTTGTTTTAATCTTCATTATTCCTTCATATTTCTTTTGAGGTCCTCCTAACTATTTGTAGTATTGGCAATAGTGTAGATAATTTATTCTTTCTCCACCTTAAAAGGTAGCAATTCACGAAGTCTAAATATTAAATTATTAAATAACTAAATCAAAATTTAAATGGTATTGATAATGTTTTTTACTAATGTCTATTTTATCATGTTTATTTTCTTATGATTAAAGATATAGTTTCTTATGGGAAAACTTATTTATAATTATTAAATATTATAAAATTAAATTTTAAGTAGAAATAATTATTAAAAATATATGAACTTTAATTAGAAAACCCTAAATAGTTAGATATTTTCACCTAATTTATTCATTATTTATATGTTTTATGATTGAAATATTTCTAAAGATGATGTCTTATAAAACTAGGTCTTTTGATAACAAGTGAGGTGGTAAACTTTCTTGATGAAAGATATGATTTAAATTTTGTTGAGGTGTTTATTTTTTCATATAACTCGTTTTCAATTTATTTGAGCCATGGTGTATATTAGAGTGAATAAAACATCCCTTTTCCTTAAAAATTTCACCATGGTCCCTCCTTATAGACTTCAATGCTTCCTTGTGATTGAATGAACTCAAAAATATTAGTAATGTTCCTATATGCCTTTGGTTGAAAAGAGGTGTTGTGATTGATTGAGGTTGGGTTTATATTGATTGAGTTTTGGTTTATCTATTCATTCATTTTTATCTAATTATTTTTTAGTTTTAAATTTGAATGTAAAATAGTAGATTTTTTAAAGGTGTTTTGTGTTGGAAATGAGTTGAGTAGTTGAGAGGGGACGGGTGAATCAGTTACCAAAAAAAAAAATCCAAGTCCCTTAGATGTCTTAAACAATTTAGTCATTATTGCTCGGTTAACATAGATATTCTATTGTCACTCAGTTAACGTAGAAAATCTTAAGATATTAACTATGATTATCTTTATTAATTAATTGTAGAAACATAAACCATAAAGAAAATAAAATGTACATAGATAACACCAAGATTTAACATGGAAACCCAAATATGAGAAAATCCACCAATTACAACTAGTCACTATTTTTCACTCTTCTTAAGTGAGCCCTGTTAGGAGCCAACACTGTTAAAGGTTACAATAACACACTGTTAGGTGTGACCTTGTTAGAGGATTTAATCACGCTGTAAGAAGTGACATTGTGAGAGGTCTTTAAACACTTCAATGTAGAAATGTCACATTGTGAGAGGATTTACAAAAGACTGTTAAGTCTACTCTGTTTAAGAGATTTTGATCACTGCTACAATTGTTAGAAAGTGACAATGGATTGACCTATTTTAATAGGAAACTGTCTTTGTTGATTCAGATATCTATTCTAGATTAAATACTTGATCCTCATTAATCAGATATTATGTTGCAGTCCTCTGTGTTATATCCTTAATCAGAATCCCATTTGATTTCGCCTTCACTCTTCATATCACTTGTACACTTCCACACACACTCTCAATCCAAACTTGACCTTATATTTAAATGTTAAGCCTTGTCAAGTTGGCCTTAATATCCTTCCAAATAAATAATAAAACTCATGTCTGTCAGCTTCATATAACCATTTATCCATAAGTTATAAACTACTATTAGTTGGCTGACACTAACTGTTGTACTCGGTCAACACTAAAATCCTTCAACGCCTGATCAACACTGTAATGTCGGAGTGAACTCGGTTAGAACTAAAAATCACTTTGGTCCCCTTTAGTGCCCGAGAGTGCTTGGCATGAACTGACTATGCTCGGATAGGATAAGACATTTATGTAAACATCACTATACTTGTGTAAACATCAATGACAATACACAATTGAAAAATTGCCATCAACAATTTTGATGGAGTAACTTTATAATAAATTGATCAACATATTTAATATTATTTATTATTTTTAGTATATTTACATATTTTATATTAATTTGAATGTGTTTTAAATAAAAAATATAACCAATAACAATAAAAATATTTTTAAGCATTAGATGTGATTAACAAAATAATATTTACCTTCGCAGCGGGTCATGCCTCTGGTAGTAGTAGGTCTTGGGCGGTCCATTCGTTGCTAGAAGTTTCCTTCCTGTGAAATCTATTTTATTCATTCTCTATAGCTTGTAACTCTATGGTTTTGGATCCCCATAAAACCTATTTTTTCCTTAATAAAAAAATAAAATAAAATAGATTATAGTAATATTATCTATTTATTCTACTTAAGTATATGCTTTAGTTTATTCATAGCTGAAAATTTTGCAAATGTCTATTGATCGCATATTTTTCTCTTTTGTATAAACTTTGTATGCTTTGGTTTATATTAATATAAATTTTATGTTTTTAAGCCTTTTACCTTTACAAATTTATATATGGGTTAGTTTAAAAGTACAAGAGAAATGTTGGAAAGTAAATAATGCTGACATCTATTGCAATTGTATTACTTCTTTTGACGATAAGAAAAATCTACAATACACAAAACAATAGTTATATAAAATTAGAACAAATAAAATTTATATGCATTAAAGAAATCATAAATTGAAAAAAATAGTTGGATTTTTTGTACGAACATATTGTTGGACCAATGTTTTTTTATTACAAGGAATAGTTGCATACAATATACTATATCTATCCTCGAACACATACATGAGGTTTCCTTGTCATTTAATAAAATAAGTGAGAAATAATTTCATACATAAAGCTCAACACATAAGCTATCTAAAATAATCTCTTTTAAAACGTGCATGTATGTCACTATTTATAGCATGATTTCCAGGCACACAATCAAGAATTCCTACCCAAATGTTTTAATTTCAAATTTTACTATTAATAGTATAATGAAATAATTAATTTATGGTATCTTGAGTATTTCTATTGATAGTTGAGATTATTTGGGTTGAGTAGAAGGTGTTCAAATCAATAAACTTGAAAAAAATAGTTTTTTTATCAAATATCCCATGATAGTTGGATGTCATGTCTTTAGTAGTGCCAAGAAAGAGGCTACTATAATTAAATGTTCAAAACTAGTTTTAGGAAAGAAGTTTTAAATTTTAGGAGTGACAATATATTGATCAAAATTAATTTTATTGTCGTAGATTTAGCATAATGGAAGTTGCCAACATCAAAATTAAATCAATGGATGCTATTATAGTTGAAAAATATGAGGATTATGATTCGCACCTTATATTAGATAGACAACATCATGGTAGATCAAGTGATTAAAACTATCTATGATGGATTATTTCTAGCATTTCTTTTTAAATATCAAGAGCATGCCATATTACCTCAAGAAAAGGGCTTATGTATAATAATTTAAAGGATGTAAATTATTTAGCCTTACATCAATCTATGAACACCAAAAGGGATAGTCCCACAAAATGACATAGCTTATGGTAGGACTTTAGGTTAAAATTTATGCTTTCTAATTTTTAAAATATCCACATAGTATTGTACTAGATTCATCATCTAATTATATAAAAAATTTGAGATTTAGGAAGCTTAAAAAATTAACCTACAATATCGATAAAGTTAATGTTTTAAAAAAGGATCATGGTCAGTTTAGACCATAAGCCATCAAGAATATAATTTAGATGAGATCCACGTTTAGTCCCCTTATTACATTATCATCCTCTCAATGTTAAACATGTTTTCACATAATTCATTATATCATAGAGGATGATCCACCTTTGGTGGATATGTGATTCAACCTAGTGTGGTTGATAAGTTATCTCTTGCACATCTCCTAGTTATCATACATTGCCTATATATTCAGGTACATCTACTTTGTACACATTTATTATTTTTATTATTGATCATCATTGAATAAAGTAAATTGAGGGTCATATCATTTTTTCTCTCTTGTTGTGCTATCTATTGAGCTTCTAGATCTTGGTATTCATTATTTTCCTTAGACAAATTCTTACATGGTATCAGAGCCATTGGAGTGTTCATTTCATAGCCATTGGAGAGATTTTTTTATTTAACTTTTGGAGGGGCACGATTTAGAGATGGGGTACCAGCAGCTTGTGGGAGCGTCTAGAACAATATCTGACCTGACCGTTGCATTTAGGTGGTCATTTAAAAAAAAATTGTCTATAAATTTGTCTACCTTAGGCAAAACAATTTTACAAATTAGACTTCTAATGCCCGAGCTCAAGTGGTACAAATTTTTGGAATTACCTTTCAGATCTGCATATTTCAAGGAAAAAGTGGTTTTCCTCCAAGATAAGGCTTTTTAGTTCACTTTCAATCTAAAGGGAACAGAGTCGTACAAAACAATCAGATCCATTAGTGTTGTCAACCCACGCATCAATTGCTTTAAAATTTTGTGAAATTTTTAATATCTTTTTGAGAAATAGAAAATACATATTTCCAAGAGTTTCTTTAGAGAAGTTAGATGAGATCCACCTTTACTCCTATCAAAAATTATCATCCTCTCATTGTTAAATATGTTTGCACATGCTTCATTGTACTATGGTGGATGATCCACCTTTGGTGGACATTTAATTTCACCTAGTGTAGTTGATAAGTTATCTCTTACACATTTCCTAGTTATCTTGCATTGCCTATATATTCAGGCACGTCTACTTTGTACATATATTTTACTATTTTGATTATCGATCATCATTGAATTTAGTCAATTGAGGATCATACCATTTTGTCTCTCATGTTTGTATTATCTATTGAGCTTCTAGTTCTTGGTATTTTCTTTATTTGTGTTAAACAAATTCTTACATGGTATCAAAGTTATAGGAGTGTTCATTGCATAGCCATTGGATATTTTTTTGCCTTAACTTTTGGAGGGCCACAATTCAGATCTAGGGTACTAGTAGCTTGTGGGAGCATCTAGAACAATATATGACCTCACTATTACATTCAGGTAACCATTTTGATAAATTTTGACTATAAATTTTCCTATCTTAGACAAACAAAAAATTACGAATCAAACTTGTAATGCCCGAGCTAATGTGGTCAAAAATTTTGGAATTCCTTTTCGGATCTGCATAAAGGAAAATTTTGTTTCATTGCAAGATAAGCCTTTTTAGTTCATTGTCAGTCTAGAGTGAACAGATCCATACAAAACTGTCAAATCTGTCAGTGCTATCAACCCCTGTGCTAATGCTACGGATAGACACTTTCTCATTTCCTACAATCGCAGCCTCTATACTTTAAATCTTAATCTCTGCAGCCTCTATATTTTAAATCTTATTAAGAAAATATTTTAAAGAATGTTGGAATTTTTTGTTATCATGAGCTCAACGGTGAGCTCAGAGCTCGCCGATCTCTAAGATCGGCGAGCCTGAACCCGAGCTCACTGATCTCCACATTCTAACTTTCTTCTGCGCTCACTGTGCAGTCATCTGAGCTCTTATCGTGTCGAGCTCTCCCAAGCATCCCTCCTGTGAGATGCTCACACCAACACTAGGGGAAATTTAAAATCACTCCCATTTTTTTACAATAGATTACTTGGAAAGTCCCCTGCTTATAACTAAGGTTTCAAGGATACATCATTAAATATGTTGCCACATCAGCATGCTTTTTTCCAAGGTGTCCAAAATAGCCCCAAAAAATGTGAGACCAATCGTAGTGCATAAGGGACCCCATACTTGTGTTGCTGATGTGGCATCACACGATTTGTTACTTTTTAGAATAAGGGACACATTTCATTATTATGGGTAGTCATCATTATCAAAAGCAACTTTAAAGTCACAACTATTGGTATAATGTTGTCAAAAATATTGGATATTAAATTAGCAAGTATAGGTATTAAGTTAACAACTCCTATCACAACCATTGGAACGTGCTCAAGTACTGGGTCATCTCCCCTATATATAGATCATTAGAAATTTCTACTTAATGATTCATAACAATTTATAGATTATCCCTAATTCTATTGATGAATTGATTTTTTCTAACAACTTTTGTTTAAAAGAATCTAGGGATAATTGACCATATTTGGACTCATCATAGCCCTTTTCTCTAATTATCTCCATTAATTCTTCATGAGAGATAATTTTTTTATTTTTCTCATTTGATGTGGTAAATTCTAATGGAACAAACTAGTGTAAATGTATTTAAGGATTTTAAACTATTTATACTATGATAGCTAGTTGTGTATTGTATTATTTATTATTTCACTTTATAGATATGATGATTGATCTTCTAAGTTTTGAATTTCTTACTAGTGATTCTTGTTGCAAATAACCTATTAGATTTTTTATAGTAGACCTTTTAGACCTTAGCCTAGGTACCGGTATTGATTAGAGAGAGAAAAATCTCAAATATTTCAACTTCTTTCTTGGTCATGAATGTAGATTTGTTTCTATCTCTATTAAATAAAAGGTCAATGTTGATGCTACTTAGTGGTCCCTAAGACAGAATGTGCATAAACACTACTACTTTTGTAATAATAGAATGTATAATAAAATGAGGACTAGTAAGCTATATAGGTTTCGATTGGATGATGATTAAGAGTAATCCAAGGCTTGAGACGATAGTGGATAAGATAATTTGAAAGATATTAAAGTAAGGCCATTTAATATTGACTACCAATACAAAATAAAGATGACAATAATATTAATGAGATAATTTAATCAAGGGTTTAGTTGCATGGAGGAATACTACAAGTAAATCTAAGATGTTCCTTTGATGGTGTTAGGGTTTTTTCTTGCTGAACCTTCAACAGATGCTTGATTAACTCTATGACTCCCAATGTTTGAAAATACGGACTCAAGCAAGAGAAAACTCTAATTGATGAGGATTTATGGTAATATTTGGGGAAACTATTATCACCTCCTTCTTTTTAGGTTCCATATCACTCAGGCAGGTATTACCTATATATGATTGTTATCTCACAATATTAGTAAATTTGGATATTGATTTGCTGCATGTTTACTGTATTACTTTGTAAATTACTCTGCATAAGATTGAAAACAACTTGACACAGAGCTTAACCATGAAAACTATTGAAATGATGACAGAAAATAGTAGTGCTTTAAGGAAATTCATCCTTCTTCCTTTTTAGTTCTCAGAACTTGGGCGGGGCAACATATTTTAACCCTCTCTTAAAAGGATTAGTAAAATGAATTGTATATCTTGATACTATTACTTGAATTTATATATGTCTGGCTGTAAATATAAATGATTTGTATACTTTGAATTACTTGGATGATGAAAAACCACTTGACAAATTCTAGACCAGTGCCTATCCTTGGGGTATAGAGTCAAAAGATGCAAAATCCACAGAAAAGGTAAATAAAGATATTATAGATTGCCTTACAACCTATATGCAACTTGGGTAAAGTGCCTTACAAATTACCCTGTCACTTCCACATCACTGTATCAAATCCTTAGATATTGTTATGCTCCCTAAAACTACTCACAAAACTTAGTTCTTCCATTAAAAGAAACTTGCAAGAAATTAAATAGCTACTTTGTAACCAATATGCTTAAAATGCCTTATAGATTAAACATAAAAGAGCATACACAATAAGTAAAGAGATAAAAATAAATATAGAAGAGAAGTTGCACTGTATTTTATTTATATTCCTGTTTCATACATATAGAGACCAAAAGCTAAAAAACTCAGACAAAATTCTGTAGTCTGGCTTACAATTATATTTCAGCACACTAAAATGTTACAATATATATATATATATATATATATATATATATATATATATAAACCATCTTGGAATCCTTAAGAAAAGGATGCAACAAGCTTCAGATGGTTTTAGAAACCTAACCCTAAATACAGATAAAACAAAAGACAAGATAAACCAAGTGGTGGAAAGACAAAACAGAGGATGAAATCCAATTTACTCTTTTATCTTCATGTGATTTTCAACATCTTTGGTTGTGTATTTTTAGGATAGTTTTTGATTTGACTTTGATGATGACTAACCTTCTTGTCTTCCAAGAAATCTATATAAGGTGTACTACATTCCTTTACTCCTCATCAATTACATCGAGGTCAATTGTGGAAAGCTTCTTCTTCTTAGGCTTTGTTATCACATCCCATGCTGCCACATCATTCTCAACATGCAAACTAAAGCTTTGAATATCTTGCAATTGTGCTTTCTGCCTATCCCACCTGGAATCTATAATTCCTTTGACATTTACCATAAATTTATTTATGTCAGTTTAAGCCTTGAATGCTTCATCCATGATTTTATTGCAATACTCCATATCTAATTCTTCATTTGTAATAAATGCCTCTTTATTAGGCAACTTGCTATCAAATTCTCCCCTCCAGGCCATCAAGGCCTTGATCTGATTATCTTCTCCCTTGATTAGAGGAATGAATATATTTAAATATATTCCAAATATGCCCAATCTTGCCTCAATCTGATTTAACTTACCTTTGAAAAAAGGTAAAGTCACATTTATCTTTGCTATCTCCTCACCAACCTCAGTTACTATTTCTGGAAAATCCTGACTATGTGGTTGTAAAGAAGCCAACCTCTCAAAAGTTATGTCCTACTTGACTAAGTTGTAAAATAAGGATTTAAAATATTGAGATAATTAGTTACCTCAGCATGTAAAATAGCCAATTTATTATATGCACTTAAAGTATCAAATTAGTTTTATCTTTCAGGATATCAATCATGTGCTAGAAAATACTCATTAATGATCCATAGACCATCTCATTACGTTCACTTATCCCTTCCTCTATTTCTGCATTCTCCCCTGTTAAATTTTTCTAGACCTCTGCATCTATACTTTCTTTAGGTGTGGCAGGTATAACTTCTGGCTTTTTCATTAACTATTGAGTTAAATCCTTAATTGTATCCTCCAGAGCATGTATCTTGATGTAACACATCTCCCTATCTTTGGCTATGGCACTAGCCTCATTTATCAAGGTATCACATTTTTGGGATAGATGTTTTGTTTTTTCTTCACTCAGTTTTGCCCAATAGGGTAAAATGTGAGAAATCTCCATGTCATTTGTGTTATGTATTGACCATACCATCTGATTACCTACCATGCTCTCTTGAATGTTTAATAGAGCTGGTTTCTGATCTTTAGGAGCTAAGCTCCACATTGCAACTACTTGGGACTTTGGATTATATCCAAATCCCTTGATCATTTCACCAACTTGCACTTCAGATGACAGTTTCAAATTCGACTGCCTTCTGATCTGATTTATTATGAAGGCCGAGGTGAGATCCCAACCCTCAGCAAGTAACATACCACTTTCTTTAACTAACTGCGTAGCCTCCTCAAGAGTTATTTCTTTGGATTCAGGATCATAGTTCTGTATGGCTAGGAGGGCCTCATTAGTGACTGGTTCTCCTCCTTCCAGTCTCACTTGTTCACTTACTTTCTTCTATTTATTCCACCTAAGGAAATCTTTAAACTCTTGAGTTTTGATGAAATTGTCATCATCAAGGAACTATTGTTGATAAATCACCCTTTCATAAATGGTAGTTAAGAGAGGTAACTCAATATGTTCTTCAACCTCTTGCTGCAATTTCTTTCCTTTTCTTATTTCTTTTCTTAATTGGTTATCATAAGGCCTATTTCCAAGAATAAGGGCACTCACCTTATCTTTCTTTTTTTCTTTTCTCCCATAAGTTTTGGCATATGAATGCTCACCAATATCAATCTTTTCCTTTTAACTGCAGGCTCATCAGTAGCCTCATGCTCTGGGACCTCTATTAGCTCAATAACATATTCTTTCCCTTCAACTGCAAGCTTTAATGGTACTACTTGGTAATCTGGGTAAGCTCTACGAGAAGGATAGCCCTGATCACTGTCATCTTCATAGTCTGACTCTGAATGGTCTGGCTCTTGTCCTTTCTTCTTCTCTTCAAGGTGATTCTCCAATTGATCACATAAAACATTATGATTATCCAACATGGCCTTAAGTCGATCCAAATATGATAATTGAGGGAAAAATCCCTCAAAAGACAAGCCCTTTCTTTCTACTTGTCTCTCCAAGTCCAATAGTTCATGGATCATGTCTACTCTTCTCATTACTTCTCCTTCTTCCAAAACATATTTGATAGCATCCTCCTCCATACACTCTTCATGTACATAGTTATATGGTATGGTAGGAGTTAAAAGCTTCTTGGCTCCCACAATGAATCCTTCAATATCATTGTACCTGCACAAGGCTACACTCATCTTATAGTGACTCATCTAGTTATTTACTGGATCTACGGCTCTCTTGCCAATTGTAAACTGATACACTTTGAACTGTGTAGGGGTAAATTTCCACTTTCTATGTGGTTCCAAGTGTTCTTTATCTGTCAACATTAGCTTCCAGATGAATTCCATTGCAGCTATCCTAGTTGGAACATGATATGGGAGAATATGAGGAGGATGTGAACATCCATATACTATTATCATAGTAAAATTGTTTCCCAGGTAGAAATCACCCCAATTATGATCACCCAACCATTTATCAATATACTCACATGGCCTAAAAAGTTGCAGTACTTTTGCAGGTAACCTAGTCTTATTTACTCCTAGGCTTTGGATTATTGGGTACACAATCCAATTCTCAAAACCACAAAAGTCACAATCTTAAGCAGTGTAATTCCACACTTTAATCCAGAATTGAATGAGGTTGGGCTGATTATAGTGGAATGTTTAAGGGTTCAAATTATGTTCATCAATTACAGGGTAATTGAAATAAAGCAATAAATGCATCAAAGTATAGTAGTGTAGAAACTTGGGCTCTTTCTCCTTTTTCTTAATAGCAACAAAACCCTCATGCATCCTATCAATGATATATTTGATGTAGTCATAACTAGTGCTTGTATACACATCCTATATGTCTAAGACAATCATCAAAATACCTGCATTTATCCTTTTTGCACCTCCATCCCTCCATAGCACTCTACATAATGCATAGGAAATGTATTTCATGTAATGGTTTAAATCTTTGTAAGAACAAGGTGCCAAACCTGGTAAACGGGCAATATAATTCCTTGTCTCCTTTGGCATGTGGCTCTTTATCAGATTCCTAATGACTCCAGATTCCCTATCATACCTCTCTTCTTGTTTCTTGAGGTTAATTTTGATTGGTGTTTGGTAATAGAGGTTAAATGCTTGGATAAATGAATTTCTACTTAAAGTAAGAAACACAGTCCCATCATTTCTCTTGATTGTTTTGCTAAGCTCATCATAATTGTTTGCTAGGGCTAAAATGAAATCAGCATCTACCAACACATCAGGAACTAACAATCTAGCTAGTCCACATGTCCAAGGATTTGAGATAGGCACAACTTCATTATAGTTTTTATAGATGTAGTTAAACAGAGAATAACCTGATGTTCCTGGTGTCTTTGCATCTCCGATCTTGGCCAAATCATCAATCAGGATATCAGCATTTGACTTCTTATTTTGTGTAGAACCTAGAAATAAATTTAGGAACTCATCTAAATAATTCCTCTTTCCCTTGGCATCATCATCTATATCATCATTCCTTCCACTTATGGAGGCAAAAATCTGTGCTTTACTCATCTTGATATGTTATGTTTTGTTCTTCTCTCAATTGTTTGGTACCGATATTGAAACAAGTCTATTTGTAAACCCTTACCCTAAACTAAAATGCATTGAAAATAATTCAAGAGCACTGAAAGTTATACCAATTACCTTGAATTCTGTGGCAACATTTTCTCAATTCACTCTTCAAAAAGGCAACTATTCTCTCATTTTCTCAGACATAGAAAAATTGGCAAATTCTCCACTCTGAAATTCTGAATGTAAGGTAAGTGAAAATGAGCATGATATCATATATTTATGGAAAAATGCTCAAGGTATGCTGCTCATTATTGAAAAATCCATCATTTCTGCCTTCGATTTTACATACTGTGCCCTTAATATTAATTTCTAGCCATAGCCTCTGATCATGACAGGCAATCTAATTTGAATGAGTGACAAATTCATGAAAATTCTTATTAAACTCGATCAAAGGTTAAAAATTATGTGATTGGATCTTTTTAGCAACTTTTCCACCTTGTCATAACCGTTCTGTATTCCTATTGGCTGGGGAATTTTCAACCATAGCATGTCAGCATCATCTTTAACTTTTCTTCACTATATTCTTCATTTTCCTTATCTGGCGACCTAGCGACCATGCTTTGTCTCCATGTCGCTTAACATTTCTTTTAACCCTTATTTCCTTTTGAGACTTGGCAACAACATGTGTTCCTTTACTTTAGTTTAACCTTAGTGAGCTTTTGGCGATCGCATGAGTGAAGAAATCCAAGTCGCTGAAAGAAATTCCTAACTCTGAGTTTATCATGTGACATCCTATCCACCATAGATTTATTTTTAATTGGATGCTTATCGCTAAGTCTCCGAATCATATTAATGCTTTATGAGACTTCACGACTTAAGCCTATGTCGCTTAATCGGTAGATGTTTATAAATTAATCATTTTATACTGGAGACTTAGCGACTAAGCATATGATACCTTTAATTTATCAACTTAATTCAATCTAGAGACTTAGCGACTATAGTGTACTGTAACATTTATTTCCTTCTATCTCTAAGTCTCTTAAAGAAATCACCTTTAACCTTTTTATCTGGAGACTTCCCAACAACTATTGATCTCTCATCTGTCATCATCCAACGGCTCCGCTAAGTCTCTGAATCTTTCATAAAAACCCTAATTCACTAGGAGACCTGGTGACAAGAGTGTAATATTCCCTTTACTCTCTTATTCACCAAATGACAAATTTCACATTTTGTGACTACGTGATTGCATACTTTAGTGAATTAGATTTTGGAACACGTGTCTCCTTATTACTGATTGTCTTCTAATCGTTGAAAGAATTTTGACTTTTTAAAACTTATCAATGACTATGCGATAACTGCAGATCTTCTTTTCATCCCAGGGTTGTCTCCAAGTCTCTTAATCCTTTATCTTAACACACTTTCTATCCTGAGACTTTGTGACTATGTAATCTTTTAGACTCACCGTTTAATTCTGATTTGGTCCAGAGACACCGCAACCATAGTATATCAAAGTCACCAAACATTTTACTAACTACATGGTTTATTACAAGACTTTCCGACCACCGTTAGATCCTTCACCATATGGACGGTTGTCACTTAATCTCGTAACCAAAGTGGCATAGTCTTTTTCACTTGAAGATAACGTGACAAAGGCATTCTGCTGAGTCTCTAAACATAATGGAATATTCTTATAATATTTAGAGACTTGGTGACCTATCTAAAAAGGAATATGATTTATTTCATAACTTAAGTTCGAAAAAGGTAACTTTAAAACATACCCTTGACTTGGAAATTAGGGTTTTTTTCACATTTCGAATGAAAATGACCCAGGGCTTAGGGTTTCTAGCCTTTTCAAAGGTATTTTGAGGTCAAAAGGTTTATTTGTAGCAGGATATTACCATTTTTCAACTATGAACTCAACTTTTAGGGTACAAGAAAGGTAAGCTTTCTTAAAAAAAATTTAGGGCAAACTTCAAAACAGGAAATACAACCAACAGTATCTCTATCTGTGGTTGGCTAAATGCAAGTTTATGGCAAAGAATCACAAAATATTTGGTTGCAAACCTCTTATCCAGTGAAGACTAAACTACTTCTTAAAGGAAAACACACAATAGAAGGGAAAACCTACCTATATACAATATGATACATACTTACTTGTGCATAAAACTTTGTTTTCAATTGAAGAAGGGTTTCAAAAATTTCCCATGCACTAGAAACTCATACTCTTCATCATCGATGTTTTTTAGAATATAGGAATCTTTGCCAAAATTCTGAGAAATAATAAAAGGACATGTTCTGCCCTGCATACCCATCCCTACATTTTGTGTGCAAAATGTTGGGTCCCCCTTTGTTTTTCTTTTGGCTCTTGCCTTGTTTTCTTTGCCTTTGCTTCTTTTGTATCCTTCTCTAGGTTTTCTTTCCTATGGTGTTGGTTTTTTTTGGTGATTTTTTCCTTCATATCTCTGGGACCCAGTCTAGGAGTTGGTCATTTCTTTTCCAGAGCCGGATTTCAGACTCTGAGATTCTCTGCCACGATGCCTTCTTCTTGTAAGAAGACATGGTCATTTGGACTCCTGGGGCCTGAAATCTGGAGGTTTTCCTATTCTAAATTTTGTGGAGGGAAGGTAACTTGCATTTACCTTGGGTATAAATAAGATTTACCTATCATTTTCACAGTTACCGCGATTAAAACACTTAGAGTTTTCAGAGCAATTCATAGGCGATTTGAGTGCGAATTAAGTGCAAGCTTCTCTGATCTTAGTGGGTAACAAACATTTGATTTTTGGTAGTTGTTCTTGGCATTGGAGGTGAAATCTATTGCAGAGCGGTCTGCTATTTCTTACCTTCGCCATTCTTCAGATTCTATGTTGGTGTTTCTGGTTCTTTCCTTCATTTTCTGCTTTTGCTTCATGTTGCTCTATTTCATTTTCATTTTTCCTTTGTTTTGTTTCCGTTTCTACTTTGTGTCTTTGTCATCTGGTTCTTTCCTTCATTTTTCATTGGTGGGTCGGCCCTGCTAGAGGGTGGTCTGCCCTCTATGTAGGTGTAACATAATGTATATGTTTGTACATTCCATCTTTTTTTTAGGGTAGCTGGTCTATGTTCTAATTTGGGTGTATATTGATGTATATAGTGTATATTTTCTATAATCTTATGTATATACACTTTGGCCCTCAGCTCTCCTATACTTTTTATGTATATTTTGTATATGTGTGTTGTGTATATCCTTTAGAGCATTGAGTTCTTCGCGTCTGTCATGAATTTCATCAAGACGGGATAGAGCTCGATGAGACAAGGTCACCACGGTTTGAACTTGGCACCTTGATAGTTCGAACCATGGCGGCTTTCTGTCTCCTCTGTCTCATCATATTAATGGCGGGATTAATTTCCCATGTATGGCATTTAAAATGCATCCAAATTGGAATTCAATTTTGGTCCATGTCGGTCCACTTGTCCTAATCAATGCCATAATTTCCTTTATGTCACCTACCTTTTTCCCACGTGCCAGTGCACGTCAACTAGAGTACGACTCGTTTCCAATCACTTTGGCAATGACTAGTTTATCCAGATTTTGAACTCCCAACAAGATCTTGTCTCCCACTTTCTCCCATCACTGTGTCAGCATATTCTGGAATGCTTAAGCCATGTTTATTTTTTAGAAACTCTAGAACTTTTAGATATATATGCAGTAACATTTTCTTGACAAGTGCAGGATGGTGGAAAATATCCTAGAGTTTTCCATATCCTTATGTGTTCTGACAGTTGTTTGGTCTTGTAGGTGGTTTTTAAGCTTGTTCAAGATGTCTGACGATTTCGCGCCTCCAGATAGCCTAGAGTTACCAACTACTTCCACCCAGGCAGCCACAAAATCAAATATGGAAAGAATGTTGGTGAAGCTTCCATTAACCTCCAAGTATTTGAAGGATGGAGGTGTTGCGGGGTCTAAAATAGACTCCAAAGTTTGTGAAATAATAGATCTAGATCCCGGGAGCTCAGCCGAATTACAAGGTCTGACACAGACCACTTACAGGTTAAAGGAACAGGGGGATAAAATCACCACTTGCCTAGCTGCCTCTGGCATCATCAAGGACACAAAGTTTCCATGCTTAGTTCAATCACCTGAGCTTATCCGGCAGCTGGTAGCATTGTACAATGCAGCCACTCATTCAATTTTACTTCCAGATCCCTAGTCGCTGCAATATCCTGCCACCATCATCGCATTAGATGCCCCCACCTTTATTTCTAGGTTGGGAATTCCATAGTTCAAAGGGTCCGCCGTCATCACCAAGGCCACTTCACTCAAGGAATTTAGTGTGGCCAAGACCATTTCCTGGCAACACCTCAATAATCATTGGTCGAAGTCTCCAAAGTGGGACTATAAAAGGATGAAATTGGAAATTCCCCACGGGGATTTCAAGGAGCCCATTCAACCGGGCATAATATTTTTGTGCAGGATCTTTGGATGGCCCCATGCCCAGGCATTCTTAGTGTGGATTTATTACTTCTTATACTGCATAACAATGCACAATAGGACCTTCAACTGGGTGGCAATTATATCCAATCATGTGGATACACAGATGAAGACTGTCGCCTAGAATTCAGAATTCTTTAAGACTTCATATGTGTTGTGGGCATTAGCATAGAAAATTCCAACTTTTTAGGGCCTAGGAATAGTTGGAGAACTTGGGAATGGCCAAGGATAGGTCACACCTTGAGATCATTATCCCCAGTTGTAGTGGGATCTTAGCTTCAAGAACTTCTACTGGGTAAATGACGCCTTCATTTACCACAACATTCTTACACTTACTCGAGATTCTGGGTACCGCCTCTCACAGGTAGCAATGACACTGGTCAATTCTTATGGACAGTATTTATTCAATTCCAATGCCATACATACATCAAGGTGACAAGCTTCAATGGGAAGCCTTACCTCCTTCCCTGGTATTGCAGGGATAGGATTATTCTTTTGGAATTCTGTAGGCAAATGATGGATCTACACGCCCTCTTCACAGTTAAAAAGGTTGTTAATGTCCCATTCCCCTTTTTTTGCAGGGATTACACATGCAGCCTCACCATGGCCTGGGAGTCAGATAATGAGTTAAAAGGATTGGGGCTGGTTGAATTCAACCACGCCTGGAAGAACTATGATTCCCACGGCAAGATTGTCATCGCATTACCTACGACATCCCCCCACACGAAGAAGACATTGAAGACTTCTGGGTGGATTACCAGGATAGATTTGATCTTAGGGCCTGGCAATATACAAGAATGAGGAAAGGAATCATGGAGGGGCTTTCCCTTCAAGCTTTCCTGAAGGGTTTCAATGATGGTGGGCCGCTAGAGAATCTAGCGTACAAGGAACAAGGGATGGACAAATTAGACCTCCCTCCAGTGGATTGGGCCACGCTGGAGGATTTGATGATTGAAGGGGTATGCCACCCCATTATAGAAGTAAGCCATAAATATTTTTCCTGGGTGTGCCCCAAAAGCACCCACAAGAAAGAGGAGTCAAGAAGACCATCCCTTCTTCAGCCGATGCTGGACCTTCTTCATCCGCTGTGCCCGCTGAAGCAAGTGTAAGTAAAGGAAAGGAAAAGGAGGGAATCCTAGTGCCCAAGGCATCCACTCAGATTCCCATGCTTATAATGGTGAATTTACATGATCAAATGGAGATGAAAAAATTGGCCAGCCAACAAATTAGCATGCAGGTGGCTGTCGGCCTCCCAATCATCCCAATGGCATCTGCTCACTCAATGGGACCCCCTTTGTTGGAAGTGATGATGAATAGAAAAACTTTTCTTGAGGAAAAGTCTTCCAACATTTTGGACACCACTTCTCTAACCTAGAGAAAGAAAATAGTTGTGACCCCCACACTAAGCGCCGCCCTTGGTATGCCCGAGAAGCCCCAGGTGGATGTAAGTTTGGATTCTCCTTAACTTTAGGATATCTCAGACTCCTCTCTGCCACATGATGATTTCAATGACACATTCTCAGTAGATGAGCTTTTGGAGATCCGGCGAGGCATTGATATTGTAGTGAAGGAAATCGAGGCTCAAGGAAATGATGCCCTTGTAGAAGAAGAACTTCCCATAGAAAAGGACATATCAGAGCAAGAGGCTTGGGAGGAAAATGTTGAGCCTCAACAGGAAGAATTGCAGGTCCAAAGGAATATAGATATGCCAAGGCAACCTATAGATGAGCCCCTGATGGGAGGAGAACCCAAACCCTAGGGAACAACTGTACCTCCGACCATTACACTCCAAGTGCCTTTGGAGACTTTGGGTGACCAAGTGCCCTGAAGCACTTTCGGTGAGGTCATAACTACTGCCGCCTTGTTGAACTTTGGCCAGTGACCTCATCCACCTCTGGAGGATATCCCAATGAAGGAAGAAAATGTTGAAATAAATGAAGCCGATAAGGCCCAAGAGCAACAGTAGCTGATGGACCAGGAGGTCCTAGGAGAAGAAAATGAAGAGGCTACTGATACCACCAAAGAAGATGAAGTCCTTGAGAATACAGAGATGGAAACTAGAGAAAAGATCCTGGATAATTTTTCAAAAGATGCCAGCATGGCAAAAAATATAGAGCGTTCTGGAGAACAAGAAATAGAAAGAGAACAGGAAACAAAAAGAAGTAGGAAACAAGAAAGGGACCAGAACAAGAAAAGGAAAATGAGCCAGAAGAAAATATAAAATCAAGTAATGCACTGCCAGATTCAGAGGTGAATCCTAGTGAGAAGGAATTGGCAACAAGGCTGCCCTAGTTGCCCCAATGGCTGGTGGAAATGAAGAAAAGAAAATCTCTAGCGGTGCCTATAGGCACTCCCCTATCAATGGCTTAAATGATGGCCAAAATTGCCAAAACAAAGAAGCCTAAGAGGGAACGGGTGGTCCATACTCTCTGGACCAACCCAGTAGGTAGTACAGTTGTGTTCATCATGACACCCTTGATAAATATAGATGCATCAGCCGCAAGGCCTGAAGACTATAGTATAACAGAGGTTGAGCTACGGAAAAGGGGCAAGCAAGGAGAACTTGACTTGCTCAAAGAAGCTACCAAGGATATAGAGGACCAATATGCAAAAAGAGGGAAGAAGCTGCAAGAGGAAAGAGAGACAAATGCTAATCTCCTTGCACTTCTGACAGAACTAACACAGCCCTTGGCCGAAGTCCACCCTGGGACTGCTTCTTCCAGATTTATGCTTTCACAGGGCAACGTGGACTCACTGCACCTAATGAAGAAAAAGGTGCAAGTAGTGGATGGGTGGGCAGCCGAGCAAATAACAGTGATGAGAGAATTTTTGGCAGTGTCCCTCCTGAACTTTTACAAGGTAGATCTCACCCTTAGCCATGCAAGAAGCTCCACTCAGGTATGGGAGTTATACTTAGAGAAGTATGAAAAATGGAAGGCTGGGTTGGAAGAGATCTGTAGCATTAGAGAAGAGGTTTCCACATAATCTAGCATTTTGGGAGAAGAATTGTATGATTCCCTCCAGGTCCAGTACTCCAGACTTGCCCTAAAAATTAAGGTTTGCAAGGAACTGGTTAAGACCTTAAAAGAGAAATTGATGGCTACCCAGTATCCCTTGAATTTATTCAAAACATTCATGGTTGGGGTATCACAAGTTGATCCCTTCACCACTGAAATATGTACCCCGGAGGACTATGTCCTCAGTAAGTTTGACGAAAGGATGGAATCCCTGTATCCGCTGGGCAGAGATTTTGATCAAGGCAGGTTGTCCCAGTTGTCAAAGACTATGATTCAGTCGTATGACACCATCAAGATGGTGAATGAATTCTAGAACGGGGCCAGAGAGGTCGAGGAGGCAATGGAGGCTGTTCGTAGAAGATGGGCTAGCATCCGAATCATAGATGAAGAAAGTATTAGCCAAGTGTTAGAGGCTTGGGAGAAAATATAAGTCAATAAAGTTCTTTGGATCTAGGAGAATCCAGCTTGACGCCATATTTTGTATTCTTTATTCTTTTGGAATGCAAGTTTCTCGATCCTAGAGTTCTAAGTCTAGCATTTTTTTGAATTCTTCAAGTGACCCATGTCTCAGTTCCCAATGCTGACTAGTCAGTTTCAAGATAGTAATAAAGGTTGTCAGAAGATGCGGAACTGAAGCAAGGCACGTTAGCTTGATGGGAGGTTTCTGACAGATGGTCTTTCCAAGGCACCGCTTTAGAGATACACCCAGTGCATCGGAGAGAGGGTGCCACTTTCCCATTTATGAGGCATGTAGCCTTGATCCCCAGGGGATCAGATTTCTTCTTTCTCCTTTTCAGCTCTTGTCTCAAGGCTAATTCTTCCACTCCATCCTTCTTGTCGTATTCTTCTAACATGTCAAGCATTTTCCATCTCGAGGTCTTTTGTAGTGTGGTGTAGTTAGTAGCAGCCACCGGATAATGTATTTTATTGTAAAGTGTAAAATAAGTTAGGGTTAGGGTTAGATCGAAAGGTGTGTATAAATAATAAGTCTGACCTCATTTCAAGGGTCAGCAAAATTGATGAATTTGCAGTCCAAAGTTAATAGTAAAGCAGTTTTTTCTCATTTCCTAGTTGCAAAATGTTGGTGCTCAAATCGACAGATTGGACTTCTTACAAATTTCTCTTATCCAATGAAGATAGATACAATTGATTTTCCAATGAATGAGGTTTCAACAACCTCCTACAATTTTGATTCCACAGAACCAAGGCTGGTGGGCTTGCACTTTAAAACTTGTCTTCAAAGTCTTCTAGAGGTTTCCTACAGTGGATAACTGATAACCTCAACTCCTGCTTCTCAATGTGTTAATAAGATCACAAAACTGAATATATATGTGTTATTGAAATATAATGTGTTTAATATTTCTTGATATGATTGAGATATGAACTAGATTAGGTGAAATAAAAGAGTAATTCAGAACTTGAAACAATGAAACCTTATACCAAAATCAATTAACAAGAGAGACCAGTGCTTTAATTCAATAATGGGGAACAGAGTCGATATCTCTTCAATCTTATGTTCACCTTCAGAGATGGCTTTGAAAACAAAAGCTTATCACCTTAAAGGCATTATGAGATGCACATATAGCTAAAAGTTTAAATATATTTCAATTTAATACTATTCCTCAGATGATGGACCAATTGATCAATGCCTTCATCAATAGGATTTAACCATGCAAAAAATGAGAAAGAAACAATTGAATATATAAAATATAAACTTAGTCATGAAATGTACGCAACTCAAATCTATCACTTTAAGGAATTTCAAATTGATTTATCTAAAGGACTTGATTGTAAAGAAATAACAAGAAACTATTGCACAATAAATGAAATACAAACTTATCTCTGCTTGACAAGAAATGGTGTATTGAATCTTTGCATTCAGATTTTGAATTTGACTATCTTTCATTCCATCACACCCCAAGAATCCATAGTTTCAACATATCAGTCGTCATGTGTTGTTTAATGTTATCTTGTCTGAGTTTTGCAGATTTATGAATGAATATAAATATAAAATTGAATGTGTGAAACATCACACCCTTTCCCTAAAAACTAATCTATAACCACCTATTCTAACTATTACAATAGTTTGATAACAAGCTATTCTTAATCAGTAATAATTATTGACCGATTCGGTTGAATGGAACTTGCCCAAAAAAATGGATTTGTATATAAATTTATCCATAACCTGATTGCAATCCCTTCCTTGTACATTGAATTTGATAGGTATGATAATGGATATTCCAAATTGCATATCCAGCCATGGTTATGTCTACAATCTCTGTGGGGGTTGATGGAATGTTTGATAGTAAAGCAAGTCGACCAGCACGTTTCGAGTTTGAAAGCGACCTCTGTGCTCTGCGAACATATGCATCGACCCATGTCATTATTTCTGATGAGAGTGGCAGCTAGCATGGTAAACATCTGATGACATCCTCTATTGTTCTATATACTACATTAACCACTTTGATGGAAGCGATAATACACAACAATGCATCGATATCTCTGAATATAGGTGTCAATCTTCTCCTTTAACACATTTGACTCCATATGTATGTATCGGCATACTGATCTGCACTAAATTTTCTCTTTATATGCCTGAATATATCGATCAGCATATTATTATCCCCCATATCATCCTCTAAGATATATATTTTGGTCATTTTATATGTATATGAATCTTTGACTTTGTATTAGATTGTTGCAAGTCTATATTTTGAATCTACAGTGTATGAGGGAGTCGATCGACTATGTGGTGCTGATACAAGTGGTGACTACACTGATGGAAGTGTCCATGCTCTTTTGGAACGTGCAAAACCTATCATTTTTGTTGATGAATATGTCGACTATTTTGAAAATGGAGGCATGGTGTGGCATTTGTTGCTGATGGTGGCAGATATCATTTTAGATACCCTTGCAGACTGTTGTGGCGTAGGAGATGGTACAATGACCGGCATGCTATTCTTTTGTTATTCCAGTCTAAATTCATCAATTAGAATGTGTTTATCTTTGTTTTGCACTGTATAATTAAACTGTATCCCAATCATATATCCTTTCATGGTTGTAAATGACTCAGCAGGTTTTAAATTAATAAAACTGCATATATATCCATCCACAACTGTATTCATAATCTCTGTGACCCCCTTTTCATGCTTTGCAAGCGACTACTCATTTCAACATCAAAGAGTATGGAGCCATTTGATAAAAATGAATCTTCCACCTTTTCAATCTGCACGTAAAGTCAGATTATTAATGATAAACAACCATATTTTATCAGAAAATTTTATATTTTAAGGTACCAAATAAGATCTAATCTTAGTATTATCTCTAATACTATTTATTATTAACACCACCATGCTATAAGGTAGACAAAGGATATGTATTTGATCACATGGTTATATATTCTCTAGCATCATGTTCATCATCATTATGCAATGTTTAAAATATCATGCAATATCGGTAGTTTATAAAATGTTTTAACATTAATTCTTTTAAATAGACAATAGCCATAAATATAAAATTAGTCTTCATATTTATCATAGAGATGAATCAAAATAAATCATATAATCTTTCATCTGTATAATTGCATAAAGCTTTAGTTTTTCTTTAATAATGAATGGTATGAAATCATATATTTGGGCAAGGTTCATGCTCAAGATTAGAAATCATTAAATATACATATATCATGGACAATGAATAAGAATACAAGTACATAATATTATGAATGTTTTCAAGAGTAACATAGTATAACCCTCTTTTAACAATATTTTCATGATAACTTTTTACAAAAATCTCCTTTCATATTCATAAGCATAACGTATTTTGAAAATATATATATTTACTAACTTCTTTTCCAATATTATTATTACACCAAAAATAATGACAAACCTAGTCAATCTATAAGAATTAGAATGTATCGTATATGTGAAAAGGAGATATCATTTATCATCATTGTTATCAATCAAACTATAACACATTGTAATTTTCAAATCATAATCATAGATAACAGTATTTTCTTATCTCATGAAAGTAATAATCATTCAAATTCATGAAAGGTTAATTAAACCAAGTTTAACCTTTCCAAAATATTGGTAGACTACTATTTGGAACATTTAAGGGCATCATTAAATCAAAGTTATAATTCTTCTCATAAAATAGTATCTCTTTGCTTTTATCACCAATACGGATTTTAGAGATTCATAATGCAATGATAAGATGTGTAGAATTCCTCTTAATTGCATTTAGGATTTATATGAAAAAAACACAAAAGCATATTCAATACTAATTTGCATTATGTCTTTAAGGGGAGAAAGTCACAAGATCAAGCTCCTAGATTCTCTTATTGAAAAGGAACCTTAAAAAATAATTCTAAGATAATGAGAATCTCAAAAAATTAAACCATGAGACATATGAAAGTGAATGAACACATAATGACATTCTGATAAAACAAAGATAATAGAACATAAAAGCTATAAAAGATATGTAAACATATGTGAATAGTTACTTCCCTGAAAAAGAATGGATGTAAGTCATTTTGTCAACATGGGTTCCACCAATGGCTCTTTCTGGGGATGTGTGTTTATACCTGAACACAGCAAGATCCAAGCTATCTCTAGAAAGTACACCATTAGAAAACACAATGATAATATATGTATATAAGAAAAAAAAGAAAGAACACTTGCCTATTGGTATCTTTAATGAAAGAAAGGTTTAAGATACTGACCATGCATAGGAAGTTCTTGATTGTAACCTTCCAAATATTGTAAAATGTAAGAATTCTCACCTCCTTTACCAATGGTGACAAAAGGACCTATCCATAAAGCATCAAACTTTCCATGTTTACCTTTGTCTTGATCTTTCACATTCCATCTCAAAACTAAGTCTCCTTCCTGAAATTTCCTTTCTATGGTTTTCTTATCAAATAAATCTTTTACTTTCTATTGCAATTCCTGATTTCTTTCATGTGCTTTATTCCTCACTTCATCCAATTCTGCAAGTTGTAATAGTTTGTCTTCCATGAAATCCACTTTTTCATATTGTTCTTCATTCATAAACTTATACACTAGCAACAAATTATTTAGTGGTAAGTGAGCTTTATTTCCATAAACAAGTTCATATGGAGCATACCCAATAGATTTCTTAACTGTAATTCAGACTACCCAAAGTGCGAGAGGTAATTTTGAATCCCATGCTCTTTTTATATTCTCTAACATCCTTTTGATAATTTTCATTATATTTTTGTTGCTAGATTCTGCTTGGCCATTCCCTTGAGGGTTATAAGGGGATGAAAAGGAAATATTTATTCTATACTTCTCATGAAATTCAATAAATTCTGCAGATCTAAAATACATAGCATTATCACAAACAATCTTCTGAGGAACACCAAATCTTGTCAATTATATCTTTTCAGTCAAAAATTTGATTACCAATTTACTAGTAGCTTGTCTAGTTGGTATGGCTTCCACCCATTTAGTGAAGTAATCAGTGGCTACCAAAATCCACTTATGCCAACCATTGGATGTATCAGTTATTTCACCTATGAAGTCTAATCCCCACATTTGGAATGGTTCTTCAGTGGTCATAGGATTGAGAGGTAATGCACCATTATATTTGAGTTTTCCTAAAAATATGACATACTTCACATTTTTTAACATATTCATAGCAATCCTTAAATATGCAGGGCCAATAGTATCCTGCATTTAATATCTTATGTGCAGTGGTTTTTGCTGAAAAGTGCCCGCCACATGCTCCATCATGGAGATCTTTTAGCACTTCTTTAGCTTGGTATGTATCTAAACAAAAGAGAAGTACACCATCCCTATTTTTCC
>MU226461.1:127923-150682 GCA_018584345.1 Thuja plicata
GTTGATCAACCCAAGAGAAGGGTTAATGCACAAATGAATCAACTATTTGGAAAGGAGAATAACAAAGGAGATACCTTAAATTCTGTAATTTATATGTATAGGAATGATATATGACTGTAATTGAAAATATTTGAGAAATACACTAACCTTGAAATATTGCAGATCAAAGAATGCTATTTTCTAAGGTCTGTAGACTATTTTTGGAAAAACTGACAGTTGATACTGAATTGAAATGCAGAGATGAACAAAAACCATAAATCATTTTCCATTCTGATGTCGTCTTATGAAAAAGGTTGACCTTGAACCACAAATATCAACCCTGACCGAATAATGTCAACCCTGACCTGCACAGATCCGAAAGTGAATTTGTTCGCGGATCCTGAAAGTTTGTCGAAAAGGGTATTTAGATCTAGGTTCAAATCCACTGTTCTATACCTGTACCTGTAAGAAAAAGGAGATTGTTTTGTTGTGGGGGAGGGGTTTGCCTTGGTCAAACCCCAGTTTTGGAATTAACCTCAAATATATATAATTGAAATTGCAGAAATGGACAAAGCAAATGCATAAATTCACCTTGCTTGGAAAAGTCCTTGTGGAGGATTCGAATCCTTGATTCCACAAGTATGCTTCAAATGTAGAATGTAAAAGGGTAGGATGTCTTCAATATCTTGCTTGTAGATCTCCAACACCAAGTCTTGAATGGGTTCCTAAATTTGGAAAAGGCTTGGAAGAAGGTGGATGGAGAGATCACCAAAAGGGCAACTTGTAGCTTCAATCCTTCAATGGCCTCCAATGGATCTCCTTCATGAAAATGGATACTTAAATGGATGAATGCTTACTTCAAATATTTCTTTATTTCTTGTTTGAATCACACTTGAAGATGTCTTGAGAATGCTTGATTATGATTAGAAGACTTAGCTCACTTGATGATGGTTCTCAATCTTGCTTAGAGAAAATGAGAGAGAAAGGTTCCCTTTTATATGAAATTAGGACACAATCTTCCAAGGAGGCCTACATAGGAGAACTAAATCCCATTAAAGCCTTCACCCCTAGGAGAGGACCTATATTAAATATAATTTAGGAATCAACACTTCGGAACCCAAAACAGGCGACCCAGAAGTGGGAAATACCTTTTGCAAAGGCCGACCTCCTGAAACTACAAGACCCCTAGATCTGAACCCTGGGTCAAGGTCAAGGTCAAGGTCGACCTTGACCTAGGTCAGGGTCGAGGTTGACCCTGACTTAAAATTTTAACCTTGACCCTGAAGCCCAGAATCACCAGTCTGCCATCTAGAATGCAGAAATCAGGCCAAACAGGGGTGGAAAGAGGAACAAGATAGGGAGGAAGCCATGTCAAGATTAGGAACCCATTCAAGACTCTTGTCATGACCCCAAACCACTTTCTTGAAAGGCTAAACACGTCTACAATGGAAGTGCTTCCATTTTTCAACTATACACTCATATATTTGGGTAAGGTTCATTCTCCAGATTAGAAATCATTAAATATACATATATCATGGACAATGGATAAGAATACAAGTACATAATATTATGAATGTTTTCAAGAGTAACATAGTATTAACATAGTATAATCCTCTTTTAACAATATTCTCATGATAACATTTTACAAAAATCTCCTTTCATATTCATAAGAATAACATATTTTGAAAAAATATATATATTTACTAACTTATTTTCCAATATTATTATTACACCAAAAATAATCACAAACCTAGTCATTCTATAGGAATTAGAGTGTATCATATATGTGAAAAGGAGATATCATTTATCATCATTGTTATCAATCAAAATATAACACATTGTTATTTTCAAATCATAATCATAGATAATAGTATCATCTTATCTCATGAAAGTAATAATCATTCAAATTCATGAAAGTTTAATTAAACCAATTTTAACCTTTCCAAAATATTGGTAGACTACTAGTTGGAACATTTAAGGGAATCATTAAATCAAAGTTATAATTCTTCTCATTAAATATTATCTCTTTTCTTTTATCACCAATACGGATTTTAGAGATTCATAATGCAATGATAAGATGTGTAAAATTCCTCTTAATTGCATTTAGGATTTATATGAAAACAACACAAAAGCATATTCAATACTAATTTTCATTATGTCTTTAAGGGGAGAAAGTCAGAAGATCAGGCTCCTAGATTCTCTTATTGAAAAGGAACCTTAAAAAATGATTCTAAGATAATGAGAATCTCAAAACATTAAACCATGAGACATATGAAAGTGAATGGACACATAATGACATTCTGATAAAACAAAGATAATAGAAAATAAAAGCTATAAAAGATACGTAAACATATGTGAATAGTTACTTCCCTGAACAATAATGGATGTAAGTTATTTTGTCGACATGGGTTCCACCACAGAGCTCAATGCTCCATAGTTTTAAGTTTTCACTAGTTAAATGCTCCCTCAGAGTAATCATTGTACCACGCACCAGTGCTTGCTGGAAGGATGTTAGTGAAGAAGAAAGGGTTCTCTCAATGATGTTGTTGGCACTTTGTCTTTTGGGTTGATGGTATTTTTAAGCTTTATGTTCTTTCTGTCCTTTTCTCTAATTTTTAAAGTAGATTAACAACCTCCTTTCTTTACTACTGATAAAATATAAGCTAATGGTTGCATATTTCTTCGGTATTTAGTGTAGTGTGTTAGAGCATTGTTGATGTTTTGAATGTTTAGCATAACTATAGGTAGATGAAATATTTCTAACTTTGCAAGATCTTTTTAAGTTTATTTGTTAAGTAAAAGCATGCTTGGAGGAAACACCATTTACCTGAATCCCCAAAGTTGACGAATTGAAGATAACCAGCTATCCCCCTCAAAAAATAGTCACATCTCCCAACCGAGCCTCACACTATCAAGAGCTGACTCTCACATGCTTAGAGGCTTGGAGAATGTCCTTTCCCCAGACAACCTTTACGGGAAAAGTTGGCTGGTACACCAGTACCCGGTGACAACTTACACCGTGTTGGCATACTTGGTCACAAAGTCTCGTCAATAGAAACTGGCGCTAGAAGGAGGGCATGAACTTGTCCCCCTCTCAGGATTCTGATTTTACACCACCCGAGGGTTCCACAAGCCATAGTTTTAGTAGTCAAGCCTTCAGTGGGATTGGGTCTTTCTCCCCAGTGAGATTTGAAAGAGTCATTAGATTAGCCCCCAATCCCAGAGGGTTTTTTGAACTCGAGCCCTCTGCTCGAAAGAAATAGACCCCAAAAGTCAAACCAACCATCATTTTCTGGGGATCAAGCGTGCTGCATAATATCTAAACTTCCCAGAAAATCTCAGGAATTAGTGTTCAACCTACTCAAAATTAAAATCCCCCAATGACTAATTATTTTGGGAATACTAGGTCCCCAATGGGAACTTTTCCTGGTGCAGCCAACGATTTACCACCACACCCTGAAAAGATTTGTCCCTGATATGAGCACTTAGGCTCACAAATTGCAAAAGAGCATCTGCAGGCATATAAAGATGCCATGAACCAACACTGGATCCAACATCAAGATTTTGTGACCCGGATGTTCCCTCTATCATTGGGACAGAATGAAATGAACTGGTACCTCAATCTTCCTGCCAACTCCATCAACAATTGGCAGGACATGGAAGACACCTTCTTGGCTTCCTTTTGCGTACACATGGACCTGGCCTGGTCCCATAGCTAGTTCATTTCCATCAAGAAGGAACCAAATGAACCCCTCACAGCATTCAATCACCAGTTCCAACATTCCTTGAAGCGGTGAACAGGTCCCTTCATCCCATCCACGGAAGTGACCATATAGACCTATCTCAATGCAATGGATCCCTCTGTTGCCACTCTCCTTTGGAGAACTACCATCCTAGGCGACCGGGATACTCTAGAAAAATTCTGCAACCTAGCCTTAGAGTTGTCCCATGGCCTCAACAAATCCTCAGGCGGGATTGGGTAGAGCACCCTATTTAACATGATCCCCGATGGAACTCCTTACGCCAGGGGATATAACCCCACTCTAGCAATGGGTGCCCCCGCAATGTCCATGACTCCCCTGCCACCGCCAATTGACCAGTAGGCCCAGTACATATACCCATCATAGAATCAGACAATACCAACTCTGGAATCTTTCCCTTGGAACCAGGCGTAGCAGACACAAAAATCTAGAGTGCCCTTCTTTCAGTCATCTGTGGCTCGAGGACTGCTGCCCTCGACTCTAGCAAACGCTACTGCCTTCCTAGGGAACCAACAACAACAACTGTCACATTGTGACACAAACGCTCAGTTGATCACTGAGGTAGAATCCCTCTGACAAATGTTGTCTACCCTGACTGGAGACATGGGTCAACTGAAGGCGGGGTCCTACACACCCCAGAATTACAATTCCTCAAGAGGGAATATTTTCTCTAGCCAATGAAACAACAATGCCAGGGGAAGAAATTTCAACAATGGTCCTCGGCCCAACCAACAATAATGGAATAGCAACACAAACACTAGAGGTCCACCTCTAAACCAAAATGCCAATTAGAATGGTGCGGGACCATCCCATTTCATGCCAGTTGTAGAATTCTAGCCCATGACCAATTGGTGTAGATTGCATGACACAGGCTCCCACAATGAGGTAAACTATGCCATGCTATAAAAGGTCATCATGATTTCCCAGCTGGATAGACAATGATCGTCTGATCCTACTCCCCTAGAACCTCTTGTGCAAGAGCCAACTCATGGTGCATTCACCTGTGAGACCATCTTCTTTGGCTCAGCTAGAGAAGATGAAGAAGAATATGAACTATAGGGATTCTTTGATGATTAGATACCAGCCTTTGAGGCCAATGCCTTCACTAACCCACAGTCTCCTTACAACACTCAGAGCTAGGCTAGTGAAGGACCAGTTTACATGCCAAAACCTCCCAAGGACACTCCTCCCAGGGATAACACAACTGGTCGGCCTATCCCTCTAAAAGGTTCTAGCTCTAACCAGGCAAAGTACCCAGCTGAGGGAAGCCACCAATTTCTGGGAGGAAGGTTTGACATCACAAAGGTGTTAGAACAAACCACCACCTCCATGACCTTGATGGAGGTTTTACTAAACCGTCCTAAGCAGAAGAAGTCTCTTCTGAAACTCTTAGGAAACCCAAAAGTTGTCAGTCACCCACCTAGGACTGTCTCTTTTGAGGATGCCAATGTGGCTGTCTTCTGGGGAAATATTGAGGATCCTCCATTCTTACTAGGCCTGAACATACAAGGAAAAAACATACACAATTTCCTAGTAGATTCCAGAGCTTCAGGCAACATCATGCCCTTATCCATATGCCAGAAGCTCGTATTCTTACCCACCCCATCTAATGGGACAGTAATTTAGCTAGATAAAACTACTATGAAAATGGTGGGTGAATTGAATAATGTCTGGATACAGCTCATCCAGGACCCCAAAATAGCCAGTATAATTGATATCCAACTGGTGGACATCCCAGAGACTTATGGGATGTTATTAAGTTAGAATTAGTCTAAGTCCTTGAACAGATACTTTTTGACTAACTTTTCCCACTTATGGCTCCCTTGGGAATGAGAATCAAACAAGATCCAGGTTGAAAGTGAGCCCCGAATGAAGCAAGACCTTACCAAAGTTGAGAGGGTTAACAAGGTCTTATTCTCAGAGATTTCCCCTGGGGTGTACCAACCTCTTGAAATATTAACGTTCGATTTCATGCCGGGAGAAGATCCCATAGTTCTACAGAGGACCCAAGACCTAGAAGAAAAGTTGAGGGTTAAGGTTAACTCTCAAGGTGCCATGAAGACCCCCACTACACTCTTGTCTGGAACTTGGTGTCAAGTACATTATCAGAAGCATTCAGAGCTAGAGTGTGAAGGTTATCTTTCTGTCGCTACCTGGTACATTGACACCCTCTGGAACAAAGAGTGTGAACATGATTCCCCAGAGCCTAGTATCCCTACTAGAAGCACTTCTTCTATGCCATTTCTCTAGGGATCTCAACCCCAAATCCCTTCAGAGGCAGACCTCACCTACACACAATCAGTGCCAGAGGAAACTCCTCCCAAGTCTCCCAAAAGCAATCTAAAAATTGCTCTATCTCCCCAACTCCCAATGACAAATGATGATTTGTGGACCCTTAAGTTTGATGAGTCCCAATCCAAACAAGATTGTGGGGCTAGAGTAGAATTAATCAAGCCATGAAGGAAGTCCTTCCTCGCGTCCTCCAGGATGCAGTTTAACTATACAAACAACATCACAGAATACGAGGCTTTAGTCCTTGGACTCCTATTTGCATTAAGGAAAGGAATCACTCACCTCCAAGCCTTGGGTGATTCAAAGTTGATTGCCAAACAAGTCTAGAGTTAGTACACATTTCACGATAAGAGGTTGGCTACATACCGCAATCGGGCATGGAGCCTTATTGAGGATTTCAATGCCTTCGACATCGATCTCATTCCTCGATAATGGAATTATGTCCCAAATGCCCTCATTGTTTCTGCTAGCACACTTGAGCCCATGGCTGGCTCACGAATCCAAATATTTTCCATTGAGATGATACCCACCTCATCCATTCCAGATAATGTCACCCACTCTCAAGTTTTTGAGGATGATCAGCATATTCTGGGTTTCATGGCCAATGTTGGCATTTTTGAAGACTAGATAGTGGAGGAACGAGACCATGATTACACTAGATAGCGTGATGACGATGATGGGATCATGGACCTACCTACCAACACCATCCCAAAGGGGATGGTCATGCTTGAACGAATCTTCGACTTGGACCCTCGGGGCTGGGAAAAGATATCATCCTCCTCTAAGGGAGGAAAATTTGAGAAAGTGAACATCAGCCAGCTCGGTGAAGAAAAGATGATACACATTGGTACCTCCTACTCCCCCAAGGAGAAGGAAAATATTCTCATGGTTCTCTGAGAATACATAGACGTGATCACATGGGGGTATGAGGATTTGAAAACATATGACACATCCATTATGACTCATACCATCCCACAAAAACCTGATGCTAAACCTTTTCAGCAAAATAAATGGCCAGTCAATGCACTGATTGAGCCTCTGATTCGTCAAGAGATGGAAAAACTACTATTAGCCTAGATAATCTTTCCAATCCAACATACTACGTCAGTTTCCAACTTAGTCCCTGTGAGAAAGAAGAGCAGTGAAATTTGCCTTTGCGTGGATTTTTGAAATTTGAATAGGGCCTCTAAGAAAGATAATCACCCTCTCCCCTCATTGGATGAGGTGTTGCAGATAGTGAATGGATCCCAAATAATGTCTTTCTTGGATGGACAATCCGGCTACAGCCAAGTTATGGTTAAGTTTGAAGATAGAGATAAAACAACATTTACAACCAAGTGGGGGACGTTTGCATATCGGAGAATGCCCTTTGGCTTGATTAATGTAGGGGCCACATTTTAGAAGGCCATGGAAATTGCATTAAGGGCCTTGTGAACTGGTGCATAAGCATCTATATGGATGATTTGACCATCTTTTCTTGGGACAGGCGTGACCATTCCGTCCACCTCGCCTAGATTTGTGAGAGATGTCGTCGGTATGGAATATCCCTCAATCCTAAGAAGTGCATATTCAGGGTCATTGAAGGGAATTTTCTCAGGCATATTGTCTCTAAGAAGGGTATATCCATTGACCCAGAGAGAGTTGAAGTGCTGCTAAATCTACAAATGCCTGACAGCAAGAAAGAGATGCGATCATTCTTCAGAAAGATCAACTTTGTTTGGCAATTCATTACTGGATTCACTAAAATTGTGAAGCCACTCAATGAGATGATGAAGAAAGATACCAAAATTGAGTGGAGTCCTAAGGAAAAGAAAACATTCACCCAAATTAAATAGATGATAATAGAGGCACCCATGCTAGCTAGCCCAGACTACTCCCTCCCATTTTATATTTACTCCTTTGCTTCGCCATATTCTACCATGGAAGTATTGACCCAAAAGGTCGAGGGGGAAGAATGACCAATATATTTCATGAGCTCCCCCTTTAAGAACACCAAAGTATGGTATTCATCATTGGAAAAGTAGGCCTTCAATCTTGTTCACGCTGTGAATAAATTCTGGCATTACATTCTCTGGAGCAAGGTGCATGCTATCATCCCGGACCAAGCTGTGAAATATATGCTGATGTAGAGTGAATTGGGTGAAAGATGGGGGAAATGGATGGCCATCCTCAAGGAATATGACTTAGAAATTTAATCAATGAAGATAGTTTGAGGTCAAGGACTAGGTCGAGCGATGGCTAAAGAGACCCCTCACATAGAATGCCAAACATATACAGTGGAGTCCATTACTTGAGACCCATGGTGCATTGGTTTAGTGTACTTATTGTTAAATAATAAATGTCTGGAGGGGTTGCCTCCAAAAAAAGATCACGCCCTATAGATGAAAAGTGCCCATGTCATGATCAAAAACTCCATGCTTTACCACAGGAATTATGAGGGAGTGTAACTTTGGTGCATCGATAGGGACCAAGATGCAAAAATCATTGAAGAATTTCATGGGCAGTTTGGGACCGGGCATGGCTCAGTCGATGCCATCACTCATCAAATCCTTCAGGCTAGATACTATTGGCCCTACATATTTAAAGATTTCTACACTCACATACGAAAGTGCCATACTTGCCAAACTGTGGCACATCGTGAGCGTAACCCGGCTATGCCCTTACAGCCGGTGTTTGAGGCTAGGGATTTTGCCCAGTGGGAATTTGACTTTATCAGGGAAATCAAACCTAACTCATCTGCCAACCACCAATACATCCTAACTATAACTGATTACTACACCCGGTGGTCCGAAGCCATACCGTGCAAAAATAACATGGCAGACATGGCTATCAAATTCCTGGAAGAAAACATTGTCACAAGATTTGGAATGCCCTTCGCTATAGTGTGTAACAATGGTCCAGAATTTTATTCGGCACAACTAATTGAATGGACCTATGACCGGAAGATCACTTTGAAGTTCTCCAGCAACTATTACCCCCAGCGGAATGGTGTTGCTGAATCAACAAACAAAAATTTGCTTGAAGTGATCAAACACCTGCTAGAACAAAATCCTTAGGATTGGCACCAAAAGATGAGATTCACCCTCTGGGTGGATCGTATTTGAATTAAGGCTTCCCTAGGGACATTCCCATTCCATCTGGCTTATGGCTAGAACCTAGTGTTCCCAATCAACTTACATATCCCAGTTTTATAGTTCATGCAAGAATTTGGTAACTAGGATAATATTGTGGAGGTTCAGCTCCTGAATCTAGTGTAGATGGAAGAACAATGAGACAGAGCCCTTGAACATTTCACATGTCCCCAAGTAGTGGTAAAATGATGGTTTGACTGAAGAGCCCAATACAAGGCCTTTCAGATTTTGGACTTGGTCCTCTTGTGGGATAAAGCCCGGGAAAAGAAAGGAAAGCACTCTAAGTTCCAACGGCTATGGCTCAGACCATACTTGATTTTAGAGATCTACAGGGAAAATACCTATCACCTTAATACCTTTATTGGAGAACCCATCCCATTTCCTGTCAATGGACAGTTTCTGAAACATTATTTCGAATGAGGCCGGTTTGCCCAAAATTGTATTTTATGTAAATCTTCTTGCTTGTAAATATTTCTTTCCTGGCGTCCCCGTTTGGGGGTGCCTTACCTTGTAAATAATTTTTTTGGCCATCCTTCGGTACTGCCACTTCTCTTTGGTTTCATTTTTGGTTTTGTTTTGTGCTTTTTTTTGGGTTTACAATGTTTTGCCCCCCTTTCGTAGGCTGGTATGCTTCACATAACATCTGGTCTCTGGGATTGTACCTTTGGCACTACGGTGAACCTGGAATCTATTGTTAGAATGGTGGAATTGGTCCAATCTCCAGAGTTATTTTGCAAGTTTGGTAGAAAATTATGAGTAATCTTCATCAGATTTATCCCTAGAAGTCCAATAATCAGTTAAATCAAAATTCCAAAGGACCAAGTAATCAGACACACTGAGGGTAGATCAGTCACACTGGTTAGTTGGCCCAAGTCTAAACTTTTAAAGATTCTTTCTGGGATCAGAGTTTTTCTTCCCCATTCAGAAAATTAAGGTGGGCGGAAGGGTGAAAGAAGTACCTCCATTAAATTTAGCTAAGCTTAAGCTTGATGGTGAAAGAAGTACTACCCTCCCACCCAGAAATGAGAAAAATAATAAGAAAAAAAGAGATGGGACAAGACTCTGGTATCCAGGAGAAATGAGTGAAATTGATGACTTTGGGGTTTGACATACGTAGTGTCACTTCTCTATTTCACCCAGAGGTCATCATCTTGACTTCCTTCCAGAGCACACACTTCACAACTGATGAAAGGACCATGGATTGAATTGCGTATGGCTGGATTTTCTCAGACATTTCACACATTGCGAGAAAGATGCTTTGAGTAAAGATTTATTCCAGTTTTGCTAACCAGAGATTCTATGGTTCTCAAATGCCCTAAATAATTAGTCCTAGGTAGTCGCCATTTGTTATGCCCTACATACCCATCCCTACATTTTGTGTACAAAATGTTGGGTCCCCCTTTGTTTTGCTTTTGGCTCTTGCCTTGTTTTCTTTGCCTTTGCTTCTTTTGTTTCCTTCTCTGGGTTTTCTTTCCCACGGTGTTGGTTTTATTTGGATTTTTTATCCTTCGTGTCTCTGGGACCCGGTCCCACAGTTGGTCATTTATTTTCTAGAAGCTGGATTTTGGACTCCGGGATTATCTACCATGATGCCTTCTTCTTGTAAGAGGACATGGTCGTTTGGACTCCCCAGGCCCAGAATCTAGAGGTTTGGCTATTCCAAAGTTTGCAGAGGGAAGGTAACTTGCTTTTACCTCGGGTATAAATAAGATTTACCTGTCATTTTCACAGTTACCATGATTAAAACACTTAGAGTTTTTAGAGCGATTCATAGGCAATTTGAGTACAAATTAAGTGCAAGCTTCTATGATCTTAGTGGGTAACAAAGATTTGATTTTTGGTAGCTATTCTTGACATTGGAGGTGAAAGCTATTGCAAAGTAGTCTAGTGTTTCTTCCCTTTGTCGTTCTTTAGATTCCATGGTGTTTCTGGTTCTTTCCTTCATTTTCTGCTTTTGCTTCATGTTGCTATGTTTCATTTTCATTTTTACTTCATTTTGTTTCCATATCTACTTTGTGTCTTTGTCGTCTAGGTCACCACCCATTGGTGGGTCAGCCCTACCAGAGGGTGGTCTGCCCTCTATGCAGGTGTAATATAAAATATATGTTTGTATATTCCAACTTTGTTTTAGGGTAGCTTCTCTACGTTCTATTTTGGGTGTATATTGATGTATATAGTGTATATTTTCTGTAATCTTATGAATATACACTTAGGCCCTTGGCCCTCCTATAATTTTTATGTATATTTTATATATGTTTGCTATGTATATCCTTCAGAGCATCGAGTTCTTCATGCTCTGTCATGAATTTCATCCCGACGGGATAGAGCTTGACGAGACAAGGTCACCATGGTTCAAACTCAGCACCTTGCTGGTTTGAACCATGGCGGATTTCTCTCTCCTCTATCTCTTCATATTAATGGCAAGATTAATTTCCCATGTATGGCATTTAAAATGCATCCAAATTGGCATTCAATTTTGCCCCGTGTCGGCCCACTTGTCCTAATCAATGCCATAATTTCCTTTACATCACCTGCCATTTTCCCACGTGCCAGCGCACGTCAACTAGAGTATGGTTCATTGCCAATCATTTTTCCAATGGCTAGTTTATCCAAATTTTAGACTCCCAAAAATATCTTGTCTCCTTTCTCTCATCATGGTGTCAGCACATTCTGGAATGCTTAAGCCATGTTTATTTTTTAGAAACTCTAGAACTTTTGGATATATATGCGCTAACATTTTCTTGACAGGTGTGAGCTGGTGAAAAATCTCCTAGAGTTTTCCATATCCTTATGTGTTCTGATAGTTTTCTAGACTTGTGGCTGGTTGTTAAGCTTGTTCAAGATGTCTGACGATTTTGTGCCTCCTAATAGCCCAGAGTTACCAACTACTTCCACTCGAGTAGCCACAAAATCAAAGATGGAAAGAATGTTGGCAAAGCTACCATTAACCTCCAAGTATCTGAAGGATGGAGGTTTTGCGGGGTCTAAAATAAACTCCAAAGTTACTGAAATAACAGATTTGGACCTCAAGAGCTGGGCCAAATTTCAAGGTCTGATACAGAACACTTACAGGTTAAAGGAACAGGGGGATAAAATTGCCACTTGCCTAGCTGCCTCCAACATCATCAAGGCCATGAACTTTCCATGCTTGGTGCAATCACCCAAGCTTATTCGGTAGCTAGTGGCATTGTACAATGCGGCCACTCGTTTAATTTTACTTCCAGATCCTTAGCCACTGACATATCCTGCCACCATCGTCACATTGGATGCCCCCACCTTTATTTCTGGGTTGGGAATTCCACAGTTCAAAGGGTCCGCCATCATCACCAGGGCCAATTCACTCAAGGAATTCAATGAGGCTGAGACCATTTCTCGGTAACACCTCAATAATCATTGGTTGAAGTCTCCAAAGCGGGACTATAAAAGGATGAAATTGGAAATTCGCCACGGGGATTTCAATGAGCCCATTCAAGTGGGCATAATGTTTTTGTGTAGGATCTTCAAATGGCCCCACGCTTGAGAATTCTTAGCATGGATGTATTACTTCTTATACTACATAACAATGCACAATAGGACCTTCAACTGGGTAGCAATTATATCCAATCATGTGGATACACAGATGAAGACCGTCACCCAGAATTTAGAATTCTTTATGACTTCTTATCTGCAGTGGGCATTAGCACAGCAAAGGTCAGCTTTTTAGGGCCTAGGAATAGTTGTAGAACTTGAGAATAGCCTAGGAAAGGTCACACCTTGGGATCATTATCCCCAATTGCAATGGGAGCTCAGTTTTGAGAACTTCTACTGTGTAAATGATGCCTTCTTTTACCACAACATTCTTACATGTACCCAAGATTCTAGGTACCACCTCTCATAGGTGGCAATGACACTGGTCAATTCTTATGGCCAGTATTTTATTCAATTCCAATGCCATACATACATCAGGGTGACATTCTTCAATGGGAAGCCCTACCTCCTTCCCTAATATTGTGGGGATAGGATTATTCTTTTGGAATTCTATAGGCAGATGATGGATCTGCATGCCCTCTTCACAGTGAAGAAGGTCATTAATGTCCCATTCCCCTTTTCTTGCAGGGATTACACATACAGCATCACTACGGCCTGGGAGGTAGATAATGAGTTAAAAGGATTGGGGCTAGTTGAATTCAACCACGCCCGAAAGAACTATGATCCCCGTGGCAATATTTTCATCGCATTACCTAGGGCATCCCCCCCACACAAAGAAGACATTGAAGACTTCTAGGTAGATTGCTAGGATAGCTTTGATCTCAGGACCCAACAATATACAAGAATGAGAAAAGGACTCATGGAGGCGGTTGACCTTCACACTTTCCTAAAGTGTTTCAATGACAGCAGGACGCTGGAGAATCCAGCGTATAAGGAACAAGGGCCAGACAAATTGGACCTCCCTCTAGTGGATTGGGCCACTCCGGAGGATTTTACGATTGAAGGGGTATGCCACCCCATTATAGAAGTAAGCCATAAATATTTTGCCCGTGTGTGCCCCAAAAGCACCCACAAGAAAGCAACAGTCAAGAAGACCATCCCTTCTTCAGTCGGCGCCGGACCTTCTTCATCTGCCGCACCCACTAAAGAAAGTGTAAGTAAATGAAAGGAAAAGGAGGGAGTCCCGATGCCCAAGGAATCCCCTCAAATTCCCATGCTTCTAATGGAAAAGTTACATCATCAAATAGAGGCTAAAAAATTGGCCAGCCAACAAATTAGCATGCAGGTGGCTGTCGACCTCCCAATCACCCCAATGGCATCTTCTCACTCAATGGGACCCCCTTCATTGTCAGCAATGATGAATAGATAGACTTTTACTGAGGTAGATTCTTCCATCATTTTTGACACCGGGGCTTCTCTAACCAGGAGAAATAAAATAGTTGTGACCCCCACACCAAGCTCCGCCCTTGGTATGCCTGAGAAGCCCCCAGTGGATGTAAGTTTAGAACCTCATGAACTTGAGGATATCTCAGACTCCTCTCCACCACACAATGATTTTTTTGACACATTCTTGGTAGATGAGCTTCTGGAGATCCAGCGAGGCATTGGTACTGCAGTGAAGGAAATCGAGGCTCAAGAAAAGGAGGCCCCTACAAAAGAAGAACTTCCCATAGAAAAGGACATATCAGAGAAAGAGGCTTGAGAGGAAAATGCTAAGCCTAAACAAGAAGAATCATAGCTCCAAAGGGCCATAGATATGCCAAGGAAACCTACAGATGAGCCCCTGATTGGAGGAGAACCCAGACCCCAAGGAAAAACTATACCTCTGACCATCACGCTCCAGGTGCGTTTGGAGACTTTGAGTGACCAAGTGCACCGAAGCACTTTCAGTGAGGTCATAATTACTGCCGCCCTGTTGAACTTTGGCCAGTAAAATCATCCACCTCTAGAGGATATCCCAATGGAGGAAGAAAATTTTGAAATAAATGAAGCCGATAAGGCCCAAGAGAAACAACAGCCGATGGACCAGGAGGTCCCGGGAGAAGAAAATGAAGAGGCTACCGATACCACCAAGGAAGATGAAGTCCCTGAGAATACAAAGATGAAAAATGGAGAAAAGATCCTGGATAATTTTGTAGAAGATGCCAGCATGGCACAAAATATAGGGTTCTGGAGAACAGGAAACAGAAAGAGAACAGGAAATAGAAAGAGAGTAGAAAACAAGAAAGGGACCAGAACAAGAATAGGAAAAGGAGCCACAAGAAAATATAAACTTAGGTAATGCACCACCAGATTCAGAGGTGAATCCCAATGAGAAGGAATTGGCAGCAAGGCTTCCCCAGCTGCCCTAATGGCTAGTGGAAACAAAGAAAATAAAACCTCCGGTGGCACCTACAGGTGCTCCACTATCATTGGCCGAAATGGTGGCCAAAAATGCCAAAACAAAGAATCCTAAGAGGGCACAGGTGGTCCATACTCTCCAGACCAACCCAGTAGGTAGTACAGTTGTCGTCATCATGACACCCCCAACAAATATAGATGCATCAATCGCAAGGCCTGAAGACTATAGTATAATAGAGGTCAAGCTGGGGAAAAGGGACAATCAAGGAGAACTTGAATTTCTCAAAGAAGCTACCAAGGCTATAGAGGCCCAATATGGAAAACAAGGGCAGAAGCTACAAGAGGAAAGAGAGACAAATGCTAATCTCCTTGCACTTCTGATAGAACTAATACAGCCCTTGGCTGAAGTCCACCCCAGGACCCCTTCTTCTAGATTGCCACTTGCATAGGGAGACGTGGACTCACAATGCCTAATGAAGAAAAAGGCACAAGAAGTGGACGGGTGGGCAGCCGAGAAAATAATGGTGATGAGATAATTTCTAGCGGTGTCCCTCTTGGAATTTTACAAGGTAGATCTCTCCCTTAGCCATGCAAGAAGCTCCGCTCAAGTATGGGAGTTAGACTTAGAGAAGTATGAAAAATGGAAGGCTGGGTTGGAAGAGATCTACAGCATTGGAGAAGAGGTTGCCACAAAATCTAGCATTTTGGGAGAAGAATCGTATGATTCCCTCTAGGTCCAGTACTCGAGACTTGCCCTCAAAATTGAGGTTTGCAAGGAATTGGTTAAGACCTTAAAAGAGAAATTGATGGCTGCCCAATATCCCTTGGATTTATTCAAAACATTCATGGTCGGGGTATCGCAAGATGATCCCTTCACCACCAGAACATGTACCCTAGAGGACTATGTCCTTAGTAAGTTCGACAAACATATGGAATCCCTGTATCCACCAGGTGGAGATTTTGAACAAGGCAGGTTGTCCCGGTTGTCAAAGACTATGATTCGGTCGCATGACACAATCAAGTTGGTGAATGAATTTTGGAACATGGCCGGAGAGGTTTAGGAGGCAATGGAGGCTGTCTGTAGCATATGGGCTAGCATCTAGAACATAGATGAAGAAAGCATTAGCCAAGTGTTAGAGGCTTGGGAGAAAATATAAGTTAATAAAGTTCTCTAGATTTGGGAGAATCTAGCCCGATGCCATATTTTGTATTCTTTATTCTTTTGGAACGCAATTTCCCCAATCCAAAAGTTTCATCTCCCGCATTTTTTTGAATTCTTCAAATGACCCGTGTCTCAGTTCCCAATGTCGACCGGTCACTTTAAAGACAGTAATAAAGGTTGTCAGAAGATGGGGAACTACAACAAGGCACGTCAGCTCGATGGGAGATTTCTAACAAATGGTCTTTCCAAGGTGCCACTTCAGAGATACACCTGGTGCATTGGAGACAGGGCACCACTTTCCCATTTATGAGGCATGTAGCTTCGATCCCCAGGGGATCAGATTTCTTCTTTCTCCTTCTCGGCTTTCATCTCAAGGATGATTCTTCCACTCCATCCTTCTTGTCATATTCTTCTGACATGTCAGGCCTTTTTCGTCTTGAGGTCTTTTGTAGAGTGGTGCAAGTAGTACCAGCCACTGGATAATGTATTTTATTTTAAAGTGTAAAATAAGTTAGGGTTAGGGTTAGATTGAAAGGTGTGTATAAATAATAAGTCCGACCTCATTTCAAGGGTTAGCAAAATTGATGATTTTGCAGTCCATAGTTAATAGTAAAGCATTTTTTTCTCATTTCCTAGTTGCAGAGCTCAATGCTCCATAGTTTTAAGCTTTCAATAGTTAAATGCTCCCTGGGAGTAATCATTGTACCACACACCAGTGCTTGCTGGAAGGATGTTAATGAAGAAGAAAGGGTTCTCTCAAAGATGTTGTTGGCACTCTGTCTTCTGGGTTGATGGTATTTTTATTCTTTATGTTCTTTGTGTCCTTTTCTCTAATGCTTAAAGTAGATTAATGACCTCCTTTCTTTGCTACTGATAAAATATAAGCTAATGGTTGCATATTTCTTTGGTATTTAGTGTAGTGTGTTAAAGCATTGTTGATGTTTTGAATGTTTAACAGAACTGTAGGTAGATGAAATATTTCTAGCTTTGCAAGATATTTTTAAGTTTATTTGTTAAGTAAAATCATGCTTGGAGGAAACCCCATTTACCTGAATCCCTAGAGTTGATGAGTTGAAGATAACCAGCTATCCCCCTCAAAAAATAGTCACATATCCCAATCGAGCCCCGCACTGTCGAGACCTAACTCTCAAGTGCTTAAAGGCCTGGGAAACCTCAGTTCCCCAAGCAACCTTTACAGGAAAAGTTGGCCGGTACACTGGTACCTAGTGACAACTTACACCCTGTTAGCGGACCCGGTCACATAGTCCCGTCAATAGGACCAAGCCATAAAGATTCAAACTTTTTATGCTTACCTTTGTCTTCTGATCTTATATTCCATTGGAGGACTAGGTCACCATGTTGGAATTTTTTGTAAATTTCTCTTTTATCAAACATATACTTCATTTTTTGTTGTAATTTAATGTTTTCCTTTTGGCTATCTCTTCTTGTTTCATCTAATTCTGCCAATTGAATCATCATATTTTGCATGCTGTCAGGAACATCTAACTATTCTTGTAAGAAATAATATACTGGTAACAGATTATTTATAGGCATTTTTTACTATAAACCATACACCAATTAAAATGGTGACTTAGTAGTGGCCTTGTTAATTGTTATTCTGTTAGTCCATAGGGATAATCTCAGCTTTGTATGCCAAGCTCTCTTGTTCTTTTCTAAGGTCTTCTTTAATATCTTTAGTATACTCTTATTACTGGATTTAGCTTGTCCATTTTCCTGTGGATGAACATGATATTATGATCCCATACTTCCCACAAAACTCTTTCATCTCATCTAATCTAAAGCACATGGCATTATCCATTACTAACTTTGAAGGAACACCAAATCTAGTCAGAATATTATCCATTAAAAAATCAGTGAATACTTTACTTGTTTCCTTTTTTGTAGGAATTGCTTCAATCCACTTAGTGAAATAATCAGTAGCCACTAGTATCCAACTACTTTCACCACTATATTTCTCTACAAATTCACTGATAAAATTAATTCCCCACATAGAGAAAGGGGTATCAACACTTATTGGGTTCAACAATAGAGATCCTAAAAACATGAGCTTATTTGAGAACCTTTGACATGGCTCACATCTTCTGACATATGCATATGTTTCCTTGAATAAACAAGGCCAATAATATCCAGCCCTTAGAATTTTATGGGTAGTTGTCTTGGCAAAAAAGTGACCTCCACATTCTCCTGCATGCATCTCACTTAAAAATTTCTCAAACTGGCCCTAATCCAAACATAACAATAAGACACCATTTTGGTCTTTCCAATATAAATCTTCTTTGATTAAGGTGTATTTTTGAGCCTGTAATCTAAGATTTCTTTTTTGATTATCAGTCATAATATCAGGACACTTGGCATTTTTTAAGAAGTACACAATATCAGTATAAAATGGTTGTCTTTCTATACTAGTAATTGTCTGATCCTATGCCTCTATATCATTCACTTGTAGTAAATCCAAGTTATCCTTTGTCATGAGTTTGGCCAAACCCTGGCCTCTTATTAACTTTGTAATTTGGATTTCAAGATTAAATTCCTAGATTATGTTTATCCACTTACATCTCTTACTAGTCACTTCTCACTGAGTAAGAATATCCTTGAGCATATGCCTATTTCACAACCTATACTAGAGAATATGCCTATTTCTCAATTATCTCATAATTTAGCTCTGCTAACTGGAGAGATTTACTATAAAGAGCTATTGGATGCTCAGATCCTTCTTCATCTTTTTGTAGCAAAACAACAACAATTGTATGATAAGGTGCAAAAGAAAATAGAGAAAAGGGCTTACTATAATTAGGTGATTCTAGAATAGGAGCCTCTTGCACTACCTTCTTTATTTTCTCAAATGCCATTTGAGCTTCTTCATTCAAATTAAATTTTGCATCTTTTTTTAGCAACTTTATAATAGGTTGGACAATTTTTGCAAAATTTGCTATAAATCTTCTGACAAAATTAATCTTTCCTAAGAAAGATTGAACTCCCTTTAAATTTTTTGGAGCAATGACCTTTTGGATTGCTTCTATTCTTTCTGGGTCTATTCTTACTACATCTTTAGACACTATGTGTCCTAGCAACTTTCCTTCTTGTATTGCAAAGTGACATTTCTTAGGATTCAATGAAACACCATACTCCAAAGCTTTACTGAAAATTTTACCTAGGTTTTCACAATGATCCTCAACTTTCTTAGAGTATGTAGTTAAATCATCTTGATAAACAACCATGAATAAGTCAATAAATTCTTTAAAAGAAACATCCATGGCCCTTTGAAAAGTTGGTCTTGCATTTATCAATCCAAATGGCATTTTGATATAAATATAAGTCTCCCGAGGAGTGGTAAATGCAGTCTTGTATTGTTTTGATTCCTTTAATAAAACTTGGTTGTAGCCTGAGAAACCATCCATCATTGATAGCAGCTCACAACCAGTTACTTTATGTAACATTGCCTCCATGTTGGGTAAGGAGTAGTTATCTTTTAGTGAGGCAATATTCAAATTTATGAAATCCACACATAATCTGATGTCACCATTCTTTTTTCTTACTGGCACTCAGTTTGAAACCCATGTTGAGTGTCTAATAGGCTAGATAATCCCAGCATATTTTAACTTCATCAATTCTTGCTACATCTTAGGAGCCAGCAAAGGGTTAATAGGTCTCTATTTTTTCCTAAATGGTTTCACCTCTGATTTTAGTAGAATCTCATGTTGAAAAATGTCTTCCCTATAAGCCTTTAGGTCTTCATATGACCATGCAAAAACATGCTTATATTTTCTCAATAATTTAATCAAATTTATTTTGATATGGGAATCTAAACCTTTTCCAATGTAAACAACTTGAGGACTGGTTTTTGATCCTAAATTAATTTCTTCTAAGTCCTCAACCTTAGCATTGCTTATCTTTGTTGAATTATCATTACGACTACTGAACAATGCTTCAAGTTCAACCAGACCCCTAGGAATCTAATTGGAACTCAATTGGACAACCTCATTTACCAAAACATAGTCTTTACCATTATTATTTTCTAGCAAAGTATTACAATCTATGCACTGATTCACATAATGGTCTAGACACTGAATGAATCTCAAAATGTCTTGGTCATCCTGAAAAACTTACCAATTGTATATATTATCTGGAACAACTGGTTTGGTCTTAAATTCAAGTATTGATACCCCACGTAAGGTTTGATCATCAGTTTTCAGAACAACATTCGCTACAAAATATGCCATTATATTCTTAGACCTTTCTATCCAACTTATATCAAAGGCATCAAACATTTCAATCTAATCCCAAATATCATATTTATACATTTTCAATCTATCATTTTTCACTACATATTTGGATCTTATTTGGGCTACCACTAATTCAGAATCACCATAAGCCTTTAAACAATGTATTCCATGTTTGATGGCATTTTCTAGCCATAAAGATAAAGCCTCATACTCTGTTGTGTTATTTGTACACATAAAGGCTAGCAAAAAAGAATATTTGAAAGTTGTACCTGATGGAGACACAAGTAGTACACCAGCTCCTAATCCTTCTTTTGAGCAAGCTCCATCAAAATACATTTTCCACAATCCATCACCTTGTAGAGTCAACTCTTTAACTAGAGGATCAGTATTTTCACTCCGATGATGATGACCATTCCTCTATACTCTGAAATTCTCCATGTCCACATCAACACATTAATTAATTTTAGTGTCTTCATACCATTCAATTATGTGACGATTCCTACCTTCTCTTGACACCTTAACATTTTTTCCATTAATATTAAAAGTAGCATATGACAAATCACTTTGTATACTACCTCCCATTGAAGCACTCCACTTTCTAGATAGTAGCATCCCATAATGTGGTGGTATATCAACAACAAGAACATTCATAGTGAAAATCACATTAGGACACACTGCTAATTTGTAAGGCATTGCTTCACTAGTACCAATAATAGGGACTTCCCTAAAATCCATTGCTTGACATCTCCCATGAGGAGTGTCCACTTGTAATCCCATAGACCTTATAATCTCTATTGGCATGACAGTTTTTTATGCTCCTGAATCAATCATACATTTTTAAAGCATCCTTCCATTAATTACCAGTGTTAGAAAGAATGGGTCAGCAACCTTAGGAGGAGTAGTTGTGTTTAAGAAAATATGAGGAATCTTAGAAATCATTACTTCAGCTTCCTTCCCTTTGTCATTTAGTTTCTCATCAATACTTTCTAGATTTTGAACTTTCACTGTAGGCACACTATTCAATAATGATGGAACCTTTTCTTTATGTTCCTTGATCCTCATCATTTATAAAATTGGGACCTTTATTGTCATTTGAGACAAACAGTGGCCAATGCCTACTAGAGTATACTTTACATCTGAGGATTTTGGTTTTTCATAAATAATATTATTTTCCTCAATCTGTATGTTCAAAGTTGGTTCTTCTTTTTTGGATTTTTTTTTCTACCTTAAGAGTAGAAGTACTTATTTCTTGTACCTTTTCTTTTCCTTCTTGTACAATAATAGGCTCTATGGCTTTATTTATAACCTTGACCTTAAGTTTGGCTACATTTTCCCCAGGTCCATCTTTCCTTTGTATATATTTCGTGTCTATTTTGTTTTCTCTTATAAAGACACCAGATGGTTGACTACCAGTACCACCAACTACTATGTTTCTTAGGTGATAATTTCTTCTAGCTTTGTTCACTAAATCTGTAGTAATTCTTCCTTTTTATTTATCTGAACCCTTTCTGACCAAAGGAATGTCTTGATTATTTTTTGCATAACATCTTGTGTGGTCATCAATTTCTTCTACTTCACTATCTACTAAAACTTGTTGATGACTGACTTCTACATTTCCTTGTGAACTATATGAATCATGAATTTCATTTTCATTATCTGAGTCTACATTATGACATGAATAGGCATTTGTCATATTATAATCACATTGTTCACTTTCATCATTCCCGTGTTCTTCATTTGCTTTCAAATCTAATGAAACAATACAAAAATCAAGGTTATGTGGGGCTTCACAAGCCTCACACCAAAAGTCATCATTACACAAATTGACAACATTTTTATGCAAAGGGTCTGGAGTTCTGTTCTTAGTTTTTTCTTTTCTAGGTTGAGCAATAGGCTTCCCATCCTTGAACTGGGTTACATAAGGATGATGTTGCATTCTATTCTAAGGATTATAAGTGTTATTATAGGAAGGCCTAATATTTTAAGGAGCCCTATACTCTTTGTATTCTGGTTCCTTTAGGTTACTCCTACAAAACCTTGAATCATCTCTCCTATTTAGTTTACCAAATACCCTTCTCTTCATTTCAATATTTACTACTATTTTGTAGGCATCAGTGAGGGTTCTAGGAATTTTATCCCTAAGAGCATAACCCATTTTATAATCTAAAGCATTTAAATAGGTTGCTAAACATACCTCTTCATCTAGCCTTATCTTTTGAAACAACTTATGCATAGCCCTTTGAAATCTAGTATTGAACTCAGTGACCTCTTCATTATAGTCCTTTTTTATGTTATTGAACTCATTCAGTAAGAACCCTTTGTTTGTCTTATCACCATATTGGTCCTTAAACAACTCAATTAATTCATCCATGGAAGCAACAG
>MU226461.1:164295-175884 GCA_018584345.1 Thuja plicata
ATATATATATATATATATATATATATATATAAACCATCTTGGAATCCTTAAGAAAAGGATGCAACAAGCTTTGGATGGTTTTAGAAACCTAACCCTAAATACAGATAAAACAAAAGACAAGATAAACCAAGCGGTGGAAAGACAAAACAAAGGATGAAATCCAATTTACTCTTTTGTCTTCATGTGATCTTCAACATCTTTGGTTGTGTATGTTCAGGATATTTTCTCATTTGACTTTGATGATGACTAACCTGCTTGTATTCCAAGAAATATATATAAGGTGTTCTGACATTCCTTTACTCCTCATCAATTACATTGAGGTCAATTGTGGCATGCTTCTTCTTCTTAGGCTTTGTCATCACATCCCATGCTGCCACATCATTCTTAGTAGGCCAACTAAAGCTTTGAATATCTTACAATTGTGCTTTCTGCCTGTCCCACCTAGCATCCGTAATTCCTTTGACATCTGCCATAAATTTATTTATGTCATTTTCATCCTTGAAAGCTTCATCTAGGATTTTATTGCAACACTCCATATCTAATTCTTCATTTGTAATAAATGCCTCTTTATTAGGCAACTTGCTGTCAAATTCTCCCCTCCAGGCCGCCAAGGCCTTGATCTGATTATTTTCTCCCTTGATTGGAGGAATGAATCTGTTGAAATCTGTTCCAAATAGGCCCAATCTTGCATCAATTTGATTTAACTTACCTTTTAAGAAAGGTAAAGTCACATTTATCTTCGCTATCTCCTCACCAACCTTAGTTACTATTTCTAGAAAATCCTACCTATGTGGCTATAAAGAAGCCAACCTCTGAAAAAGTTGTCCTACTTGACCAAGTTGTAAAATAAGGATTTAAAATATTGAGATAATTAGTTAGCTCAACATGTAAAATAGGAAATTTATTATATGCACTTAAAGTATCAAATCAGTTTTATATTTCAGGATATCAATGCTGTGTTGGAAAATACTCATTAATGATCCATAGACCATCTCATTATGTTCACTTATCCCTTCCTTTGTTTCTTCATTGTCCCCTGTTAACTCTGTCTGCACCTCTACATCTATACTTTCTTTAGGTGTGGCAGGGATAACTTCTGGCTTTTCCATTAACTGCTGAGTTAAATCCTTAATTGTATTCTCCAGAGCATGTATCTTGATATAACACATCTCCTTATCTTTGGCTATGGTACTAGCCTCATTTATCAAGGTATCACATTTATGGGATAGATGTTTTGTTTTTTCTTCATTCAGTTGTGCCCAATAGGTTAAAATCTGAGAAAACTCTATGTCATTTGTGTTATGTATTGACCATACCATCTGATTACCTACCATGCTCTCTTGAATGTTTAATAGAGCTCGTTTATGATCTTTAGGAGCTAAGCTCCACATTGCAACTGCTTGGGACTTTGGATTATATCCAAATCCCTTGATCATTTCACCAACTTGCACTTTAGATGTCAGTTTCAAATCTGACTGCCTTATGATCTAATCTATTATGAAGGCCAAGGCTAGATGCCAACACTTAGCAAGTAACATACCACTTTCTTTAACTAATTTCCTGGTCTCCTCAGGACTTATTTCTTTAGATTCAGGATGATAGTTCTGTATGGCTAGTAGTGCCTCATTAGTGATTGGTTCTCCTCCTTCTAGTCTCAGGTGTTCACTTACATTCTTTTGTTTATTCCACCTAAGGAAATCTTTAAACTCTTGAGTTTTGATGAATTTGTTATCATCAAGGAACTTTTGTTGATGAATCACCCTTTCATCAATGCCAGTTAAGAGAGGTAACTCAATATCTTCTTCAACCTCTTCCTATAATTTATTTCCTTAATTGGTGATCATAAAGCCTATTGCTAAGAATAAGGGCACTCAACTTATCTTTCTTCTTTTCTTTTCTCACATAAGTTTTGGCATGTGAATGCTCACCAATATCAACCATTTACCTTTTAAGTGTAGGCTCATCAGTAGCCTCATGCTCTGGGACTACTATTAGGTCAATAACATATTCTTTCCCTTCAACTACAAGCTTTAATGGTACTGCTTGGTAATTTGGGTAAGCTCTAGGAGAAGGACAACTCTGATCACTGTCATCTTCATATTCTGACTCTGAATGGTCTGGCTCTTGTCCTTTCTTCTTCTCTTCAAGGTGATTCTCCAATTGATCAAATAAAACATTGTGATTATCCAACATGGCCTTAAGCTGATCCAAATATGATAATTGAGGGAAAAATCCCTCAAAAGACAAGCCCTTTCTTTCTACTTGTCTCTCCAAGTCCAATAGTTCTTGGATCATGTCTGCTCTTCTCATTACTTCTCCTTCTTCTAAAATATTTCTGATAGCATCCTCCTCCATACACTCTTCATGTACATAGCTTCTTGGCTCCCATAATGAATCCTTCAATATCATTGTACTTGCACAAGGCTACTCTCATCTTATAGTGACTCATCTAATTATTTACTGGATCTACGGCTCTATTGCCAATTGTAAAATGATACACTTTGAACTATCTAGGGGTAAATGTCCCCTTTCTATGTGGTTCCAAGTGTTCTTTATCTGTCAACATTAGTTTCCAGATGAATTCCATTGCAGCTATCCTAGTTGGAACATGATATGGGAGAATATGAGGAGGATGTGAACATCCATATACTCTTATCATAGTAAAATTGTTTCCCAGGTAGAAATCACCCCAATTATGATCACCCGACCATTTATCAACATACTCACATAGCCTCAAAAGTTGTAGTACTTTTGTAGGTAACCTAGTCTTATTTACTCCTAGGCTTTGCATTATTGGGTACACAACCCAATTCTCAAAACCACAGAAGTCACAATCTTTAGCAATGTAATTCCACACTCTAATCTAGAATTGGATGAGGTTGGGGTGATTTTAGTGGAATCTTTAAGGGTTCAAATTATGTTCATCCATTACAGGGTAATTGAAATAAAGCAATAAATGCATCAAAATAGAACAGTGTAGAAACTTGGGCTCTTTCTCCTTTTTCTTAATAGCAACAAAACCCTCATGCATCCTATCAATGATATATTGGATGTAGTCATAACTAGTGCTTGTATACACATCATGTATGTCTAAGACAATCATCAAAATACCTGCATTTATCCTTCTACACTTCCATCCTTTCCTAGCACTCTACACAATGCATAGGAAATGTATTTCATGTAATGGTTTAAATCTTTGTAAGAATAAGGTGCCAAACCTGGTAAAGGGGCAATATAATTCCTTGTCTCCTTACGCATGTGTCTCTTTATCAAATTCCTAACGACTCCAGATTCCCTATCATACCTCTATTCTTTTTTCTTGAGGTAAATTTTGGTTGACATTTGGTAATAGAGGTTAAATGCTTGCATAAATGAATTTCTACTTAAAGTAAGTAACATAGTCCCATCATTTGTCTTGATTGTTTTGCTAAGCTCATCATAATTGTTTGCTAGGACTAAAATTAAATCAACATCTACAAACGCATCAGGAACTAACAATCTAGCCAGTCCACATGTCCAAGGGTTTGAGATAGGCACAACCCCGTTACAGTTTTTATAGAAGTAGTTAAACAAAGAATAACCTGATGTTCGTGGTGTCTTCGCATCTCTGATGTTGGCCAAGTCATCAATCAAGATATCAACATTTGACTTCTTATTTTGTGTAGAACCTAGCAATAACTTTAGGAACTCATCTAAATAATTCATCTTTCCCTTGGCATCATCATCTATATCATCATTCCTTCCACTTGTGGAGGCCACACTCTATGCTTGAGTCATCTTGTTTTGTTTTTTTCTATTCTGCTCTCAATTTTTTGCTACCGATATTGAAACAAATCTATTTGTAAACCCTTACCTTGAACTGAAATGCATTGAAAAGAATTCAAGAGATCTAAAAGTCACACCAATTACCTTGAATTCTGTAGCAAAATTTTCTCAATTCACTCTTCAAAAAGGCAACTATTCTCTCTTTTTCTCAAACATAGAAAACTTGGCAAATTCTTTGCTCTGATTTATGAATGCAAGGTAAGTGAAAATGCACATGATATCAGCTATTTATGGAAAAATTCTCAAGGTACGCAGCTCATTATTGAAAAATCCATCATTTTTTCCTTCAATTTCATACACTGTGCCATTAATATTAATTTCTAGTTGTAGCCTCTGATCATGACATGCAATCTAATTCGAATGAGTGATAAATTCATGAAAATTCTTATTAAATTCGATCAAAGGTTAAAAATGACATGATTGGCTCTTTTTAGAAAATTTTCCACCTTGTCATAACTATTCTGCATTCCTATTGGCTGGTGACTGTTCAACCATAGCATGTCAGCATCAACTTTAACTTTTCTTCACTACATTCTTCATTTTCCTTATTTGGCGACCTAGCGACCATGCTTTGTCTCCAAGTCGCTTAACATTTCTTTTAACCCTAATTTCCTTTAGAGACCTGGCGACAACATGTGTTCCTTTACTTTAGTTTAACCTTAGTCAGCTTCTTGCGATCACGCGACTAAAGAAATGCAAGTCGCTAAAAGAAATTCCTAACTCTAATTTTATCATGCGACATCCCATCCACTGTAGATTTTTTTTTAATCAAACGCTTATCGCTAAGTCTTCGAATCATATTAATGCTTTATAAGACTTCACGACTTAAGCCTATGTCGCTTAATCACTCGATGTTTATAACTTAATCATTTTATACTGGAGACTTAGCGACTAATCATATGATACCTTTAATTTATCAACTTAATTCAATCTGGAGACTTGGCAACTATAGTGTAATGTAACATATATTTCCTTCTATCTCTAGGTCTCTTAAAGAAATCACCTTTAATATTTTTATTTGGAGAATTCTCGACAACCATTGATCTCTCATATGTCATCATCCAACGGCTCTGCTAAGTCTCTGAATCTTTCATAAAAACCCTAATTCGCTTGGAGATCTGGTGATAAGAGTGTAATATTCCCTTTAGTCTCTTATTTGTCAGATGACAAATTTCACATTCTGAGACTACGCGACTGCATACTTTAGTCACTTAGATTTTGGAAAACGTGTCTCCTTATTACTACTTGTCTCCTAATCGCTAAAATAATGTTGACTTGTCAAAACTGATCAGCGACTACGTGACAACCACAAATCTTCTTTTCATCCTATGGTTTTCTCCAAGTCTCTTAATCCTTTATCTTAACTCACTTTCTATCCTAAAACTTGGCGACCATGTAATCTTTTAGACTCACCACTTAACTCTGATTTGGTTCGGAGACACCGCGACCATAGTATATCAAAGTTGCCAAACATTTTACTAACTGCATGGTTTATTACGGGACTTTCCAACCACTGTTAGATCCTTCACCATATGGACGGTTGTCGCTAAATCTCGTAACCAAAGTGGCATATTCTTTTTCACTTGGAGATAACGCGACAAAGGCATTCCGCTGAGTCTCTAAACATAATGGAATATTCTTATAACATTCAGACACTTGGCGACCTATCTAAAAAGGCATATGATTTATTTCATAACTTAAGTTCAAAAAAGGTAACTTTAAAACATAACCTTGACTTGGAAATTAGGGCTTTTTCACATTTTGAATGAAAATGACCCAAGGGCTTAGGGTTTTTGGCCTTTTCAAAGGGATTTTGAGGTCAAAAGGTTTATTTGTTATAGGATATTACAATTTTTCAAATATGAACTCAACTTTCAGGGTACAGGAAAGGTAAGCATTCTTAAAAAATTTCAGGGAAAACTTCAAAATAGGAAATATAACCAGTAGTGGCTCTATCAGTGGATGGATAAACACAAGTTTATGGCAAAGAATCATAGAATCTCTGGTTTCAAACCTCTAATTTAGCAAAGACTAAACTTCTGCTTAAAGGAAAACACACAACAGAAAGGAAAACCTACCTATATACAATATAATACAAACTTACTTGTGCATAAAACTTTGTTTTCAATTGAGGAAGGGTTTCATAAATTGCTCATGCACTGGCAACTCATACTCTTCATCATCCATGGTTTTTAGGATATAGGAATCTTTGCCAAAATTCTGAGAAATGATAAAAGGACCAAGCCATAAAGATTCAAACTTTTTATCCTTACGTTTGTCTTCTGATCTTATATTCCATTGGAACACTAGGTCACCAGGTTGGAGTTTTCTATAACATGCTCTTTTATTAAATAGATACTTCATTTTTTGTTGTAGTTTTATGTTTTCCTTTTGTCTATCTCTTCTTGTTTCATCTAATTCTACCAATTGAATCATCCTATTCTGCATGTTGTCAGAAACATCTAACTGTTCTTCTTGTATGAACTGATATACTGGTAACAAATTGTTTATAGGCATTTTTTATTGTAAACCATACACCAATTCAAATGGTGACTTACCAGTGGCCTTCTTAACTATTATTTTGTCAGCCCACAGGGCTAATGTCAACTTTGTATGCCAGGCTCTCTTGTTCTTTTCTAAGGTCTTCTTTAATATCTTCAGTATACTCTTATTACTGGATTCATCTTGTCCATTTTCATGTGGCTGATATGGGGATGAATATGATATTGTGATCCCATACTTCCCACAGAACTCTTTCATCTCATCTGATCTAAAGCACATTGCATTATCCATTACTAACTTTGAAGGCACACCAAATCTAGTCAGAATATTCTCCATTAAATAATCAATGACTACTTTACTTGTTTCCTTTTTTGTAGGAATGGCTTCAATCCACTTAGTGAAATAATCAGTAGCCACCAGTATCCAACTTTGTCCACCACTAGATTTCTCTGCAAATTCACCAATAAAATCAATTCCCCACATAGAGAAAGGAGTTTCAGCACTTACTGGGTTCAACAATAGAGCTTATGAAATCTTGAGATTATTTGAGAACCTTTGACATGGCTCAGATCTTCTAACACATGCATATGTGTCCTTGAATAAACAAGGCCAATAATATCCAGCCCTTAGAATTTTATGGGCAGTAGTCTTGGCAGAAAAGTGACATCCACATTCTCCTGCATGCATCTCACTTAAAAATTTCTTAGACTGGCCCTGATCCAAACATAACAATAAGACACCATTTTTGTCTTTCCAATATAAATCTCCTTTGATTAAGGTGTATTTTTGAACCTGCAATCTAAGATTTATTTTTTGATTATCAATCATAATATCAGGACACTTGGTATTTTTTAAGAAGTACACAATATAAGTATAAAATGGTTGTCTTTCTATACTAGTAACTGTCTGATACTGTGTCTCTATATCATTCACTCAAGTACTAAATCCAAGTTATCCTCTGTCATCAGTTTGGCCAAACCCTGGCCTCTTATTAACTTTGTAATGTGGATTTCAAGATTAAATTCTTGGATTCTATTTATCCACTTACATCTCTTACCAGTCACTTCTGACTGAGTAAGAATATCCTTGATTGCGGAGTGAGGGACATGTACTTGGACCTTTGCATAGACCAAATATGGTCTAAAAGATTTCACAGCCTTTACTAGAGCATATGCCTATTTCTCCATCATCTCATAATTTATCTCTGTTGACTAGAGAGATTTACTATAAAAAGTTATTGGATGCTCAAATCCTTCTTCATCTTTTTGTAGCAAAACAACAACAATTGTATGATAAGATGCAAATGAAAACAGAGAAAAGGGCTTACTATAATTAGGTGATTTTAGAATAGGAGCCTCTTGCACTGCCTTCTTTATTTTCTCAAATGTCATTTGAGCTTCTTCATTCCAATTAAAGTTTTCATCTTTTTCAACAACTTTATGATAGGTTTGACAATTTCTGAAAAATTTGCTATAAATCTTCTGACAAAATTAATCTTTCCTAAGAGATATTGAACTCCCAAGTTAGATTTTTTTTAGCAATGACCTTTTGGATTGCTTCTATTCTTTCTGGGTCTATTCTTACTCCATCTTTAGACACTATGTGTCCCAACAACTTTCCTTCTTGTACTGCAAAGTGACATTTCTTAGGATTCAATGAAACACCATGCTCCAAAGCTTTACTGAAAATTTTACCTAGGTGTTCACAATGATCCTCAACTTTCTTAGAGTATGCAGTTAAATCATCTTGATAAACAACCATGAATAATTCAATAAATTCTTTAAAAGCAACATACATGGCCCTTTGAAAAGTTGGTCCTGCATTTATCAATCCAAATGGCATTCTGATATAAACATAAGTCCCCCAAGGTGTGGTAAATGCAGTCTTGTATTGTTCTAATTCCTTTACTAAAACTTGGTTGTAGCCTGAGAAACCATCCATCATTGATAGCAGCTCACAACCAGTTACTTTATGTAAGATTGCCTCCATGTTGGGTAAGAAGTAGTTATCTTTTAGTGAGACAATATTTAAATTCAAAAATCCACACATAATCTGATGTCACCATTCTTTTTTCTTACTGGCACTAAGTTTGAAACCCATGTTGAGTGTCTAATAGGCTAGATAATCTCATCATCTTTTAACTTCATCAATTCTTGCTACATCTTAGGAGCCAGCAAAGGGTTAATAGGTCTCTGTTTTTGCCTAAATGGTTTCACCTCTGATTTTAGTGGAATCTCATATTGGAAAATGTCTTCCCTATAAGCCTTTAGGTCTTCATATGACCATGCAAAAACATGCTTATATTTTCTCAATAATTTAATCAAATTTTTTCTGATATGGGAATCTAAACCTTTTCCAATGTAAACAACTTGAGTATTGGTTTATGATCCTAAATTAATTTCTTCTAAGTCCTCAACCTTAGCATTGCTTATCTTTGTTGAATGATCATTCCGACTACTGAACAATGCTTCAAGTTCAACCAGACCCCTAGGAATCTGATTGGAACTCAATTGGAGAACCTCATTTCCCAAAACATAGTCTTTACTATTATTATTTTCCAGCAAAGTATTGCAATCTATGCACGGATTCTCATAACTTAAGTTTGAAAAAGGTAACTTTAAAACATAACCTTGACTTGGAAATTAGGGCTTTTTTCACATTTCGAATGAAAATGACCCAAGGGCTTAGGGTTTCTGGCCTTTTCAAAGGGATTTTGAGGTCAAAAGGTTTATTTGTAGCAGGATATTACCATTTTTCAACTATGAACTCAACTTTCAGGGTACAAGAAAGGTTTAGCATTCTTAAAAAATTTCAGGGCAAACTTCAAAACAGGAGATACAACCAATAGATGGGATCATACATAAGTAGTATATGAAATGGGTACTTAGATATGATGGGAAGAGGGCATAATGATAGAAGTGAATTAAGTAGAAGATAGAACATTGTTTAATGAGGAAATAATAGATGGTTATATTATAGAATCATGAGGAGAGGGAGGAGGAATATTTGTAATAGGGGTGGTGCTTGTTTTTTCTTAAGATAAGATTTTCTTTTTGAGAGGGCCCAAACCTCGGTACAAAATAAGAAGTAACCTAGAAAAAAGGAGAAAAGGGATGAAACCAAGCACATTAACTTATTGACGAGACAACAGTCCAGGTAGAAAAACTAAAATCCATCACTAAAAAAATAAATCAAAGAGGAAATAACACAAAAGTACAAGGATAAGGAAAAAAATTGGAAAATCGGGTAGGATTCATGCTTCCATCCCATTTAGACAACTTCGCATCATAGGCCACCACCTAAAGAGGATAGACCTCCTTAGATATACATTTCTTCCTACATTGCACTATAGTCCAACAAGAGCCATCATCTAGAGCTAAAACCTTCAGAGAGGGGAAAGAGGCATCTTCAAAGAAAACTAAAGAGACTCTACCCATAGGAGAGCAAGACAAAGAAGTGAAGCCCTACTAGGCCAAAACAAAGAATTAGGAACAACATCTAAACTAGGAGGTCAATAATCAACAAATAATGCATAATGAGAGTAATGATTTCCAAGATGAGTTTTTGGAATAATAGAAAAAAGATGCAACCTCATGGATTTAAGTACTAGTCGAAGCTAAAGCAAAGGACAACACTAAATTAGTAGAATCATTATCCAAACCATCAACCACATCATCAAGAAATACAACAAGACGGTGATAAAAAATATTCTTCAACTAATTTCAGGAAGACATTTTGCAAGAGCTTGGAAGCAAGCAGAGGCCAAATATCCTGTAGCAAAACAATATTTATAGTGAAGTGGGATGCCCTCATAACCGATCATTGGAAACCAAGGGAACTCATTCACCTATAGAACAATCTTAAAAAGTAAAGCATTTGATAGATCAACATTGAAACAAAAATATAGGCATAGGAAGTATGAGAAAAATTAATAGTATCGAAGTCCACCTTTGGCGAATGGCCTACGACATTACCAATAGATTCATAAATATATATTACACAAGAAGTGTAAGGGAAGATAGGAAAATATTACTAAAATAAGGGAAACATTAATGAAATCATTGGATGAATTAAAGGTGTATGTCATGGACCAAGCGAGAGAGGATGAGAATCTCACTTCCAATCACTCATGTTGATAGAAACCTCTCTATCATCAAGAGAGTTAAGAAACACGAAAAAAGCCTTCAACACAACGGTAAATCTTCATCTTACCCTCTACCGCAAGAATCCAATGTTGAGATCTACAGGTTGAAGTTAGGAATCATCATCCAAAAATGGTTAAAACTATAAGTTAAACCCTTGTTTAAAAAAAAGGTAGTATTGCCAATTATTTCTTGGCCCAAAACCACCATAGGTGTTGAAGGACCTAAAAGAGGCGCTTCTAGATAGAACCTTGGGCAAGAGAAGATGCGATCCCAAAAGAGTTGTGCAAAAGATCAGAAATCAAATCCATTTGATGAGAAGGCATAACCGATTCGTGAATCAATCCATCTCTCTCATGATGTGCAGACTCCCACACGTGTAATCCCAAGAGAAGCTCTTACTATATTTCCTACTACAACCATCGACCAAGGTAGGGTAGCAAGAACAATCATAGGAACACCAGCCAAGCCCACAACACCACCTACATTCACAAGGGAGCTGAGTACATTTGAAAAAGGGGGAGGGAGAGGGAGATTCACAAGGGAGATGAGTACATTTGAAAAAGGGGGAGGGAGAGGGAGAGGGAGCCATATTTTTGGTGTTACACCTAAATATAGTGCACGTTGGTATCTATTGAATAATTTAAAGCTTTTCTTAGGGTCACTTCCTCCTAATTTTTAAGATTCAACCATGGGACATCATCTTCCATTTCTAATTTTCTTATTCTTTTATATGAAAAATTTCTTTAATGATTGATCTAAGAAGTAACGTAGTTAAATAATTGAAGTTTGTACTCACATGCAAAACATAATAATTTTATATAGATATGTAAGAAGAGTTGTCAATTCCCGCGCCTTCACCTTAGGGCCCGTTTGGGTACTGGAATACCATATCCTGGATATGGTCAATTCAATCAGATGCTGCATATTCAAGAAGATGCTTATCCTCAAAATGAAATCCAGAATATGGTGTGACCCGTTTGGTTCACCCGAAAGATGAATGAGAAGATGCATAAGGAATTTTAATTCTTTATTTTTTAATTTCTTTGAATATGGTGTGTATATATACACACATGTGTATATATACATACATACATGTGTGTGTATATACACATGTATA
>MU226461.1:181949-198788 GCA_018584345.1 Thuja plicata
TATATATATATATATATATATATATAAGAGAAGGAAATAAGTGATTATGAACTTGTTTTGAAGAGCCCATAGGAGGCACTCAAAGGTGAGAGAATAATTTTTAAACACATTCTTCTATCTCAAAGAAAAAAATTCGAGTTGAACTTGCTAAAAACACCACCTCTATATGATTTCAAATAGAAGGAAACTCTATTTTTTTTTATCTTAGCATCAACCTAGATAAAGGCCAAGAGAGGGTAGGAAACACTATCCCTCAATGGGCCCCTTCCAACCCTACTATAGAAGACACTTCAATAGGTTCAACAAGTGCTAGGCATTCAATAGAAGCCATAAAAATAGTTGAGTGACAACAACACTAGAAATTTCCACCAATCTTGAATGATTAATATCCACCACTATATGAGATATGGGAATGAAGTTAGGTAGAGTGACTACCTCCACCTTCATAGGAGACATGGGAACTCTAGGCTGAAGCACCAAGGTCCACAACCCATACAAGAATTTTTCTTAATCCTTAAGAGCTATATCCACCTCAATAGGACTAGAAGCATAGGGGAAACCTATAGCAAAGTTCACCACCATAGGACAATGAGCTATATAAAGAAAGACTAAAAGAAAAAAAAATATTTAACATAGAAATCCATTGAAATAGAATACTCATCAATCACACTAACTAACAGAGTATCTATCTATCTATCTAAGTAGCATAAAAACCTCGGACTGATATTTGAACAAAAATCCTCTTGAAGAATGAATAAAAGGAGGTGTTGAGAGATGGAGATAATGATTCATTACGAGCTGGCATCCTTATATGCATTTCATTAAAAGCTATGTTACATGCAAATAGTGGATTAATCTAGTTTGCAAGCTCTACGTAATACTTAAAAAATATGCTGACGGTAGACAAACCTGCGATAGATAGTGTGTACACGTTTAGACTGACGAACGAAACGTTCCAGACAATACAATTGATCGAACTTTTAGTTGGCTTTTCAAGGTTTACGTGAAGTCCTCTTCTGGATCCTGCCAAAATAACGTGTCCCCATTAATGCAGACTTCCCAGTTACTCAACAGCTAATAGTTCTGGAAACAGCCAGATGGAACGTTCTGGAAACAGCCTTCCTCACATTCAACGAATTTAGGATGAAACATCCAACAGCAACTTAAAGACCCACCGATTCTCAATTCACATTCAACTCTCAAATGTGAACGCTCACTACCTACTTCTGACTCCTCTATTTGTCAGAATGTTCGCCTAAGCTTTTATGATCCTGCACGATAAAGTTCAAGAATATATCATAACTCTCTTTCACATGATGCAATTAAGCAATATTCAACCTGTTCGATATTTGTGCGGACACAACTACTTATTTGTTCTTGGAATGATCAATATTCGTCTTGGAATGATCGATGTTTGTTCACACACATAAATGTACGTATGTTTTATGGAGTTGGATTAGAGGATGCGAAGGAAATTAATGACTGGAGGAATATAGCTTAAACATCACACACTAAGCTTGACTCACCTTGATCTTCTCTTTTTAACTAAGGAGTCATTTCACTGACGCTTTGCCTCACTATTTTATTATCATTGATATTTATATAGTTATTAACATCTGTGCTTATTTAAGTTTTTTAATTATATGTATATGTTTAAAGAAGATTAAATCTATCAACACATTTTTATTTATTATGATTATATTTAATATGCTTATTTTATTTAGTCTAGTTTTTTATATTATATTTTTATTATAATACTATTTTTATATTTACTAATATTTAAAGTTTATATAAAATAATTTATAAGTGAAATAATAATTGAATATTCTATATTATTTTATAATTTGTTTTTTATTAAAATAATCAAATAATGAATTTTATTTATATATTTATTACTAGATTGTATTATTTTTAATAAATTTGTTTAATCATTAATATATTAAAATCATACATTGATAGTCTAGATTTTTTTTGTACTATTATAGTTGTTCCTCATTGTTTTATTTGTATTACCATTTGTAGCTTTTGTAGTGGTGTAACCTTTTGTACTATTATAGTTATTCCTCATTGTTTTATTTGTATAACCATTTGTAGTTTTTGTGGTGGTGTAACCTTTGGATTGCTACAACCTAAGCATTGTAATTATTGTTATTACATTATACTCAATAGAAAAAAAATATTTAAATCAAAGATAAAAATTTCGAATTAAAAATATTATATAAATGAAAAAAAAATATTGAATGATTTTTTAATGAAAACACAATTAAATACATTTATTTTTATTTTTTATTTGTATTTTAATTCTTATTTATATTTCATTTTATCATAATGTAACTTTTCACACCTATTAATACATTAATAAAATTATAATTTTTTTAATTTATATAAAAGAATTAGGAAAATTGAATGGAAAAATAATAAATAACTTTTATTATTTTAATGAATAAATGATTATTAAATTTGATATTTATATTTTGTTCTTATTTTTTAATTTTATTATATTATGATATTTAATTTTTCTATATTATTTTTCTTTCAAAATTTGTCTTTAAATTTGATATTAATATATTATTACATGTAAAAGTTTATGTTTTTTTTTATATTAATTATAAGGGTATCAAAAACATAAACCCGAATTAGTTCACAGTATCACCACAAAAGAACCATAGTTCAGAGGCATCACCTCAAACCGAGAGTACCAAAAGTATCATAGTTCAACGATAGACAAAATATAAAGCATCAAAACTAGATCAAGAGATTATCGAAGACGTCCACCCAGGCAGTCCAGCCCATGGTGCCTTCCATCCAAACAATGCTCTTCTTTTTCTGAATCTGGTGAAGCGGGAAGATCATGTTGTCCGAGGCGAGTTTACTATTCTTTTTGAGCTCATGGTTGAATTCTTTAATAGTTTTTTCAAAGAGGTGCAGATTGTCCATATGATTTCTCCAGGCCTCACCATCCTTAACCTCGTATGCGAAGAAAGTGGCGTAGCTATTTTTAAGAAGTCTTTTGAATTTATCCTTTTCTACCCTCATGCTAATTTGCACCTGCAAAAATATTTTAAAATATGTGAGACTTTTGGAAGACTCAGTAAGAATCCTGGGATTACCTTGAAACCTTTCCTCATTCCTGCACTTCCAAATCTGTCGTAGAATGTTAGAAGAGAGAATATTCCAAAATAGGTTAGTATCCTTTTTAATACCATCAATATGACCAGTGATGATCTCAAAAACATTAACATTACTAGGAAAAGAGATACCAAACATACGCCCTATTTCTTTGGCAAAATTGCAGTCTAAGAAGATATGTCTACCAGATTCAGGAACTCTATAGATATTATAGTATTGAGTTGTAGTGAAATCATTTCTAATAGGGAGTTTGTCCAGAGTCAACAACCATTTAAAGCACTTGATTTTAGGTTCAATGGGGAACTTCCATAATCTCCCAAAGATCTTTTTCCACTCAGGGGTATCAAGATTAGAATACTAGAGTTTATTGATATGGCCAATGATGGACTCATTATAGCCAATCACAGTGTAAATGTTTTTGGCTTTAATTTTATTCATAATAGTCCCATCAGGCCATTTGACCTTAATTAATCCATCAAAGTCCATATGACAACAGGAAGGAAGATTTATACAGGCTTCGGTGGTCATATTATATAATTCCTTTTTTGGGATAAGGGGATGTTAAATCTGGTCCTTAGTTCCTCCCAACTAAGGCCTACTAGATCGATGCAAATTCCACCAAATGGACCTTTCACCAAAGAGCTAATTATCATCATGGAAAGCCTTATTAGAGGCAAGATTTCTAACATTGATCTAGGCCTTCCATATGGATTTAAAGGCAGTTGAGCCTTGAACTATAACCGAAAAATCCCCTAAAATTAAATCAGCAAAAGGAAGGTTCTTCCATGCCTTAGCATTCTTGGGGAAACCTCTTTCAATATTGCTTCTAACATGAACTTTCCAAGGATCATCCCAAGAAAGAGAGTGGAAGATCCATTTGGTGGCCAATGTAATCCCCATGGTTTAAAGGTCCTTCAATCCTAGCCCCCCAAGGAGCTTGTCTGAATGGCACTAGTCCCATCTCACAACATGGAGCTTTTTGTTACCTTTGTCGTCCGACCACAGAGTTCCTTATTACTTTTTGGATTTCTAAAATTTGGTAGTTGCTGAACATCCAGGCAGAAGCATAATAAATATTGTAAGGAGAAATAATTTTTTGGCAAACTTGCAGTCTACCCACAAGGGATAGAGATCTTTTGTGCCATTTATTCAACTTTTTAGAAATTTTCTCCTTGACCCAAAGCCACATATCTTTGAGAGAAGGATCAAATGAGAACAGAATACCCAAATATCTAACAATGGTGTGCGGTCCTCCCCACTGGAAATAAAATTTATTAAACCAGGTAGGAGGTTTCTCATCCCACCCAAGACATATTGATTTGGCATGAGATAAACGAGCCCTTGAGAAAGTACAAAAAATCTTGAGTTTCTCAAGAAGAGTTTCAAAGTTAGTTTCAAAAGACTCATGGAACATGGCTGTATCATCCGCAAAATGACAGTTAATAAGGCCAGCCCCATTAGGAAGGGAGATACCTTTCATCGGCCAGGAGAGGGTGTCATCTCTAAGGATATAAAATAGGGCATCCACAACAATAGAAAAAAGGGCGGGAGCCAATGGGCAATGTTGTCTGATGGAGCGGGTAAGGGGGACAACCTCCCATAGAGATTCATTGACATCAATTTGGGCAAAGGCATCATTAAGGAGCACTTTAACAACTTTACAAAGTAAAATAGGAATCAAAAGGCTTCCAGCATCATGGAGATGAAGTTCCACTCAATTTTGTCATACACTTTTTCAATTTAAGGCCTCCTAGCTAGTAATTAAATTTTCAAGGATATATCTGCCTTTTATGAAACTAGTTTGGGAAGGGCACACAAATTTAGGTAAGATTTTATTAATTCTAATAGCCAAAATTTTGGCAAAGATCTTGTAGGAAACATTTAGCAGCGTGATAGGGCGCCACTTTTTAAGCAGGGCCTTATCCCCATCTTTAGGAAGCAGTTTAATGATACCACTATTAATGTTTTTTCCCAAAGTTCCAGAACCTAAGGCTTCATTATATATATCATGAAGATCTTTGCAAATCCAAGTGTTGTTGGCCTTGTGGAACTCAACAGGCAGCCCATCGGGCCCCGGAGCTTTGTCAATTTTAAGAGTATTAATAGCATTTTCAATTTCCTCTATTGAGATTTCCTTACTGGGCAAGGAAGCATCAATGTTGGAGATCTTATTAGGAATCAGAGACTTACAATAGTTTTTAAGAGTTTTAACTTCCTCTGTATCCTTGGAGGTGAAAAGATTCTTGTAATAAGTGGCAAAAGCATGTTTTATGCCATCAATGTTAGCAATCTCTTGATTATAAACAATAATTATGTCAATAGATTCATTAGACTGTTTCTGTTTGATAAGATTAAAGAAGAACTTGGATCCATGTCGCTGGTATGTAGCCAATGTGCCCGAGATCTAATTTGGGCACCTATAATCTTAATCTGCTGACGTTGTCTAAGGGCATCTTTGGTGCAAGCCACATAGGGAATGAGCGAGTCATCCAAGGGGTTAGCTTGGATTCTATTCTCAGTCTCTAAAAGGTTATCATTAAGGAGTTTCTTAGTGTATCTAGAATCTTTAGCCTTCTTTTGACCTAAGGTTCTCAATAAGGTCTGCCATGCAACAATGTTCTTATTCCAATGGTCAGTGTGGGAAATGATGGAACATTGATTTTTGTTAATATTACGAATGAGGTTGATAGCCATCAGAATGTCTTCAATATGCATAAGACTAATATTAAGAATGAATTTAGGATTGGGGTGCTTAATACGTGCAGAGGAGTTGTTAAGCTTAATACAAATAGAAATCAGATGATGATTAGAAAGGGTGGTGGGGATAACCCAAACATAGTTACCAAATTTATCAAGCAAAACCGAGAAAAAAAATTTGTTAGCATAAAAATGGTCCAATCTCAAATAAATTCTAGCAGGCCCCTTTTGGAAGTTACACCACGTATTCCACAAGCCAGGATTGGTATCATTGGATCCAGACATTGGGTCAAAAAGAAGTTTATTCTGTTTAAGTTTGTCCCACTGGGATATTTCAGTGCCTTTCCAGCTAAAGGGAAGACCACCAATCTTATCTTCCTGGTTCTCAATCATATTTTAGTCTCCTCCTATGAAGCAAGGTATATTAGGAAGAGAGTCAAGCCATGCCTAGAGCTGAGATCTCTCATTGTAGTCATTAGAGGCGTACATAGAACAAATGCCAAATTCCATGTTATTAAATTTAAAACTAATCCACAAGGCTCTATTACAGGGGGAAATGTCATTATCTGTAATATCCCTTTCCCATTTAGGATTAATTAAAATAGAAATACCACCCTTGCCTCTAGAGTGTTGAGTGACAAACTTAATTGCGTCTTTCCATATAAAATTAAGGTCGGTTTCGAGTGTGAAACCAGTAGCTTTGATTTCTTCTAGTATCAAGAAGTCAGTGTAGTTACCAGAGTCAAGAAAATGTTTGACAATATGATTCCTATCTAGGGACTCAAGTCCCCTAATGTTCCATGAAGTGCAATTCATGAGGAAAAATTTGGTGGGGAAGAACCACTAACACCCGCGGCCTCATCATTAGGCATGATAGCCGCAACGAAGTTCCCTCCAGATTTTTTAGCAGAAGTTTGTTTGTTTTTGGATCCTAATGGTCTTCCTCTATGTTTAGAGGAGGGGACATCATATTTGAGATCAAGATCATCATCCGAGAAGACTTGCGATGCATTATCAAGATCCATAAATGGGTTTGGGGAGAAAAGATGATTAAGATTGTGCACGGTATTGGCTGGAATAACTTTGACAACAAACTCATCAGAGATCTCTTTGAAGGGTTTTGGATAGGGGTCAAGGAGAACTACTTCAAAATTTGATTGCTCCAACATACAGGGTTTTGAAGCAAGTGATCCAGAAAAGGAAGAGGGGTTACTCAAAAGATAAGGAGAAACACTGGGAGGCTGAAGTGGAGGAGTCTCCTTTAGGGTATGGTCACCAAGTGGGAGGTCTGAATTTTTGGTCCTCTTTTCCCACTTTTTAGAAATGGTAAGAAAATCGTCAGTTTGCTCGGCATCCAAGGTGGGAGAGGTTAGCAGGGTATAAACAGAAGGTTGCGTAACAGGGAGAGGTACAATAATGGGTGAATCAAATAGAGGAGAGGTTGACGGTGGATTTTTACTGAAAGATGAATCAAATTTGGGATTCAATTTATTTTCAAATGCACCAGTATTGCCAGTTTTATTCAAAGGAGGGTTTCTTTTGAGTATAGGGCATTATTTTTGAAGATAACCCTCTTTTCTACAAAGAAAAAAAGCATTAAGTCCACCTAACATTTCAATGGGGTATGAATAAGTCTCAGAATCAATATTGATCATGATATCATTAGGTATTTCTCTTCCTGGGTTAAGTGAAATCAGAATTTGATCATCCATATGCGGGACTAGTTTGACAGTATAATCCATTCTTATAAATTTGCCTATAGGCTCCATAATTTGGGGTAAGAAGCACCACAAAAATGGTAGAATAGTTTTTACCAAAATCCATCTTGGGGCCGAAAGGGCCAACACTTCTTCATGAACGGCCTTAGGGGTCCAAGCTAGGGCACCAAATGAGGTGTTACCAACCATCCAATACTGCCTTTTAAGAATAGTAGCTTGTGAATCATGGTTACTGAAGAAAATAACAAAAAAACCTTCCTGTATCTGCCTATAGAAAGAAATATGAAAACCCAGTTTAAGGTTCCAATAATTGTGGAACTAGTCATCCAAAAAATTTCGAGGAGGGCATTTTTCAATTTCAACTGCCGCAAAGAATATAGCAGAATTCTTAAGTCTATTCTTTTAATTCCTAATTTCTATCAACATTTCCAAATTTAGAGCAATAGAGAAAGATTGTTCAAAAGGTAAGCCCAGAATTCTCACCAGATTCCTCGACTTCATTAGACTGAGCAATGTTAAACCTAGCACTGGCGGCGATGGAGGATTGAGCGACGACTTTGGAAAAGGATTTAGGTTTACTAGGATGAGCAACATTATTGTTAATATTAGCGGTCACGACAAGGATGTCAGACTCCATAGGGGTTTCCATTAATGACGAGGTTAATATTGGTGGTACAGTATCTGCCGATTAGCAAAGAGGAGAATTAAGAGACGTCAAGTTAACATTATTAATAAAGGAAGGATCACACCTGTCATTTGAAGAGGTTGAGAGTTGTTTGGTGCAGATCCCCATGTTGCTAGCAGAGCAGATCGACTGAACAGGCGGCGATTTCCAAGTTGTAAGGCAATCTAAATTCGACAGTTTCCTTGACATCACAGAGTTCGGCAGTTTTCGCGGCATAGCAGAGCAGAGCCTCTTTTCCCAATAAAATCAAATATCTTTAATCTATGTAAAAGTTTATGTTATAATAAAATTTAATATAATATAAGAAATAAAATATACATAAAAAAATAAATATAAATCTATTAAATTATATAAACAAGGTTCTTTGATATTTATTTTAATTATTTATAATATTTTATATTAAAAATTTATCTTTAGGTTTAAATTTGATATATTATTCCTTAAACACATATTTATGAAAAAATATGATATCATAAACAACACATAATTAAAATATATATTTATTATTTGTATATTAAAATTAAATTATAAAGTCCATTATTAATTTGTTACTAATCAAAATTATTTATATAGAATAAAGTTTTATATAAAATAAAATGTTATAATCTATCTCTATGGGGTGTGAGGAAAATGCGTAAAAAATAATAATATAAAAAATTAAGCGGCAAGGAATGAGGAATATATTTCAACTCTACCTACACGTTGTCAAATACTGACAAATTCTAACAAATACATATCGTTGAAAGAAGGCACACTTATTTATCGCCAAACAAAAAATAATGAATGAAACAAATGAAGAAGACGGAAGTGGGGTCCATATTGAACAGCACACACTAAGTCAAAGCTTAGTGTGTGATGTTTAAGGCTGGCCGAATATATGTATCTTAAAACCTGGATAATGAGAAGCATATACCATGAAAATATCTACCTTGGATTCAAAATTCTGTTATTCAGTCACAATTCTATATCTTTTTAGCAAATATTTTAAGATCATTTTTATATGTAGAAATTGAATTTGTTATTATTTTATAAGAGCTGTTTTATATATAGAATGTTTAATAAACTATTGTTATTTTTAAAAAAGAATGGATAATGTTATTTTAAAAGAGAAAATCTATATGTGAGTAGAAGTTCAACTATTATAATAATGTTATAAATGTTCATCTTTTATTTCAAATACTTAACGTTGGATATAAATTGTAAAATTATTTTAAATAATCTATCCATTTTTAGAGTCATCACTAATGAGAATGTCATGAAAAATGGACTAATATTATTGCACATCAAGTACTATAAAAATTTAAGATTATTGGACTGTATGATGGCATCAAAGGACTATATGAGATTATATATAATAACTATTAAAGTATTAAACCTCTTAGTTTTTATATTACAATATCTAATAAATAAATAAATAATAGAAGGAAGACATTAAAACCATACAATTCTCTTTTGATCATATACTATGTTATTTAGAAGTATAGAATATAAATGTTTTAAATATTTCAATTAAATTGTTTAAATTTTATTATCAATACTTGACATATAATTCAGTTACAATTAAACACATGTTGTACCTTTTCTCATACATCATTTTTTTTAAAAATAATTACAATATTAAATTTTATTTTTAATTACATAATATTATATAATTAATCACTAAAATGAAAAATACCCTTCTATATATTGCACAGTCTCACATCATGTTTAGTATTCATTAGATTGTTCCTAATCTAGTGCAAACAACCTCAGTCTGGGTCTAGATATGCAATATTTGTCAAACCCAATTTAGACCTTTGTGGAGCCTAATTGGGATAAAAAGTTTCACCTAACGCTAGTGTCCTAATATTTTGGTTTCAAATTAAAATATTTGGATGTCGGTGTATAGCCCTGAATGGATATAATATTATGTTGAATTCTCAACAAATGGTTATTCATGAAAAGGTGTTACATGTGTATAGAAGAATCTCTCTCTCTCTCTCTCTCTCTCTCTCTCTCTCTCTCTCTCTCTCTCTCNAAATCTCTCTCTCTCTCTCTCTCTCTCTCTCTCTCTCTCTCTCTCTCTCTCTCTCTCTCTCTCTCTCTCTCTCTCTCTCTCTCTCTCTCTCATCAATATCAATCAAGCCAAGAAATGTGAGGGTGTTAGGGTAAGGTGATATTAACCAAACATTTCTAGGCCATTCACGAGTCTCCATGTTCGTTGGAAAGTGTTTCTTAGGACATGTAAAAATATATATTAAATATTTGTACTATATAACTATTTTTAATTGCATTTTTAAGAGGTGAAAATGAATAGGTCATCAATATAAATCAAATCGACCAAATACACTCTTTCCAATGTCCATATTGAGATAGGAAGGGTAATGCATAAGGAGACCAAGTTTACAAAGATAAAATTTGTCCATATAGGGATTTGAATAGTCACCAAAAGTGACAGAGAACTCCAAATATATAAAGAGTAACTGAATTTAGGTTTGGTACCCAAGAGGAGTCACTTAACGAGTTATTTATTAATTTATTATAGTCTTTTTTATGTTCATTCTCAAAGGCATGGGTTTTTGCAAGTGGTTTTGGCCCATTATTTTGGGATAATAGTAGTGATTTTTCCCCTCCCAATTGGTTATTAATTGGATCTGGAGGTCTAATTTTTAGCCGTCATTTGGTCGTGCTGGGAGTTCCCAGATCATTTGCGGAAGAGAAGTGAAGTTTATTATTGTTTTAGTCTCTTTTTTAGATTAATCATATAGTTTTCATCAATGTCTAGTGGAGTTTCTTCCTGAACCGGTTTCTCCACATAAATCTTGTGCTTCTTTTGGTATAATTGATATTACATGTGTGTCAAATGATGCAATCACTTTTAGGAATAACAATCCACAAGAAAACTGAGAGGGGGGGTAAATCATTTGTGATATAGGTTATTAAACTTTAAACTTTATAAACCAAAATTGTAATGCAAATGATAACACAGTAAATGCCAACACAATAACACAATACTTGTTGATGAGGAAACCTTGTTAAAGGTAAAACCTTGGGGGGAATTAGCACCCAAAAATAATGTACCGAGAGTATAGAATCCGTGTTTAAATATTTAGCATTGTTAGGAGCTTATTAAAACATTACAGTATGCAGTCCCTGTAAGGAGATAGACCCTGGTAGGATTCAATAAAGGTGGCAGGCTCACTTCCCAGGAACACTGCCCAAAGAAGGTTAAAGTCACCCTCAAGGATTCACAATCTAGACAGGTTTATATATAAAATATACAATCTAGTGAACTATCTAATAGAAACTATGCTTGGTTAGTTCCAATGAAGTATTCTTATCACAAACTCTTCTCTACATCCTGTCATTAAACAAGTCTCGCAACTTTCACTTCTCTTCCTTTTCAATCTCTTCCACTACCAAATCTTTCCAAAGGAAAAGATCACTCATATATACCTTATTACAATAATTCATTAGGTCGGTCAGTTAAGCTTTCCTTATACTTAAATAATTAACTAGGTTGGCCAATTAGGATTTCCCAATAGTCAAATAATTATATAACCCCGTGGTAAGATACACACGGTACCTATAACAAGTAAACATCAAATACAATTCATCAGTTATACTCCCACATCTGCAATCCATGCTCACAATTCATATTACACCCTATATGTATGAAGTCGTGGACTAAATAGGTCTCCTTTAAAATACACACCACAGCTGACTTCACCAAAATGCTCATGTCAATCGAACACAACCCATTATTCCAAAATATGTCTTCTATCACTCAGTTAACTCACATCACCTAAAATATGTTTGCCAGTAAGATATACCTGAAACACAAAGACCTACTCTATCAAGCATCACAGTTACAATCCAGAAACCAGTCTTCACTAAAACAATTGTAACATCCTCAATATGCAACATAAAGCTAAGAGACCTTAGGAATAAGGTCAAAACATATCCTTCTTCATATAACAAACTTTGATCATTATGAAATTTTTGTACAGTGTCCGTACACTTTTGTTAGTCAAGTTACCAGTCTTTTCTCTTCCACAAAAAAATATATTGACATCAGTAACAAAACATGAATATCAACAGCATGATCAGTACCCAAAAATGATATCATCCAACAATCTCCCTCTTTGGCATTGATGGTAACATATGGGAAAATCCATCAACCCAAAATCAATTCAAAATACTTTCTCATCTCAATATCCTCAACACAAATCTGCCAAAATAGTAGGGATTTTCACATAGATTCCTTCCCCCTTTGGTAGCAATGGCAAAGGGTGCCATAACTCATCTATAATATTCTATAGCTTTTTCAAATCTTCATGTCAAATAGCCATGTGCAAGATTACCCAAATATGCTCTAGTGTTCCTTCGATCACTCCCCCTAAGGAGTAGATCCATACATCAAGTCCAGAAAATGATATAGCTCTGAAAGGCACATGACCGATGTATATTACATCAATTAATTATCGCCAGGAGGGGCTCTAACCCCAAGCATGCTACTGAGATACTCAAAAGCATCTTTTGGAAAAGGTTTTGTAAATATATCTACTATCTGTTCCTTTGTGCTAATATATTCCAGTTGTATTTCTTTCTCTGCTACCTTATCCCTCAAGAATTGATGCTTAATATAAATATGTTTAGTCTTTGCATGCATTACTGGATTCTTTGACATATTCACTGTGCTGGTGTTATCACAATGGATAACCACTAATTCTTCAAAAATTATTCCAAAGTCCTCGAGCATTGTTTCATCCAAACAATTCATGTGCAATTTATTGCAGTAGAAACGTACTCTGATTCAGTAGTAGATTGAGCAATACAATTCTAGTTCTTTCTCAACCGAGAAACCAACCTTTTCCCAAGGAAAAATGCACCACCACTATTACTCTTTCTGTCATCCACACTACCTGCCTAATCAGCATCAGTATAAGCTTGTAAAATAAAATCATCATATTTTTCATTCCATAATCCATATTCTATTGTTCCTTTCAAATATGTCAAAATTATTTTCACAGTAGTAAGATCCGTCTCTTTGCGATCTGCTTGATACCTTGCCAAAATACCAACTACATTGGTAATATCTGGTCTAGTGTGAGTTAGATATTGTAGACCACAAATCATAGATCTATACTTTGTCTGAACTACACTTTGAGTCTCATCATTACTATTCAGTTTATGTCTAATCACCATAGGTGTTCCAACTGGTTTACAATCTTCCATTCCAAACTTATTCAACATTTCCTTAAGATACTTGGTCTGAGATATAAAAATGCCATTCTTACTTTGATTAATTTGCAAACCAAGAAAAAATTTCATTTCACCAATCATTGACATCTCAAATTCATTTTCTATTTCTTTAGAGAAATTCTTACTCATCTTATCATTGCCTCCAAAAATGATATCATCAACAAAAACTTCTACGATTAAGATTTCATTTTCATTAGTTCTTAAAAATAAATTAGTGTCAGCATTACCTTTTTTTGAAACCAAGATGAAGTAGATACTTGTCCAATCTTGCATACCATGCTCTCGGTCCTTGTTTCAGTACATACTGGGCTTTCTTCAACTTACAAACCATGTCTCCATCCCCTGTCAAAGGAAATCCATCAGGTTCCTCAATGTAAAATTCTTCTAGATCAACATTCAAGAATACTGATTTCACATCCATCTGATATACTTTAAAGTCATTGTGTGTAGCATAAGAAAGAAATAACCTCACAACTTCCAACCTAGCAACAAGAGAAATTTTTTCTTCATAGTCTATTCCTTTTTGTTGTGAGTAGCCTTTACATAGTAATCTAGCTTTTTTTTTCTTAGCACTATTCCTTCCTCATCCATCTTATTTCTGAAAAGAAATTTTGTAACTATCAAATTTTTGTTCTTAGGTCTTGGAACCAATTCCCAAGTATTGTTTTTCTTTATCTGTTCAAGTTTGTCTTCTATAGCTTTAGTGCAAGATTCATCTCTACATGCTTCATCGGTAGTCTTTGGCTCAAATTGAGAAATCAAACAAATTTTATCTCTAACTCTAGCTCTAGTCATCATACCTTTATTTGTATCACAAATAATTTGATCTTAAGAATGGTTCTTCTTAACATGCCTCAGAGTCTTTGGAGTCTCAGTAACTTTAGTCACTTCATCTTAAATTTCATTTTCAATCATCAAAGGTTCTTCAGGCTTAGAAATGACCTCTTACATCTCTAAAATCTGACCACAGTCATACATTCTTTCTTAAATCTAAAGCTTTTCATCTATCCTCACATTGGCACTTTCAATCAACTTCCTCAATCTTAGATTGAAACATTTATATATGCTTTACTCCTAGTAGAATAACCAAGAAAAATTCCTTCATCACTTCTAGCATCAAACTTCCCTATCTCACCATCTCTTTTGATATAATATTTACTTCCAAATATTCTGCAATATTTTACAGTAGGTGTATGATCAAACCATAATTCATAAGGAGTCATACTTTTACCTTCTCTGATCAGTATTTTTTTCATGGTGTATGTTAAGCACTGCATTTTTTTCTTTGAAAACTTCTTAGCCTTTGCTTTTCCCAGGATTTCTTGGTTTAAACTCCTGTGCTTTGCCGCGCAAAAGAAGTCAAAATCTCTTTTGAAGTCCTATTCAAGTCTGGTCGCTTTGTCGCGTCGGTCTTTTTAACGTGTCTCTAAGTTGTGCGAGTGGGCAACGAGCTATCAAGTGAAAGAGAATCACGCAATCGCGATCAGCTTATATCAGGTTATGATTTGTGTGCGAGTGAGCGGGTTCAATGTTTTAAACTGTAAATCGCGCAATCGCGATGTCTTGTGAAAGTCGAGTTGTAAGTTAGCGATTGATCAGGCTAAAAATGGTTAAAGTTATCGCTCACTCGCTAAGAGTTAACTGAATGAAGTATTGAAACAGTGAGTCAGTGATGGGTTGAAAAATTATATGTCGCACAGTCGCTGTAACGTTATGCTGTCTATATCATGCTTCGCGACTGAGCGAATCTTGTTAAAAAATGAAACAGTCGCATACCCGCATCAAGTTTTATGTCAATGTCACAAGTTAGTGACTGCGCAACGAGGTCATGTTCTAGAGGTCGCCCACTCGCTTATGTTCTAACTTACTTGTATTTTGCAGTGCGAGTGCACGACAAAGGTATGAAGTACCAATGTGAAGCTTCATCTCTCAATCGCAGAAGCATTTTTCAAGATTCTTAAAGGTCTGTGACTCAGCGACTGAGGGACCATTCATCGCCTCGCTTACTCAATGACGCTTTGAGGTGATGAAATGTTAACTAGCGAGGGTGCGATAGGTTAAAGAGGAAGGTCATCGCTCACTCGCTAATCAAAAAAGATGAAAGGAAAAGAGCTCACAAGTAGGCGACTAAAGAAAGAAGGTGCTCAGTCGCGCACTCGCAGTCAGTGATAAAGTGAAGTTTTCAAGCTCGCGAGTTTGCGACTGAGCAAAGAACAGATGCCATCACCCTCTCGCGCAGAAGGTTAAAGCTGGAGTATTAAGTAGCGTGAGTGAGTGACCAGATAAAGCATATGGTAAATAAATGAATGTCGCTCACCCACTCAGATCCAAAAGTTATAGTTTGAACAGCCAGCGAGTGTGCGATTATGGAATAGCTGAAAGATAAGATGCATAGCCGCTCAGTCACCAGGACTCCGATGAAATGAAATGTTAACTAGCGAGGGTGCGACAGGTTAAAGGTGAAGGAAACATCGCTCACTCACATGAATCCAAAAGCAAACCATAAAAGATAGGGAGTATGCAATAGACATAAGATGAAGTTCAAGAATTAGGTCATCGCTCACTCGCAGAAGGTGAAAAGTGGAGTGAGGATGGATGGCGAGTATGCGACTGGTTAAATAACAGGGGTGCGTCGCTCACTCGCAAGGATCTTTCCAAAAGTGAATAAAGTGCAGTATGTTGGCTAGTTTTAGGCTGAAAAGTGCTAGATGGAAAAAAGCGTACACTCTCTTCTAGCTAGGACCAAATAGTGCAAGTTGATGGCAGCATTAATGACAGAATGAAATCTTCATGATAGTTCAAGTGCAATAATTTAGCTTTCAAGTTGACAAGATGTAGTTCTTAATGGCTATAAGTGTAAATGATTGAGTCTGATTTTGTACAGCTCTCATTTCTGCACGCTGAGTTTTTCTGCGAAGAGTAAGAAGCTTATTGGTTTGGAATTTTGTGTCTGGGACAGTAGAATTCAAAGAAGAAGGATGAGTCAAGCTATTGTTCCTACTACCTCACAAGGGTCTGGAAAGAAGAAGGAAGTAGCACCAAAGAAATATAAAGAAGAATTTGTCGAGTTGCTTCCTGGGACTCTGAATACAAACAGCGCGGATTGGGAAGAATGGAGCGACAAATGGTCTTAATGCAGAAATATGGTAACCCCAGACTACTCTGGTAGTACTTTATTTCATTATTTTTGGAATAATAGGGTCAAGCCAATCCCAATTTGAAATCCATGGGATTTAAACATGGCTAAATTAATTGTGCCTAACGTCTATGTTGACATTGGTCTCATTAAGGAGTTAGCAAAAAACTACTGCCCAGTGGCTAGGGTAATTAGGAAAAAGAATAAAGAAACCCTAGTCTCCATAGATA
>MU226461.1:209006-219349 GCA_018584345.1 Thuja plicata
TCAGAGCTGGATTTTACTGGCCATGTCTTTTCAGAGATACTCAAATGTTTATACGAAAGTGTGAACCATGCCAAAGGTTTTCTGCTAAAATGAAATTTGCAGGAGCATTACCTCTAAATCCTATGACCGTTGAAGCTCCTTTTACCCAGTGGGGTTTGGACTTTATTGGTGAATTTACAGAAAAATCTAGTGGGGGCCATAGTTGGATTCTTGTGGCTACAGACTAATTCACCAAATGGATAGAAGAAATTCCAACAAAGAGGGCAACTAGCAAGATAGTAATGGATTTTTTGATGGATAACATTCTGACTAGATTTGGTGTGCCCACTAAGCTAATTATGGACAATCCCATGTGTTTTAGGTCTGATGAATTTAGGGACTTCTGTGAAGAATATGGCATTATTTTATCTTACTCTTCGCCATATCATCCTCAATCAAATGGACAGGCTGAGTCTAGTAATAAAAGTGTTATGAAGATCATTAAGAGGATTTTGGATAAAAATAAGAAGTCTTGGCATTCAAAATTGAAATTAGCCTTATGGGCTGACAGAATAACAGTAAAAAGGGCCATAGGGGTTTCCCCTTTTGAAATGGTTTATGGAAGTTAGGCAAGGTTGCCTTTGAACAATCTATTACCAGTATACAAATTTTTGCTGGAAGAAGATTTGGAAAATCTAGAACCTATGATGGAAAGAATGGATCAACTGATGGAATTGGGAGAAATAAGAGCATAAGCTCACAAAAGAAACCTGAAGTTGCAGTAACAATCTAAATACCTGTTTGATAAAAGGACAACTGAAAGAAAATTTTGGATAAATGATCTGGTATTACAATGGAATGCCAAAAAAGAAGAGAAAGGCAAACATGGCAAATTTGAATCACTATGGATGGGCCCATTTGTAATCTAGGAGTTTCATGGTCAGGATTCTTATTTCTTGGGAGATCAAAATGGTGAGATACAGGAATTGCCAGTGCATGGACAATTCCTGAAACATTATTTCTCATAGTTTACCTTGTTCCATGCATGTTAGTTTAGTTTTCCCTATTTTTGTGTGGGTTTTGTGTGCTCCTGTATAGTTTTGTTTAGGTTTGCAGTTTGTTCCCAAGAGGTCTGGCTTCTAATGACAATTTTGCAATTATATTTCCCCAGTCGGAGCCATTTTTAAGAACTGCATTGTTTTCTTTGAAAACTTCTTAGCCTTTTCTTTTCCCGAGCTTTCTTGGTTTAAACTCCTGTGCTTTGCCGCGCAAAAGAAGTCAAAATCTCTTTTGAAGTCCTATTAAATTCTGGTCGCTTTGTCGTGTCAGTATTTTTAATGTGTTTCTAAGTTGTGCGAGTGGGCGATGAGCTGTCAAGTGAAAGAGAATCGCGCAATCATGATCAGCTTATATCAGGTTATGATTTGTGTGTGAGTGATCGGGTTCAATGTTTTAAACTGTAAATCGTGCAATCGCGATGTCTTGTGAAAGTTGAGTTGTAAGTTAGCGATTGAGCAGGCTAAAATGGTTAAAGTTATCACTCACTCACTAAGAGTTAACTGAATGAAGTATTGAAACAGTGAGTCAGCGATGGGTTAAAAGTTTTTCTGTCGCACAATTGCTGTAATGTTATGCTGTCTATATCATGCTTCGCAACCAAGCGAGTCATGTTAAAAAATGAAATAGTCGCATACCCACATCAAGTTTTATGTCAATGTCACAAGTCAGCAACTGCGCGACGAGGTCATGTTCTAGAGGTCACCCACTCACTTATGTTCTAACTTGTATTTTGCAGTGTGAGGGCACGGCAAAGGTATGAAGTACCAATGTGAAGCTTCATCGCTTAGTCACAGAAGCATTTTTAAAGATTCTTAAAGGTCTGCGACTCAGCGACTAAGGGACCATTCATCGCCTCGCTCACTTGCTGATGCTTTGAGGTGATGAAATGTTAACTAGCGAGGGTGCGATAGGTTAAAGAGGAAGGTCATCGCTCACTCGCCAATCAACAAAGATGAAAGGAAAAGAGCTTGCGAGTAGGCGAATAAAGAAAGAAGGTGCTCAGTCACGCACTCGTAGTCAGTGATAAAGTGAAGTTTTCAAGATTGTGAGTTTGTGACTGAGAAAAGAATAGATGCCAATGCCCTCTCACACAGAAGGTTAAAGCTGGAGTATTAAGTAGCGCGAGTGACTGACTAGATAAAGCATATGGTAAAGAAATGAATGTCTCTCACCCGCTCAGATCCAAAAGTTATAGTTTGAACAGCCAACGAGTGTGCGATTATGGAATAGCTGAAAGATAAGATGCATAGCCGCTCGGTTGCCAGGACTTAGATGACATGAAATATTAACTAGCGAGGGTGCGACAGGTTAAAGGTGAAGGAAACATTTCTCACTCACATGAATCCAAAATCAAAGCATAAAAGATAGTGAGTATGTGATAGACATAACATGAAGTTCAAGAATTAGGTCATCGCTCACTCGTAGAAGGTGAAAAGTGGAGTGAGGATGGATGGCGAGTATGTGACCTGTTAAATAACAGGGGTGCATCACTCACTCGTAAGGATCTTTCCAAAAGTGAATAAAGTGCAGTATGTTGGCTAGTTTTAGGCTGACGAGTGCCAGATGGAAAAAAGCATACACTCTCTTTTAGCTAGGATCAAATAGTGCAAGTTGATGGCAGCATTAATGACAAAATGAAATCTTCATGACAGTTCAAGTGCAGGAATTTAGCTTTAAAGTTGACAAGACGCAGTTCTTAATAGCTATAAGTGTAAATGATTGAGTTTGATTCTGTACAGCTCTCATTTTTGCATGCTGAGTTTTTCTGTGAAGAGTAAGAAGCTTATTGGTTTGGAATTTTGTGTCTGGGACAGTAGAATTCAAAGAAGAAGGATGAGTCAAGCTATTGTTCCTACTACCTCACAAGGGTTTGGAAAGAAGAAGGAAGTAGCACCAAAGAAATATAGAGAAGAATTTGTCGAGTTGCTACCTGGGACTCTGAATACAAACAACGCGGATTGGGAAGAATGGAGCGACAAATGGTCTCAATGCAGAAATCCGGTAACCCCAGACTACTCTGGTAGTACTTTATTTCATTATTTTTGGAATAATAGGGTTAAGCCAGTCCCAATTTGCAATCCATGGGATTTAAACATGGATAAATTAATTGTGCTTGACGTCTATGTTGACATTGGTCTCATTAAGGAGATAGCATAAAACTACTACCCAGTGGCTAGGGTAATTAGGAAAAAGAATAAAGAAACCCTAGTCTCCATAGATAGAAGATCAGTAGTTCAGGTGTTTGGAATTACCGGTGCATTATGCACTGATATTGATTTAAAGAAAATTAAAGCTAATGATGTCAAGAGAGAGCATTTGATAAAAAAGTATGAAATGGCTAAGTTTATGCCCAGAGTAGATAGGCACCTGGTGAAGATTCTAGACAATTTCAAGCCACCTTTTGACCTATCTCTGTTTCATCATTATGTAAAATGCACGGTATATGGTGTGAGTAGGGTGCTAGGCCTTGATGGAGATTCTACAGTATCTCAGGAGATACTTATGATAGCAATGAATATCCAGCACCCAGAATTCAACACTGACTATGATTATGTTGGCTATATAGTTGAGGCTATCCATGCTGGATTGTTAGAAATACAGTCAGATAACCCCACACCCACTTTCAAACATTACTCTCATCTGATGTTCATTATTCTATATTATAATAGAGCATCAATGGATAAGGAGCTTGAGCTATTTGTATCTAAACATGGTGTGGAGGAACCAATCCAAAGATGGACTGCAGTATGGGATAGTGGGTCTGTCAATTCCTCATTTGTATGTTTTTGCAACTAGATTGTGGATCCAATTTTTGATATGTTGGGAGCAGACAGGCACAGACTTCCATTTGAGGTTAGAAAATTTATGAGACCATGGGAGTATGTCACTAATTGGCCCATTTCCCACAACTGGGCTGATTTATTCTTCTTCGATTACATAACTATTATCAGAGTATATGGCTGCACTCAGCCTCCTCACATTCTCCCTAAATTTGTTCCTCCCAGGATTGCTTTCTTAGAATTTGTCTAGCAAATTACTTTGTTAGACAAGAAGTTTCTGGAGGGGCATAAGAAGGGAACCTTTATCCCCAGATTATGGGTGGGTTTTGATTTCTCTATTGGGAAGAAGATGTTTGATGCAATCAATGACTACTTAAAGCAATACAGAATGTCTACTGCAATCACTAGATTCTGTGATCCTGAGAATTTTGTACAAATAGCCCTAAAAAGGATGACTCCTTGGCACAAGATCAGAGATCATGAGCCATTGGATGATGAAGATATTGTGAGAAATAAATTGAATAGACTAGAAGTTCAAGATAGGAGAAGAAAATGGAATGACCTCCTAAGAGCAGAATCAGAATGGAAGGAATCAGATAGTTCATTCTCTGGTTTCTTTCCTGATCTCCCATATCTCGAGAGGATGGAGAAAATGTTACAATCATATGAAACTTTGATGTCACAAGTACCTCAATTCAGTGCTAAAGATGCACAATCCAAAGGATCCCCTATTCAAATTGCCGTGCATGATAAGGAGCACCAAGAGGAACTTCAAGAAGAAGAAGAACAAAGAGAAGAACAAAGAGAGGAACAACATGAAGAAGAAGAAGTAGGTGAAGAGGCTACTTCAGCTAAAGAGCCACCAAAGAAGAAATAGAAAATAGAGCATAAAATGGTGCAGGACAGAAAAGGCATGGCTAAAGCCGTGATTTCAGAGCATGGTAAATATTTCAGGAAATTGAGAAGGCAATTGCAGAAGGAGCCAGAAGCTGAGGGCCAAGGAGATAACCAAATGGTCTTATTTGAAAAGGATGATGAAAGGGTCATGATGGAAAATGAGTTCATGAAAGATGATGAATTCATAAAATCTCAAGAGTTCAAATCCTTCTTGGTTAAGTTGAAACAGAAAAGCTTGAGACAAGAGATAACTACAGAGGAGGAAAGTACAGATAAGAATGAACAAATTGTACAGACACTCCAGGATTATGACCCTAAAACTAAACAAATCACTGTGGAACAAGCCAAACTAATGGTACAAAATAGTGGTGTGATTTTGATGCCTGGTTGGGACTTGCAGTCCACATTTATCATCGATCAAATTAGGAGGCAGGAAGATCCTTTGCTTAAAACAAAATTTTAAATGGATGATGTCCTAAAAGGATCAGGTTTTGACCCAAAATCCAAAACCATAGACATATGGTCATTAGCTTCGGCCACACAGAAACCCTTGGTCATGACCATCAGGGAGGAAAAAAGAGCTAACAAGATGATATGGAATCTGCAAAATACTTCAGACACTGAGATAGCTCAGCTAATGACACAGGTTTCATTTATGAACTTGGAAAAAGTTGACGACCTGTCAAAGAGGTATGAGACAACTTTTAGCCTAATGATGGCATTGGCAAAGAAACATGAGGAAGTGGTGGTCGAGAGTCACAGACTTGAAGAAGAGATTGCCAAACTAAAGGAAGAATTGGAAGAAAGCAAAAAGGAAAAGACTCCAATCCTTGAAGAGGCAACCAATGTTGTGACAGATGTTGTCAAAGGTGGTAAGGAAGATTATGCTTTGGTAGAGACACAGTCAAAGGATATATCACAGGAACAGGGCATGAATGCTATGTCTGGCATGTTTCTCATATTATAGCACAGGATTGAAGTTCTAAAGAGAAAGATTGATGTAGTATATACATTGTATGGATCTCTGCAAGAGGCCTCAAAGATAGCTGCAGAAGCTATGGTTTTCCTAGAGCCCGCCTTCAAACTTTGGGTAGGGAAGGAAAGAGTTTTAGATAAACTAAAAACAACTGTGTTATACAGTGATGATTTCTCGGACAAAGTAACAGATACCATTGATATGGTAAATAAGTTGAATGATACTTTTGCCTTTTATAATGGCAAATCTGATTTGATTAACAATAAATTGCAACTATTTGGTGATCAATGTCCACCATTGATCCCAAAGATTTATGAGAAAATAGGGGTGTTGAAAGCATAATCAGATTGGGAATCTGGTTTTGATGCTATACTGGGAAATCAAGATATAAAGCTACATCTGGAAAAGGAAACGAATGTAGAATATTACAACGAACTGATTGATAGCTTTTGTAAAGTTGAAAGAGATATGGCCAAATTTGTGTCTGAGGCCAGAATTGCCATGGATGCCAGGTGGGTGGAAGCTGTTGCCAGACTAGAGGAAGAGAAGACTTTTGATTGGCCCATCATAAAAGAAGTGAACAAATGGGAGGCAAAGCTTAAAGGATTAAAGAAATATGGTTAAGCCACAAAAAACAAACCTTGTCAGGCATTGCAAATAAGCTGCCACCCGCGTTCAGTTGCAAATTTTTGTTTCCTTATCCTATAAAAGGATTCCAAGACTGCTGGGATAGGGATGGTCATTTCTACGTTTGAAAGGAATACTAAGTCAATTGTAAACTTTGGTTTTGAGAACCAATATATCAGGTCTTTTTGGAGAAATGTCTATTGAATGAAATAAGTGATAATGACTTTTGAATAAAATCCAGTTCACAGTTTCTGAAGCATTTAATGGGTTTTCTGTCTTCATTTTAACAACCTAAATTTTGTATAAATTGAATTTTCTAGGAATGTTTTCAATTTATATATCTATTGGGCAGATTATGAAATACTTCTAGGGTTCTTTCAAGGAGAGAATATAAAAATACCTTAGAGAGATTTCACTAAAGTTCAGGCTAGAAAATGAATTTGATGGATTAATTTGGCTAAGTGTACTGAAGTAGATATACAAGGTATATCTGTGTTTGTGTCAGATCCTGTAATTGCCTTAAGTTTTATATCTAATCATGCTGGTTAAAAACTATTCATAGATGACTCCATACCCTAGGATTGAGCACTGGTCTATTTTTCATTCAATCAAATGACTATCATTACTAAAATCAATCTTTACTTCCAGTCTGATCTGTTTTAAATAAAAGTTGCAGTGACCAGTTCCTATAATTCCATCAATAACAAACTAGAATAATTTAGTGATTTCATTATTCTAAGTTTTAAAGGGTAATCCCGCCCGAGTTAGTGGAGCTCAAAGTGTAGGAGGTTTCAAAACCTTATTTCTGTTGTTCTACTCTATGCTTGGTCAGTGTCAAGGATAAATAGAGTGAACCCTCTGAGGAATATTTTTATGTCAGCAAGAAAAGGAAACAACAGTGTACACAGCAATGCCAACTGCTTCTCTGCAATGAACATGTGACACATTTCCTTCTAGAAACATAGTACTTGCAACATCTAATATAATTATGTTTCTTCACAATGCTATCCCATTATGTTGTGGAGTTCTAGGAGCTGATGTCTGTCTGTATATTCCATGTTCTTCACAGTAGGTATTAAATAAGTCTGATGTAAACTCTCTACCTCTATCTGATCTCAAAAAACTAATCTTTAAACCAGATCCATTCTCAACTTTTTCTTTAAATAACTTGAATTTGTCAAATGCTTGAGATTTATCCTTCAAATATGTAACCCGCATCATTCTAGAAAATTCATCAACCTTCAAGATAAAACAAGTAGCCTCAGATGTATTCAATTCAAATATATTACCTCTAGATTTAGTACCAGATGTGATCAAATCTCCTGATTTTCTTCTGATAGAGAATTTCCCATTAATGAATTTCAACTGATAACCTATGTCCACTAATTTTCCAACACTCAACAGATTATGCTTAAGTCCATCAATAATTAATACATTTTCAGTATTTGTCTTTCCATCCAGAGAAATTGATCCTACTCCTATGATAAGTTTAGAATTATTGTCACCAAATCTAACAACACCACCATCATATATTTTAAAACTCACAAATTTTTTTTTAACTCCAGTCATATGATGTGAACAACCATTTTCTATAACCCATTCAGATTTCTTTTCAACATGAGATAGTAAGGATTTCTCCTCATGTATAGGTTTATCATCCTTTATAGCAATAAACCCAATTTTATCATAGTCACCATCATCATCAGAAATAACCTCACTAGCATAATAAAATTCCTTGTCTTTAGGATGCTTTGATTTGTAAAACTTAGGTTTGTTCTTAGGAACCCTTGTAGGATATCTAGATGCAAAATGACCAATCTTGTTACATGCAAAACATTTCAAAGGTAATTTTCCTTCAATTTTACCTTTACCTCTCTTCTCTCTTCTAGCGATCAATGCTACCACTTCATATAGATTTCTTTCTTCCTCCTGTATCTATTCCCATTCCTCAACATAGGCTCCAATCTCTTCTCTCAGGTCACAATTGCTGGTGCTCACAATTATAGATAAGGTTTTTTTGTTCTTATGCATGGTTGCCTTCAATACTGACTCAACTTTAGGTAAAGAATCTCCCAATTCTACAGCCTCAAAAGCAGTTAGCTTTCCAATCAACATCTCTCTAGTGAATTTTGGTGTTAAAGGTACAATCTCCTCTATGGGTAAGTGCACAAAGATGGGGGACCAAAAAGGGGGTATAAGATGCCACTTTTTTTTTGAAATCAGAAAACTCTGAACTTCAACGAGAAATTGAGGATACTTACACTCAAAATTTTTAAATGTGACAAAAAGAAGAGTTGTTCTACTCCGAATCTAGTTTCTAAACTACTATTTTTTTTTGGAAATGGTGGAGATTAAGGCCCTCAAAAAGGCGGAGCACAAAAAGTGGTCCTATTTTTTGTAAAAAAACATAACATAGAGTTTGGTGTGCTCCCCCTAAAATGTTAACCTTTTTTTTTTTAAAATTTAATCACTCCAGTGAGAAATTAGCTAACACCACCTAGTTTATCCCAGAATTTTCTGCTAATTTTTTTATGAAAGTGTGAGTTTTTTCCATTTTCCAAAGTGGACACATCCTAAAAACATGAAATTTATGTGTGCTCCCCCTAGAAATCATTGAAAACTAATTGAAAATAAAAACTTCTTTGTTTTTTAAGTGTGTAGAATGGAGTCTAGTTTCTGAAAATGTAATTTTTTTCAAAATTTGATGAACGAGCCAAAATCTAAGCCCAAATGAATACACGTTGGTTTTTGACAAAAATCAAACATACTTAAAAAAGAAATTAGAGATGAAATGCTTAACATAATGAGGATTCAAAATAAATTACATGGTTAGATAGCTATCAGAGAGATCTACAATATCATGTCATCTGATTTTATCATTATTGAACCACGTGCAAACCTGACGGGGAGCACACAAGAAAAAATGTTATTTTTAGTAGGTTTGCTGGAAAACACGTCTCAGGCCTGTTTGAATTTCTTATACTTTAAGTTATATTTGTATAAATACTTTCCAGGATGTTTGAGATAGGTTTTAGCTTCATAGGAGTTAAGATGCAGATTTTAGATTTTGGGGATTTAAAAAAAATAAATTAAACTTAGCCAAATTTTAGGCACATGAGGGTTCCCTAGATTTATGAACAAGTTATGGAATATTGTGTTAATGCATGTGGAAAGTTATATGGTGTACCTTATGAATGTTTATATATAGTTTTTTTGGCATTATAAGATGTTACTCATGTATTTTACTTCTTGCCTTATGATAAAATACATAATAGAAGGCTAGGACTCGTTCGGGTGGCCTGAGTGCACCGGAGGGTTCCCTAGACCTATGAGATGGATCTTTTGAAAGTAATTGATGTTTTCATGGCTTGTGTGTTTGGGTAGGGGACTAGGTACCCTAGGTGAGTGGCTCACCATAGGTGTTGGAACCCTAAAGTGGTTGCCAGGTGATCCTATGGGTGGGTTAGTAAAAAGTTATAACCTAATAATGAATCTGGGAAAGGGGGAAACAAAAGATAATGAAACAAAATATATTATTGGCCACATAATCCTGTTGGAGTACCGGGACCGTGGGTAACTGCCAAGGAGGATCCTTATTTAGAAAGGGGGTACCAAGGTTACATGGTTTCCAGGGAGGATCCCAAAATACCAGATATGTGATGACACTCACCTAGAGAGTATGCTAGAAACCTAACCCTTGTGATTAGTAATGTGATATCTTGTAATGTTTTTTATTTATTTTCAAGTGAGGGTTTGTGAAAATTTAGAATGCTTAGGGCCTTGTGAGTATCTTGGTTCTATATCCTAGCATGAGGGGTGGAACTTCACTAGTTTCACATGGTTGCGTGGCAAAATCTTTCAAGGTCCTGTTCCTGGTTCATGACTTGGATGTGTTCAATTCTATGCATTAATGAAGACCTTTCTATTATTATTGTTACTATTTTGTTTCTTATCTTTAGTAACTATCTCCAACCATCTCTCTCTCTCTCTCTCTCTCTCTCTCTCTCTCTCTCTCTCTCTCTCTC
>MU226461.1:222082-258628 GCA_018584345.1 Thuja plicata
TCTAAGGGGTCCTAATGAGGCATAATGTGTCCTAATGGGTCTTGAGGGGTCGTAATGGGTCCTAAGGGTTCCTAGGACCACTTAGAACCCATTAAAACCCCTTATGAGACACTAGTACACATTAGATGCCATTAGTGTGTCCTACGATGATTACTGTGTTCTAACAGGTCTTAAGAAGCCCCAATGTGTCCTAAGGGGTCGTAATGGGTCCTAAGGGGACCTAGGACCACTTAGGACCCAATATGATACATTACAACCACTAATAACCCTAAAGAGTGTCCTTAATCAAGTCAAGGGATTAAGATTATAATCAATAGTCCACTGAGAATCATGTTCAAAATAATGTGTTGATTCCTGAAATTTGGCTAAGTCTGAAATTTCTTAAAAATCCTCAAAATCTAGAATCTTTATCTTAACTCCTATGAAGCTGAAACCACTCTCAAACATACTAGAATTATATACATAAAATGTAACTTAAGTATAAGAAAGGAAGAGTATGTAACTTATACTTAAATGTTACATTTTATATATTGGCCTAGTGCTAAAATTTGTCTTGCAGGGCTTGTTGGGCTTTCTTCCTCCCTCCCTTAAGAAATTTTCATAATGTTACATAGGGCGTATGCCCTAAAGGGTGCACACCCTATTGGTTTTGATTTCCCAAGCCTTAGGCTCAGGAAATAAAAGCCATAGGGTGTGCGCCCTATACGGCATATGCCTATGGCTTTTTGGGGACCCAAAAAAAGTTTGGCACATTTTTGGTGCCCCATCTTGGTGCACATACCCCTATAGCTTGTACTTTTCTTCTATATGTAGGTGTCAAAGATCTGAGTATCTTTGCAATAACTTCTTCCTCACTGTAAGTACCTCCAGAGTTTCCAATGCTAGTAACCACTTTAGTAATTCTATATCCATATGCCCTAATGTTTTCATCTTGTCTCATCTTTAGTGATTCCATATTTATCTTCCAATTTTGTAGCTTTTCTTATTTTGTAAACTTATTTCCTTCATACAATCCCTCCAATCTTGTCCAGATCCCATGTGCGGAATCCAAGTCTTTTTACTTCTGTGAATTCACCTTCAGAAAGTGCACTGATCAATGATTCCCCTGCGACCATATTACATGAAAATAGTTTCTTTTCATCTTTAGTAGTTCTCTCTAGTTCATCCTCAGTCACCATCTTCTCATCCTTCTTTGTGATCATCCACTAGTCAAGTCCCAAACATAACAAATGTGTTCTCATCTTGTTCTTCCAACTGTCAAAGTTTTTAGGATTAAATTTCTAACTATCCTTCCTGTAGTGAGACATTTTCATGATCACCTCAAGATGTTAAGCTTTCTCTATAAGGACTAGTATCTCTAATACAAATTGTTAGGAATAATAGTCTAGAAGACAACTGAGAGGGGGGAGGGTGAATCAGCTGTGATATAGATTATTAAACTTTAAACTTTATAAACCAAAACTACAATGCAAATGATAACACAATAAATTCCAACAGAATAACACAATACTTGTGCGAGGAAACCCTCTTAAAGGTAAAACCCCAATGGGAATCAACACCCACAAATAATGTACTGAGAGTATAGTATCCTTGCTAAAAGTTGTAGCCCTATTAGGAGCTTATTACAACATTACAGTACACAGTCCCTGTTAGGAGACAGACCCTATTCGGAGTCAAGAAAAGTAGTAGGCTCACTACCTAGGCACACTGACTGAAGAAGGTTAAAGCCACCCTCAAGGATTCACAATTTTGAACAAGTGTATATAGAAAATATACAATCTAGTGAACGTTTTGATAGAAATTTTCTTTGCTTGGTAAGTTCCAATGAAGTATTCTTATCACAAAATGTACTCTACATTGAGCAGTCAAACAAGTCTTGCAGCTTTTACTTCTCTTCCTTTTCAATCTCTTCTACTACCACATCTTTCCAAAAGAAAAGATCACTCATAAATACCCTATTGCAATAATTTATTAGGTTAGCCAGTTAGGCTTTCCTAATACTCAAATAATTAATTAGGTCAGCCAATTAGGCTTTCCCAATATACAAATAATTATATAACCCCTTGCTAAGATACACACGATACGTATAAAAAGTAAACATCAAATACAATTCATCAATTATACTCCCAGATCCGCAATCCATGCTCACAATTCATATTACATGTTACATGTCTGAAGTCGGCCACAAAATAGGCCTCCTTCAGAATACATGCCACAATTGACACCACCAAAATTCTCAGGTCAATCAAACACAAACCATTATTCCAAAATATGTCTTTTGTCACTCAGTAAGCTTGCATCACTTGAAATATCTTTGCCAGTAAGATATACCTAAAATACAGAGACCTTCTTTGTCAAGCATCACAGTTACCATCCAGAAACCAGTCTTTACTAGAATAACTGTAACATCCTCAATATGCAACATAAAGCCAAGCAACCTTATGAATAAGGTCAACACACATTCTTCTTCCTATAGCCAACTTCGATTATTATGAAACATTTGTACACTATCCATACACTTCTGCCAGTCAAGTAACCAGTTTGATCTCTCCCATAGAAACATATGTTGACACCAGTGAGAAAACATGAATATCAACAGCATGATCAGTACCCAAAACTAATATCATCCAAAAATCACATGTTCATTTTAGATTTATTTTTTTATTTGCTAATATATTCAGATTTGCAATCACATAATAAAGTTTATATTGCAAGATTTCTTCACCTTGTTTGTCAATATTGGTATTAGAGCTAACAATTTTGGTCAGTGGTGGATGCCTTATCTTTAAGAGTTTGTTAGAGTTGGAGATTTTATTATGTGGTTTCTATATTTGAGAAAAGAATAGAAGATGCAACTTCTAGTTCTCACATAGATATTGAGAAATTTAGTGATATTTTCTACTAGAAGTGGAAATGAAAGATGGAAGATCATGTGGAAGAGATCAGTGGTTGCTAGTTGCATGTGACATAAAATAGAAGACTCTACTTTTGATGGTGATGCTTAAAGGAGATTGGAAAAGAAGGCATGAAGAACCATTCATTTATGTATTTATCGATTCTATCCTCTTGAATGTCTTTTTAGAAGGCATTACAAATACTTGTAGAAGAGGATTGGTGACATTTCTCAATCTAAAGATTTGTCTAGGAAGTTATATTTCAAGAGAAGGTTGTATTCTCTTAAATTTAAAGAAGGTGAATCTATTACAAATCATTTGAATAAATTTAATATGATTTTACGTCAATGACATTGATAGATGTTAAGTTAGAATATGAAGATAAATGAATCTTGTTTCTTTCCTCTTTGGTATAATATTGATAAAGCCTCATTATTAATATTAATAAATGGTAGTATAATTCATAACATGGACACCCTAATTGCCCTACTTCTTTCAAAAGAGGTGAGAAGAAATTATATGAATGTTTGTTCCCAAGATGCCTTGAATGTGCAAGGAAGGTCCAAATAAAAATGGGCTAAAGGGGATAAAAGAGGAAGAAGCCTAAAGGAGGATCAAAGAACCCCAAAAAGAGAAAAGTAAAGTATTGGAGGTGTCATAAAAAAGGGCATCTGAAGAAGGAATGTATAGTTAAGAAAAATAATGTTGATTCCTCCATAAAAAAGTCCTTTGATGATGATTCTTGTGCTTTGTATAAATTTATAATAACATTGCAAAGGATGATGCTCGACTTTTTTTATTTAGGTTTCTCTGACCATGTGACTCCTCACAAGGAGTGGTTTTAATCTTATAAAGAATATAATGGGGGTGATTTGTTTATTGGTGAAAGAAATGCAAAGAAGGTTGGTGGTAAAGGAAAGGTAAAATTATCTTTATTGATGAAAGAGAAAAAATTATTGATAATAATTTACATATTCTAGAACTTTCTATAAATCTTTTGTCTATACCCAGGTTGAATGATTCTATAGTGCATTAAAAATTTGACAAGTCGGTTACCACCTCAAAAAATAAGGAGTCATTCCATCCTATTGCCTTTCAAATCATCCAAAATTTCCCACTACTATTCATATTGATTTTTATAGTTTTCTAGCTACTATTCATAATTTTCCCACTATTGTCCTCTATCTCTCTAAAGTTTAATCATACGAGCCTTGTCACGTAGTCTTTTGCCTAAGAATGCTTACTTTAGTACTAGAAAACATGCAATATACCATATGGATAGGACTACAAGGGAGCAAAAAGTATCATGACCCACATCAGTTGGACTCCATATAAGTGTTTTTGATAGGAGGGTTTTGTGTATAGAGGCAACTTCATCGGACAGACATGAGATACAAGGAAGAATCCATGGTGGAGTAGAAATTGGACGAAAATATCTAATACCGTCCTCCCAACTTTGAGATTATCATGAAGATACACTCATCATATGTCTTGTTTTTCCCACATCCCTGCAAAAATGAAGGTAGAGACTTAAACTTCATCAAGAATTCCTCAATAGTGGGAAATCTGGTAGGAGTCAAAGAGGTCAATTTTGCATCAAGCTATAGTTCCTAGAACTCAATCAATGTGCCAAAAAAATGTGTAAACTTTCCCCAAATAGCCCGAGGAGTGTTCAAACCATCCAGGTGAAACAGGAGACTTTTAGAGATGTTCAGTGCAATCAACCCCATGGCTTCATCCATTTTGTTTCTGTGCTCAAGAACCTCAAAAGAGAACTACATAACATGTTGGTTCTCATCCAGACATAACCATAAGCCATGTGACATAAGAAGCCTGGTCATGTGTGCTTTTGAGGTGTGATAGTTATGTGGTATTAGTTGGGCTATAGAAGGGTCTGACATTGAGAGAAGAGGACGAAAGAAGAAGGATCTTTCTGAAGTAAATTAAAAAAAGTAAAATGCACCCCCCACAATGTATAATTCTATCCCCTGTACACCAAAGAAATAACTTTAGAAAGCACAAAACAAGGAGAAACCTGGATGCCAGATGTAGGGAAAGAGGAAACTGAATCCTCTACTTTGACACCAAAATCAGGAGCTCAAATGCTTGAATTTGCAAACAAAACCAGCATGATGATCTCCATCTAAGAAAGAGCTTTCCAGTGATTTCTTGTTTTCCAAAAAATGATACCCTATGCAAAAGTTATGGCAAAAAAAACCAACCGTACCTTTAAAAGACAAGCTCTCTAGAAAAAACTAGTCTTGGGATAAAATTTGATGATCAAATGACAGTCGTACATCCATGGGAAAACAATTGACGACCATATGCAGGTCACTAGACTATCTCGCCGGAGAAAGAAATGAGGTGGCCGAAAAAAATAATAGTTGCCAGAAAATTTCAAAAAATTGCCAAAAAATGACATCAGCAATCAAAATGCTGACATCATCAGCAATTGGCGGCTCATGGGTGGTGGAGCAGTGCGCTGGTGGTGTGACTGGGCGGCGACATAGTGGAAGCCTGGCAGAGGTGGCATGAAAGTGGAGCTTAGGCGGTGGCCAAGCTGCGGTGGCTCCTGAGCAGGCCCTTGGTGGCACCTTGGCGGAGGTCAGGCGCGGTCCAAGCTAGAGCTATGCACTAGTGGTGTGGCCTCCTATGCCTAAAAAACCTTGAAAAAGGTGTGTGTGTGTGTGTTTTTTTAAATTGTTTTTCTCGAAGCCCATATCGTACGGTTGGGTGAGAAATTTTTTTTTCAGAGGCTACTGTGGCCAAAAAAGGTAAACTTTATATGAAAACATGATCTTCTAGGCCTTCTGAGCATGATGGTGGCATCCTTTTTTGTTCAAAGTGCTCCAGAAAAGTGCCTCTTCTAGATTGAAGAAGAACCCCCCAAAAGTCTATGGTTTTCACCCTCAAATCATAGCTTCAAAACCTCCAGACTAGGCAGCAGTAGTGTGACTTTGACACCATATAGGATTTGAGAGACAAATCCATAGTTTTCCAATAACACCTATATGTAAATGACCTGTTACAGGAGAGAAGCTGAAGAGACAAAAAGAAGAGCTTGGAAAATCTCAAAGAAGTGAGAGAAAAAAATATATTCCAAGATAATGAACAAATAATTACAAGTTTGACCTTAAAAGGTGAATGAAACCCTAAAGCAAGAAAAGGCTAGGTTGTGCATTAATAATTAATATAAATATTAATTATAATGCACCTAAGAGATAGCCTAAGTAAACAAAGTAATAAACAACTTAATTAATTAAACTGATGTGATCTAATTAATAAGTGTAAAATATAATTACTCTAACAAAAAAGAAATTAAGAAACATGGAGACTATTGGATGCATAACTTAAAGGTCAAAGCCGACAGATAAGACTGGACTAGGATTCAATAGTAAGAGAACTATTGAGAAAGGAGAGTCCTCTAATGAAGATGACAGTCAAGGAACTTCTACCCCAAGAAAGCTAAACAAGCCTAGTTTCCATTAGTGTGGAAAGCTTAGACATACTGCAAACATCTGCAGAAGAAAAAGAGGTAAGTCATTGAGTTCACCCAAGTTTGATAGACATTTCTATAACTTTAACAATTATGGGCACCGAGAACATGAATTTAGATCAAAGACTAAGAACAACACAAGAAAGCCAAAGTTTGATGGCTACTGTAATAATTGCAACAAGTATTGTCACAAATTTGAAGAATGTAGATCACAAAATAGAAATGACAAATGGGTACAAAAATAATTGAATATGCCTAACAACCGACAAGGTACATCCATACCATGGGACTATAACACAAGGATATCTTGTTTAGTCTTTGGAAGATATGGGCACATTTTTTCAAATTGCATGATGTTACATGGTAGGAACAACAGAAGATCTTGAAGAAACCCTAGCATCACATGCTTTCATTTTTACAAGCTAGGTCACCTTGCCAAAGAATGCATGTACCAAGGCAAAGCTCTTATCGAGGAAGAAACATCTGATAAACCTAAAGTAAATGTTGAAGAAATGAGAGATCATATGAATAATACATGGAGAAGAAAGTTGATGGATGATGGAACATTATTTGGAACACTTGAAGGCACCTCATCTTCTAGATTGGGTGCAACCAAATCTACCTAATCAGGTAAGAGATATGAGTAGGAACTATAAGGTAAATTTCAAATCTTACATCGATTCTTAGTATATATGCAAAGATCCATATGAGCATACTTAAATGCGTTTGGATTCATACTATTGAGTTTATGATTCATATTTGTAACCACCTATATTTGGTCTGCTCTAACCATAGACCCTATTTTCCCTAAGTGTGATCATACCCCCAATTATGTCAAGATAACTCTTCAATCGGTTGGCATAATTCATCCAAATCAAACTTAATTTCCTAAGTGATTTAATCACTAATTGACACTAATTTCTTTAGCCAATCAAATCAATTCAATTCAATTCCAATCAAATCAAATAAAAACATGGCTAAGGTAATTAATTTAAATGGAATTAATGAAATCCTAATTATACCTCATCACTTGCAAAATCAATCCCCTAGCCTAAATTGACTCAATTTGGCTATAGTCTTAATTAATTATTACAAAGCAATCAAAAGCTTAAGTGATTAATTAAAATCCCTATTATTGAGTGAATACATTATTACAACAATTCATTTCATTAATATTCCCTCTAACCTAACGAATCTCAAATACCCAACCATGAGTTCAAACTCATCCCAACCCCTTCTCACATGCTAATTCTTCTTAATTGGCTATTAACACTAATTAGCTAATCCCCCCTCCACTCATTCTCTCTCCTCCCATCTCTATCTCCTTAATCACCTATCTTAAACCTTGATCCTAATCCTAAGCTACCCTTAAGCTTGTCACATTCCTAAATCTGTGATTAGGAATTCAACCCTCCCCCTAAAGTCAAAGTTATCAAGCTTGACCTTAAACCCTCACACATGCTCCTTAAACCCTCACCCATACCTCATTAATGCTTTCATAAATGAAGCATTAATGTCTCTTACTTATTCTCTTCCACACCCCTCATTAATGAGTCTTACACCCTCATTAATGGCATCCCTTCTAGAGTCTTCTCCCCTTCCTCCATTTCTTCTATAAATAGGATGGATTTTGAGCTCAAATGCCCCTAAATTTTGAAGTGTTGAAAGCATTCTTATGCTGCCCATATTTGGATAATTGAAGGAGAAAACTATGTTTCTCATATTTTAGGGACTTTCATATTGTGTTTTTATCTTATTTGTTAGTTGTATTGTTATAATCTTTATTTCGAGAGCTAGAATGCATGTTTCTTCATTATTTAGATTAATTTTCATTCAAATCTTCCATTCTTAGGTTGTATATGTCACTGAAATATGCATAATCTAAGGGCTATTATGTCATTTTTCATACTCCTCCTAGATAGGAAGCAATAGATCAAATTTTGGTGATTGCTATGCTTACTAATCCTTGTTTTCACTAATGCAATGGTCTATTAAAGTGTTGTGTCCTTCTTAACAGGTACAAAAATCACACACAATATTAATTCAATAAAATGGAAGAAAACTTAGGTATTTGATAAAATAATTAAGCAAAGTATTAATTTCTACTTTAAGACCATTAGAAACCCTAAAACCTATAAAAAGCCATATATAGATTGCATCGTCTAACATTGTTACTTAATGTTTTCTAGAGCAGTGTAAATAAAGTTGGATAATTGAGTCCTCAAGTGGATTTGAGTGATTGCAAAGGTAAGAGAATATTTTAATCTATTCAAGGAAGTTTTGGTGTTTCTATAGTTGTGTTAGTGCAACCGAGACATAGACACAAACCCTAGTTCAATTTGTTTTGTATTTGATAAGAGCATATGGCCCTAAAATCTAGAAACCCGGTGGTGGTTGATAATTTTGAGTCTGTGAATTCTAATTACAAGATACCTCTTGCAAAGGTAGATAACCTAGACAAGATGGGAGCACCTTCATCCATTCTTTACATAGCTCTATTGATCGAAGATGTGCAAACTTTTACCTATTGTAAGGTTGAGGATATTTGTGAAGAAGAGATTGATTCATCTTACAAGAAGTTATGTGTAGACAGAAAAATAAAGAGTGATCATGTTCATCTAGATTCAAAAGGTTTGACACATGCCCTATATATCCCAAAGGTATTCATGACCAAGTGGATAAGGATGGTCCTTAGCCGAGTACATGATTAATGTATGTGGCTAGATCAACCTGTGAAGATCACAAAGGATGTGTTACATATCGTAACTAGTTACCCAATTAGAGACAAGCCTAAAGCTATTAGATAGATTGAGAAGATCAAGTTGAGTGAGCTAACCAAAGCCAAATGGGATGGGAGAGGTATGAATATTTCTACTATTGAAGACCTTGAGTTGAAGTTTCTATGTAACATCTTTTCCTACCAAGTATTTCAATCATCTCGAGTGGAAAACGTACCTTGTGGAGCTATTGATCCGGCTTACAAGATTGTAAAGAAAGGTATGCAGATTTTTCTATGTGAGATACTATTGAAACATCATGAAAACTATAAGGAAATCCAAGAAAAATACATTGAAGTTTGGCTCACTACTAGTATGCATATACTTTAACTTTGAGAACTTCTTTCCATCTATTGGAAATGTCAAATGAACTCTTGATAAACCATTCGTTTATAAAATTAGTTAATACATAAATATTCTAGGAGATAATCTTGACATAGTCATGAATGATTACTTCTCTAAATTCCAAATACGGATGCATAAAAAATTTAGAGTTCCACCTCAATTAGTTGAGAAATATCATGATTTTATCTTTTTAGAGGTAGACACCGACACATGTATTATCAATGCAATTGAGCCTAGGAGCATATGTCTAGATGCTATGGGATATGAGATGGAATAAACATTGCATCTCAACAAATTGAAGCTCTCTTAGGTAAGCCTTCTAATAAAAGAGCCAAGAGTTATGGACCATATGAAGAAGTTAAGGCTAGGATTAAGCAAGGTATATTAGTACCTAAAATTCAAAGAAAATCTAGCAATATGAATTCTAATCTATCTAAGGATTTGGGAACTAATAATGACAAAGATGAGGCAGAAACCTGTAAACTGGAAGGAAGGAAACCACAAGTATTGAAGCCTTCACTAAGCCCCAAATCTACTAGATCATCAGCAAGGTCTACAACATTACTGAAAGAAATGAAGAACTATGTTGAACCAAAATAGAAGACATATGTAAGAGGAAAGAAGGAAAATACTAGACCATGGAGAAAATTCAAGGCAACACCAGACACTGACTTAGAAACTAAAGATTTGAGTAAACCAAAATTTGTGAAGAACACACCTCCACCACTAGGAAGTCTAGATGAAATGTTAGACACAATGAATAAGTATTTAATATTCAAAGGAATGAAGAAAGAAAACTATAACACTCAAAGAAAAGAGAACAAGGTGAAAATTGAATATGCAATTGTTTACTCTTTACACAAATTCAGATACACACCATTGGAAGTTATCATGTTTTTGCCTATTGACTTACACAACAACATAGATGCAAGATGGAAATATGCTATGAATTCTAAAAAACAAAAGAGAGAAATATCTCTTGTGCTAAATGTACCGAATCGATCTGTTGAATAAATTAAGGAGACCATGAAAAAAAAATCTAAATGATTCCTTGTGGAAATATCTTTAAGGATTATGGAAGGAGACTTGGATAGATTAAAGTTGGAAACCGGTGCAAAATGGAGAGAGATATTCAACATTGAAGAGCCTAAATCTCAAGATGAACAAGAAAAGGGGTACATAAATGATGAAGTTGCTAAATATGATAAAGGTAAGAATAATCCTATTGATTTAACAATTAACACTTATAAAGTTGTTATTGATGATATTATAGAAAAAGCAACTAAAGATGATACATCACAAGATGAGAATGTTATGGAAACCTAGGACATCAATACAAAACAAATGAACATAAATCAAGGTGATAATGATCCATTTTCTATGGATCCAGATAATGTAGCAATCGACCAAAGAAAGGAAACATAGAAAGAAAAGGAAAAGGAAGTTGAGAAGCAAAATAACACTGAGAAGGTTACAACTATCGAGAAACCAACAATACTGAACACCGAATCTGTTTCCCCAACCGAGTCTATTACACAAAAACAAGATCCTGACAAAGATTGATGTAAGTCAAGTTAGTGAGCTCCCAAGATTCTCCAATGAATCTTCCAAATGCTTTCAAGGTCTCCCAAAAGTACCTTCAACCAGGATCCATACTATGATCCAATCCACTGATATGACCAATCTAGGGTCACAACACAAGCTCTCACCTCCACTTCACTTCACACCATTCAAGTGCTTGCACAAGGTTTCATGCTTCAACCATTTTTTTCCAACACATCTAAGAGTCCATACACTTTCCCATCCACTATACCCATGAATGCAACCTCTGAAAACAAAACAATGAAAAATTCACCTCCTTGCTATCTTCTATATAGACCCGCACACAGAGGTGAATAACTTTTGAAGAAGACTATAACTTCTGAATCTCTCTAGTGATGATGGGAGAAATTTGGTTTAGAAACACATATTTAAAACTCATCACAATCCAACGGTGCATTAGGGAGAGATGTCCGCCACACTGAGACTGTTTGTTTCCTATGACAGTCAAGAACAAAACAAAGATAACTCCCTTATTTCTAAACCAAATGCCATCATTCCAAAAACAAAATGAATTTAATTCATAATAATCTCATTCCTAAACAATAAAATTCCAAAGCACAAACATTTAGATGGTGACTATTACGCAGGAGAAAAAGAAACAAAAAGAATGCAAAGAACACCTTACATTCTTTGATTCATAATTTCTCATAAAGGGATTGATATGTTGTCAAATTGACAACTAAGTTGTCAATTCAAAAACTAAATACCTAATGAACCCCACTACATGAGGATGGTATTTTAATGACCTACCAAAAAAAAATTCACTTAACTTAAAAACCTATTTCAACCCCTTAGACAATTACATTATCCCTTTAGGCCTTATTTCGCCTATATGGCACTATTACATCATTTTGGCACTTTTAGTGCATCTCATCACATTTTGTGGCTTTATTGGCCAAATTACATAGATGTAAGACCGTTTAGGCCTCATTTATCTTCAAATATTCTTGCATATCCATTAGGTCCTCATGGTGACCCTTATGCCCTAGGTGCTCCTGCACCAAAGATGAACCAAAGGAACAAAATGAATAGAAGGAAGTCGAGAAATACACAAGTGAGCATAAATAGGTCACACTAGGAGAAAATAAAGAAGAAGGGAAATAGGAAGAGAATAAGGAACAAAAAAAACAAGAAGAGAAAAGAGCTAGAAAAAGTACAGCAAAGATAACATCTGATGCACAGAAGGCATCCCATTCACCAAAGAAGATAGAAAAGAAGAAAAAATCAAAGAAGATGAAACATGTAGATTTGAGTCAACCGATAATTTTACCAAATGTCGACCTATCTACTATGAACTATGATGAAATAACCGAGTATGCTAAACTAGTGAAACTTAAGGCAATGAAAAACAAATTACTTCAGAAGAGAAAGAAGACTGATGTATTGGAAAGTGTCAAGGGTGTCTTACAAGACATTATCCCAGAGGTCACCATTGATGAAATGTAAGACATCATTTGTGCTAGTGTTTGAAGATGTCTATGCTATCTAAAGCTACCAATATGCCTTAAGAATAATGTTAGGAGTGCTTAGCTCTAGGTATGGGAGCTCTATAAGATAATTGGCCCAACTATAGGGACAAGACTACCCTCTACACTTGTTTCTCTACAAAACCAAGGTGGGTACACCTAATCCAGACAACATACAACTCTTTACAATTCTTTAACACTCTGGATTACAACAACAGATCATGGTATGAAAGTGCTAAAAACTAACCAAGCATTCATTGAATTTATATTACCAAGTAGGACATACAAGTAACAACCATAGGATATGAAAATGAATAAGTAATGGTTTTGATGTAAACTTGCAGGACATAACAAAACTATATCAGACATGCATCAACAAAGAGTAGAAAATATTTTGATTAGTGCCTTATCCATTGGGAAATTTCTTCAATCCAATTATTAAAATAGATAGACAACCTATTGACAATGATTTACAACCATGAACACATATATCTTAGATCACACACTTTATTATAAGATCCCTATGCATATATATCAAATGAAACTATGTTTCCCTTAAAGTATCTTTAATCTGATCCTAAATAAGAACTATGGAATGAAACATACACATACATAGCTCAATGAATTGGATAATAAAATCCAGATGCCACACAATAATAACCAAGGAGAGACTTGAAACTAATACAATGTATTAAGTATAATGAATCCAAAATCTGTAACAATAATATTGAACAATTACACAACTCGATAATTTGCAAAAGATCAAGAGTATCTATCTAAGCATGAAATACAGTCTGATATCTAATCTGATATATCCCTAGAACTCAAACTTATAGGATCAACACTTAGGATCAAAAAATTCAGATCCTTTAAAAAAAAGAGAGGAACGACATAAGTAGGAAGGTTGAAACCCAAGGATAGAGTTTCAACAACTCTCTAATCAAGTCATCAATGCACTCCTATCTTGCTAAATCTAATCTCCTTCAAAAGATCACTCAGAGATGTGCCTGACGATCCACTTTCCAACTTACCAAACAAAGATTCAATCACATAAATGCAGTGTACACCAATCATGGTAGAAGTCATCCTAAAATAGAAAAAGATCAGAGATCCAAGAAACCACCATGTTCAATTGAAGGCATTTCAGATTGGCAGAAAACAACCCTAGCTACTGAGAAACACCATTAAGATAGTCATGAGCCAAGAGAAACCTCAAGCCACTTGCCTATAGGTCAAAGAACATGTCATCGTATTGAAAACATGCAAAAATATTTGAGAATTTAAAATAATAATAACAATGGCTATTTCTCTGGTGCCAAATGTGATCAACGACTGAGATCACAAACCTTTTGAAACATTAAAATGTGACCCTCGATGTATTTTATGTGATTAGGTCACTGAGAAAAAGAAGGTTACTTTTTCCCAGTCAAACCTTGTTGACAACCACATGGAAGCATGTTACTGGCCCTCAGATTCACCTGTATACTTTATCTTGCATAGGCCCCATACCCCTATCTCGTCACCTAGGACACACATCATTTATTTCACGACTGTGCCATGCTTAACATCCTCACAACTTTCCTTTGTGCAGTAGCACATTACCCTTGGATATTCATATGGCCTTCACAAACCTCATCCATCTACTGCCACATGTCGTCCATTGATTTGGTCCACCTTTTAGTCCACTCAACCTCCTTGCGGACTTGTTCCATGTGGAACCATCTCACTTTCTGTAACCTTGCCACGTGTCTATCCAACCTGGCCCGCTAGCTATCAGGCCTTCCACATGTCACCTCCACACAACCATGTGATCTGACTGGACCTATGCTGACTCAGACCGCATGATCGCACCTTTCTGCCATCTATCATCCTCATCCACATCACCATCCAGGCATTTATTTTGCATGGGCCAACCAGAATTCATCCATCTATCTGCCAGCTGACAAACCTTTAACTCCAACATATTGTAAACTGTCGACCAAAAAGTCACATTGTAATACCCACCCCTTAGTTTTCTTTTTAGTTTCGGTTGCCAAACTCTTTTAGGCCTTTTTCATGTATGTGTTGGCTATTTTAGATGGTCTTGAGGATATTTATGTATTACATTTCAGTATGTTATTGATTCATTTCTTAGTGTATTATATATCTTGTTTGCATATGATTTATGGTTATTTCATGATGCTTACGTATATGTTAGGATGTCATTTCGATTATGATTTTATGACAATACTAACCCTAGATTTATATGCACATGGATCATTTGTATGTTTTGCATTACTATTTGACATGCTTGATATGGTATGGGACAAATTCATAGTTACTTGCTTCAGCGAGATCCACATGATAAACTAGTCTCAACAATTATTTGCTATATTATATGCATGTATGTTCATCTTGGTGATGACAGGTTTGCAGGTATTGGCTACGTCTTCCTTGAATTGACAGGAGTGAGCATGCCCTATCGTAATATCTCAAAGGTAAGAGAGGGGAGATAATATCAGGTCCAAATCTATACCATAAACCCTTAATTTGTCTTATTGATGGACAAAGAATCTGATTGACTATCCTATTTGAATCTGTCAAGTGACATGGATTCGTGAGCGTGTTTGTGTGTGTGTTTGTGTTTCATTTTTAGTTTTTTTTCTGTTTCAGTGGCTATCTATTTAGATGGGTTTTAGATGGATTAATGATGCTTTTACCTTGGTTTATTTAATGAATTTTCATTGTAAATATTAATGTTAATTATTGCACCTATAATAAGGTTAGAATATTCATATATTCATATATGGCTATTTAATAATAAAATATTAATTAAATGCCTATATTTAATTAATTGATTTAATTATTAAGTCTTGAATAAAATAATTGAGATTTAATAAATATTAAATTTAATTAATTATAATTAATTGTTCATAGTTGAATTATTGAATATTACTTAAAGTTGCATGGTTAATTGATTAATTTAGTTGAAATATATTCTCATGCATTTTCGATTTAACACTTTGCTTTTATATTTCAAAGTTGAGTTTTGCATACTTTAAGGGAAATTGAAAATAAAGGATTTATTTTAATTAATAATTAAATAATTTATATTCCCTCTAGGGTTTTCACTTTTTCAAAACCTAATTGTTTGGATTATCTATATCTTTGGATTAGAAGCCTTTTTGAAGGTTGTTCAATCAAGGAGAAGGAGAAATCAGGTGATTGGAGTTTTGAGAGAGATTGCTTGGATTTGTGGATCCTTCTTGCTTGGATTTGTGAATTTTGTGCTTCTCATCGATTATTGAGGTAGGGTCTTCATCTTTTGAATTCTAAGTTTCAGATCTCCGTCTTCCATGCTCTAAAAGCTAGGACCCTTTGTGTGATCTTCCTTGTTTGGGTATTGGGTAGTTTCATTGATTTAGAATTGAGAAATATGATCTTGGTTTCAATTTGTGTTTTTCTCCATGTTTTCTTATCAAATCTATGACTGTGAGCATAAAGGTTTCATTTTTGGGTATTGAATGGCAATTGGGCATAAGGGTTTTTGTATGAAAGAATTATGTTTGGAATCGCCCTTAGGGTTTCAATTTGATTGAAAATGTCTTCTTTGGATGAAAATTGGTTATTGTTGGAGAAATTGCTTCAAACCCTCAGATCTGTATTTGTCTCACCTTAAAGAATAGAAAACTTGCCTTCATCAGGTGCTTGCCAAAATTGAGTCCAGATCTGAAAGGAAACAAGAAGATTAGGTTAATTTGCATGCTTGAAAACAAGAAAACTCTTTTTTGAATAATATTAAATTGGATACTCTCCTTGTTTTTGTTAGTTTGCATGTTGGAAGAAAAGAAAAAAAAATCCCTCTTGTTCTATTTATAATTTTTATTGAAAAAATTATATAAAATTAGAAATATAGCTTAATCAATTGATTCTTAAAAAAAAAGTAGAAAGATTATACTTATTATTATTGTTGAAAAATAAATTTAAAGAAAAAAGTGCTTGATGTTTTTAATATAGTCTGGTGTATTTAAAAAATAAAAATAAAAATAAAAAAAATACATAAACAAAGTTTAGATATATTAAAAAAAAGTACTATAAATAAATTTAAAAAAAAAAAAAATTTTAAAGAAAATTTTTTATTTGTTTTGGGGAGGTGGGTGGTGGGGGCGACCACACCCCCCCTACGTAGTACCCACTTACCGTGGGCCGCAGGTTTAAAAACTTATGGTACCCACTGGTACAGTGGGCCCACGGGTAGTACCCACTGTGACTAGTGGGGCCGTAGGGCCTATTGGCCCCATGCGTTTAAAGAGGTGTGGTGGGGCCGAGACCCCCCCAATAAAGTTGTTTTTTAATTTTTGTTCAGGTTTTTTTTTGTTAAATTAAAATTTTAATTAATTTAAATTTAGTTTTAATTAAAATTTGCTTTTTATTTAGTTAATTAATATATTAGTTAATATTATTTTTAGTTTAAACTAATGTTGTTTAATTTAATTTAAATCTAATTTATTTTTTAAGATTAGTTTTTAATTTGGCTTGAATTGTAAATTTAGTTTTAATTAATGTATTTTTAGAATGGTTTTATTACTATTTAGTAATATTGTTTTTAATTATTATTAAAAAAAAGGGGGTTATTAATTAACAATTTTATTTATTATTAAATAGCGATTTACTATGCTTTTCAAAATGACATTAATGTATGTATGGGTAGGGTGACTAGACCTTATCGGGACATTTATTTTAAATGGACGTTATTCTTAAACATATGGTGTAAATTAGATTGTTATTATCAGATGATAGGTAATGTCTATTATAGTGTTACATCTATGTTATGATTCTATTGTAATTATAGTCAAATTTTAATAATTATTTAAATAAGGTAATTTATACATGTGGGTTTATAAATTAAGCTATAGGAGCTTTAATTACGTTCTTTTAGAAATTGAATTACATTTGGTTAGTAATTTTTATAAGGTAAATGAATTTGCATGATAGGAAATCATAAATTTGTTTATCAATGCATTTTTTATTAGCTCCTTCTGGAAATGTGCTTTACCATGTCATGACATATTCATTTAGAGTTTATTGGATTGATGTGTGTACTTTTTGTATGATTATTTTGGGGATTGATTCTTCATGATGTCTTGCATATTTTTCTAGTGCATATTTCCTATGGTGATATTTTGGTTTGATTGTCTTTTCTGAACCTAGTGTTTCTGAACTCAGGATGTTTGATCCTTTGAGTATGTCTCATGTTTTTATGGTTAGTTGAGAACCATAGGTTCCTATATGGATAGGAACTAGTTTATGAGATTTATGAGATTTTTTTTGACCTTGAGCTTAGGGGGTGGTTAGTTGGGTGCATCTTAGGGGAGTGGCTTAAATAGGATTCTGGGACCCAAAGAAGCTAGTCCAGGGTGGCCTATTGTAAGTTATTAATAAGTGATAATGTAATAATAAAACTTGGGGTTAACATTAAATACAAGATTGATCATGATGCCTCGCTTATGCCTTGAGTGCTAGTACAGACTAAGGATAAGAATGAATTGATACCTAGAGATTAGGTACGGTAAGATTCCTCATCGTCATGAGAGGGTATCCTAGCTCCGCATGAGTCATGATTGAGAGGTCTGGGGTCTAGAGAGGCCATTCAAGGGTAACTCAAGTTATTGACCATGTGATGACACTCCCATAGTATGTAGCCTAAGTCTCCTCCATAGGTCCTATTTTACCCTTTTATGGTTGTATCTTTGGCACTTGGTGATTGGGTTTCAGTTTTTGGTTTATGTTAGTGTTTTAGATATCTTATGTAGGTTCCTTTATCTTTGGATGGTGTACCTTTGTTTGATCTTGGAGTTCCATTTGTCTTGATCTTTCCATCCTTATACTTTTTCTTTAGTCTTTCTTGTTGTGCTCAAAAAGCTTCTGGGATCTTCCTATGTGTTTCTTTATGATGGTTTGTATACCTTCGATTGCCTTCATATTGTATACCTATGTGAGTGGGCTTGTTATTATCTTCTCAGCACAGTGGGAGTGGACCTTTGGTTCCACACGGTCGGGTGGTAGTGATTCTTATTACCATATAGATTCTGACAGTTCTTGTTCATGCTTGGATGATCCTTGTTGAAGTTTCTTATTCTTCCTATTCTTTTGGAGACTTGTGAATTTTTATGAGATGTACTTTTGTAGCCATATTTGTATATTGGTTGACATCCTTTCAAGGATGTATTGTATTGTATTGTATTGTATTGTAATGTTTTACTATGCATTGTTGCATTCCCTGCGACTTGTGCACTGGATGTTTGATTCAGTTGTATACCTTGGGTATCAGATGTATAGGTAGTTTTATTATATGAGATGTATATTATTGGATTCACTTGTTGTATCCTTCATTTTAGTTATGTGTAGTTATTTTTGTAGATGATTTTTCTTAGATGGTGTACCTTTGTTTGATCTTGGAGTTCCAGGTGTCTTGATCTTTCCATCCTTATACTTTTTCTTTAGTCTTTCTCATTGTGATCAGAAAGCTTCTGGGATCTTCCTATGTGTTTCTTTATGATGACTTGTATACCTTCGATTACCTTCATGTTGTATACCCGTGTGAGTGGGCCTATTATTATCTCCTCAGCATAGTGGGTGTGGACCTTTGGTTCCACACGACTAGGTGGTAGTGATTCTTATTACCATATAGATTCTGACGGTTCTTGTTCATGCTTGGATGATCCTTGTTATAGTTTCTTATTCTTCCTATTCTTTTGGAGACTTGTGAAGTTTCATGAGGTGTACTTTTGTAACCATATGTGTATATTGGTTGACATCCTTTCAAGGATGTATTATATTGTATTATTTTATTATACACTGTTGCATACCCTGCGACTTGTGTAGTGGATGTTTGATTAGGTTGTATACCTTGGGTATCAGATGTATATGTAGTCTTATTATATGAGATGTATATTATTGGATTCACTTGTTGTATCCTTCATGTTAGTTATGTGTAGTTGTTTTTGTAGATGATCTTTCTTAAGTAATTCTACGTCAAGGAACCCTCCATGATTTTTATCTATGTATGAGGTGTACTTATGTGTATGTATTGTACTTCATTGCATTTCTTCCACATTGTCATCATTATTTTTTATAAACATTTAAAAAAAAATTATCCTGTTAACTCAGTGTCATGTTTAGGTTAGTTCTCCTAGGTTCCCTAGTGGGGCATTACACTTGGTATCAGAGCACATGTTTCTACACAGGGAGCTCTAGGAATTTGTATTCCCATTAGTTGTCTTTTGGTTTAAAACTTGAAACAAACATAGACATAAAAATCTCATGTATTTAAAATTATTGCTTTGTGATTATTTGTTTCCTTTTGATGTTATTGGTTTTGGTTTTGATTTGTTGTTGGTTCTCTGGTTGCTTCAGGAATCATGCCTAAGACTAGATCTGCTAGAGGTCATGGTAGAGGCTGAGTTGGTGGCTTTGGAAGGGGTAAGAATCACAGTCCTTCCCTGAGTGTCACTCAAGATAGTGCTCATCAATAGAATAGAGATTATTAGAGGGTTGAGCATCGGGCTGAGTCTGTATATCCAGACACTAGGTAGATGTTGAAGGAAATATTGAGTCATCTTCTTGAGTACGTTAGAGTGGAGAAGGATGCTTCACATCATTCTCAGTTAGAGTAGAGAGAAAGGGAGAGATCTAGGAGCCCTCCAAGGAGGACTGTTGCAGTGGATCCCGAGGTTGTGGCAGTGAACCACATGAGGGATCTCATGAGAGAGTGACCTACTCCCTTTTATGGGAAAGGAACAGGGTTTGAAGCCAAGACTTGGCTTATTTCATAAGAGAGGATTTTGGATATGCATCCCTTTAGTAGAAATACTAAAGCTAGGTATGCAGTAATGCAACTCTCCAATTTCACAGTAGTATGGTGGAAAATAGAAGAGGAGAAGTTAGGGCTCCGTATGCACACAGTGACTTGGGAGTTGTTCCTTGAGAACTTCTGAGAGTGCTTCCTCTCAGATCAGTGGAGGCAGCAACTGGCGGATGAGTTCCATAACCTGAGGTAGTTGACCATGTCAGTGGTAGGGTATGAGTGTCTATTCTTTGAGCTCAAGAAGTATGCTAGTTATGGTAAATATTCAGCCCTTATGGTTCAACACTTTGTTAGAGGGATCAATGAATGCATCATTGGGGAAGTTAGACTCTTTGAGCCTATGACCCTCAAAGAAGCAATCATTAAATCCACTCTTGCAGAGGCAAATATAGCTTTGGGCCATGGTGGTCAGATAGGAGTGCAGTTTAGTGGACCTACTCCTGGTTACTGAGGTAATCAATCACATGGAGCTAGGAATTCTAGGAACCCTTCTATAGTTTTGAAGGGTAACTAGAACTAGCAAGGTAAGAGATTCTTCCATGGTACTAGTTGTGGTTCTCAGTCGAGGAAATATCGCAACTAGCTACCTAGTATGTGCAATAGGATTGATCGGTCAGTTCAGAGTTTGCATTAGAATGTTGGTGGGGGTGGTTTTCAATAGTGTAGTGCACCTTCAGTTAGAAGAGCTAGTAGTAGAGGTGTTTGTTATTCTTGTGGGCAACTTGGTCACATTGCGGCCAATTATCCTCATCTTTCATCGTAGTTCTTGGGATAGACACCAGTAGCTTTTGAGCATACAGTTGGGAATATGGGTATGTCTCATGGAGTGTATGCAGCATTTGATCATACTCCAGCTGTGTATCATGCTCCTATGAGTGGGGTTGCGAGTAGAGGACCAACAGCTAGTTTCCACATTCCTGTAGTATGAAATGATCCCCAGTGTTCGAGTTAGAGAACGGGGAAGGGTCCTATGGGACCCACACGCTGAGTCTTTTGTGACTCGGTATGATGATTTGAGTTGAGAGATTCATATCTCTATCTTTTTTGTAGGCTTCCAGGAGTAAGCCTAGTTTTAGGGGAGAAGGATGTAATACCCACCCCTTAGTTTTCTTTTCAATTTCAGTAGCCGAACTCTTTTAGGCCTTTTTTCATGTATGTGTTGGCTATTTTAGATGGTCTTGAGGATATTTATGTATTACATTTTAGTATGTTATTGATTCATTGCTTAGTGTATTATATATCCTATTTGCATATGATTTATGGTTAATTCATGATGCTTTTATATATGTTAGGATGTCATTTTGATTATGGTTTTTTGACAATACTAACCCTAGATTTATATGCATATGGATCATTTTTATATTTTGCATTACTATTTGACGTGCTTGATATGGTATGGGTCAGAGACATAGTTACTTGCTTCGGCAAGATCCACACGATAAACGAGACTCAACCATTGTTTTCTATATTATATGCATGTATGTTCATCTTAGTGATGATAGGTTTGTAGGTACCGGGCCATGTCTTCCTTGAATTGGCAGGAGTGAGTGTGTCCTATCACAATATCTCAATGGTAAGAGATGGAAGATAATATAGGGTACAAATCCACACCCTAAACCCTTATTTTTTCCTATTGATAGACAAAGAATCTGATTGACTATCCTATTTGAATTCGTTAAGTGATGTGGATTTGTGAGCCTATTTGTGTGTGTTTGTGTTTTAGTTTCAGTGGTTATCTGTTTAAATGGGTTTTACATGGATTAATGATGCTTTTAGCTTGGTTTATTTAATAAATTTTCATGGTAAATATTAATGTTAATTATTTCACCTATAATAAGATTAAAACATTGATATATGAAATATATGGCTATTTAATAATTAAATATTAATTAAATGCCTATATTTAATTAATTGATTTAATTATTAAGTCTTGATTAAAATAATTGAGATTTAATAAATATTAAATTCAATTAATTATATTTAATTATGCATAGTTGAATTATTGAATATTACTTAAAGTTGCATGGTTAATTGATTAATTTAATTGAAGTATATTCTTATGCATTTTCAATTTAACACTTTGCTTTTATATTCTAAAGTTGAGTTTTGCATGCTTTAAGTGAAATTGAAAATAAAGGATTTATTTTAATTAATAATTAAATAATTTATATTCCCTTTAGGTTTTTTACTTTTTAAAAACCTTATTGCTTGGATTATCTATATCTTTAGATTGGAAGCCTTTTTGAAGGTTGTTCAATCAGGGAGAAGGAGAAATCAGGTGATTGGAGTTTTCAGAGAACTTGCTTGGATTTATGGATTCTTCTTGCTTGGATTTGTGAATTTGTGCTTCTCATCAGTTATTGTGGTAGGCTCTTCATCTTTTGAATTCTAGTTTTTAAATCCCCATCTTCCATGCATCTAAAAGCTAGGACCCTTTGTGTGATCTTCATTGTTTGGGTATTTGGTAGTTTCATTGATTTAGAATTGAGAAATATGATCTTAGTTTCCATTTGTATTTTCCTCTATGTTTTCTTATCAGATCTGTGATTGTGAGCATGAAGGTTTCATTTTTGGGTATTGAATGTCAATTGGGCATAAGGGTTTTCGTATGAAAGAATTCTTTTTGGAATTGCCCATAGGGTTTCAATTTGAGTGAAAATGTCTTTTTTGGATGAAAATTGGTTATTGTTGGAGAAATTGCTTCAAACCCTCAGATCTGTGTTTGTCTCACCTTGAAGAGTAGAAAAATTTCCTTCCTCAGGTGCTTCCCAGAATTTAGTCCAGATCTGAAAGGAAACAAGAAGATTAGGTTAATTTTCATACTTGAAAACAAGAAAACTCTTTTTGAAATTGTTAATATTAAATTGGATATTCTCCTTGTTTTTGTCAATTTGTATGTTGGAAGAAAAGAAAAAAAAAAAAAAATCCCTTTTATTCTATTTATATTTTTTATTGAAAAAATACTTATAGAATTGGAAATAAAGCTTAATCAATTGATTCTTGAAAAAAAAAGTATAAAGATTATACTTATTATTATTGTTGAAAAATAAATTTTAAAAAAAGTGTTTGTTGTTTTTAATATAGTCTGGTGCATTAAATAAATAAATCAAAAAAATACATAAACAAAGTTTTTATATATAAAAAAACTATTAAAAAAAAATTAAAAAATATATAATTTTTAAAGAATTTTTTTTATTTGTTTTGGGGAGGTGGGTGGTGGGGGCCACCACACCCCCCTGCGCAGTACCCACTTACTGTGGGCCGCAGGTTTAAAAACCTGCGGTACCCACTGGTACAATGAGCCTGCGAGTGGTACCCATTGTGACTAGTGGCGCCATAGGGCCTATTGGCCCCGTGCGTTTAAAGAGGTGGGGTGGGGCAGAGACCCACCAATAAAGTTGCTTTTTTAATTTTTGTTAAGATTTTTTTTTTAGTTAAATTAAAATTTTAATTAATTTAAATTTAGTTTTAATTAAAATTTGTTTTTATTTAGTTAATTAATATATTAGTTAATATTATTTTTAGTTTAAACTACTGTTGTTTAATTTAATTTTAATCTATTTTAGTTTTTAAGATTAGTTTTTAATTTGGCTTGAGTTATAAATTAAGTTTTAATTAATGTATTTTTAGAATTGTTTTATTACTATTTAGTAATATTATTTTTAATTGTTTTTAAAAAAGGGGGTTATTAATTAACAATTTTGTTTATTATTAAATAGTGATTTATTATGCTTTTCAAAATGACATTAATGTATATATGCATAGGATGACTAGACCTTATCGGGACATTTAATTTAAATGGACATTATTCTTAAACATATGGTGTAAATTAGATTTTTATTATCAGATGATTATTAATGTGTATTATAGTGTTACGTCTATGCTATCATTCTATTGTAATTATAGTCAAATTTTCATAATTATTTAAACGGGGTAATTTATACATGTGGGTTTATAAATTAACCTATAGGAGCTTTAATTACGGTCTTTTAGAGATTGAATTATATTTGGTTAGTAATTTTTATAAGGTAAATGAATTTGGATGATTGGAAATCATAAATTTGTTTATCAATGCTTTTTTTATTAGCTCCTTCTGTGTGAGGCCTCACCCCGAACCCCATTGTAGTTTTCCATTTTTTCTGCTTATGATAGATTTAGCATATGATACCTTACTTTTGATGCACTATGGACATTATGGATTTTATGCTTTATGCCTCAGATTTCGTCAATTTGGATGTATGGACACATGATGCTTTATGATGCACCTTATGGATTATATTATGTTTCCTATTATGGACATTTATTATGAAACAATTGATTTGGAAACTCATTATGATTATGTTATGGTTATTGATGAGATTGGGATTTATTTGAAAAAGATATTGAATTTTTATTTCTTGCAATGTGAATTTTACCTTATGATAAATGCTTAAAATGAGATTTATGTAATCTTGTGATCTTTAGTAATAAACTTAGTATGTTGATGTTTTCCTTAAATTTTGAATATTGCTTATTTCTTATGATGTATATTTATTTCCTTGGACTACTAATATTTGAATTGAGTGCGCAAGTAAGTAACCATGGTATTTTATCTGGGGAACCAAACAAAGGGATATGTGAACTCAATTTGAGCCAAGGTTGCGTCTAATGAAAGACAAGACCTCGTTGTTTCGTAATTTTATTCGTAAATGTATTTGGATGAGTGTGGAAGTGTAATCTTTAAATTTAATTCTTATTCTTTGTGAGTTTTGCCTAAGTGGATATGACATGGCCTAGTGATGTGTAATTATTGTGTGTGTCATTTGACACTTGTGTTTTGTACTTAAGGCCATGACATGTCAACTTGGGAATAGTTGTCCACCTACCTAGATTAGTACATTAGTGAATCCCCATATGCATACCTTGGTTTTGGAGATTGGAGTGTGGTCATCTCATTGGAATTTTGAAATTACTCTAAGAGTGGACTTTTAGAGGGGCTGTGAAGTGTCCTGGGGTGTGTTGGGGTCATTTTTAGGTAGCCCACTTGTTATACCAATAGTTAAGGGCCTTTTTAACCCTAGGATAGCCTTTATTTGACCATGTGACCCTTCCAAAAAGTTGATTTCCGAAGTTGGACGAAAATCAACTCTTGTGAGGCTTGACTTGGATAGACCACCATTCCTTATTTGTGTTAAGACATAATTCACCTTTTTTAACCTTCCTTTTTTAGTTCCATTTTTGGTAAGGTGTAAGAGTTTAGGGACGAGGGACCAATTAGACAACTTTTCTTCTTCCCATGAGCTTTTTAGTGGCTTTTTAGTGGGAACTCTCCATGTTGGAGAGTTTGAACACCCACTCTCTAACTTAGAGACATAGCTAGAGTTAGTGATCTTGGAAGGGGGATCTGGCTAAAAAGGGAGCTCTTCTACAACTTTCTTCCTTAAGCTTGGATTCTAGGTTGGTGGATTTTGTGCAACTCTCTCTCTTGAAATCTTATGTGCTCTTGATAAATGATTGTTGTGGTGTTTATGGGCTTGTTGAAATCCATGAATCTTGTTTGTCATTGTAATGTTTGATGTTGTTGCAATGCTTTTAATTTTGTTTTACCTTTGTATGTTTTGTTAATGGGAGTATCAAGACTCACTCACCCTTGGGAGGGAAGAGTAGTCTTGGGGGTGGAGGAGTTATGACAGCCCTTGGTGTAGAGTCTCTCCTCAAGGAGGAGAGGGAAAAAGCATCGAGTATGGGCTCCATGAAGCCTCCCTCATTGTTGCTTCATTGGGGGTCATAAGGGTATGTAGTTGTATTAGTTACAAATGTGAAAGTGAGTGTTTGGACAGCCATGTGAAGGCTGAGATTTTTATGTTTTGGGTTGGCCTTCTCCCTTGGGTACTTGGTCCACTTCACCCCAAGTAGGATCTTTGTGTGATCCTTTATAAAGGCCTATGAGAATGGGAGTTGAATGTAAAGATCTTCATGTTCCTTTGTTGTTGTTTTTTGTTTGAATGTCACCCACTTTTTTTTGGTTCCCCAAGCTCGGGGGTGGCCTCATAAGAGGCCTAGGTTGGGTGGAGAGCAGCCCCATGGTTTCTAGTTTCCCCTTGTTTTGCTTTGTAATGTAGATTTGAAGATTAAAGTTACATAGAAGTTAAAATGAGCATGGAAGAAAAGAGAATGTAGCTGCTTATGTTCATCACATGATGTTACTTTTTTTGTAAAAAGCCATGTGGCTATTTTTTATGTATCTCTTATAAGCATTTTTGATAGAAACCGTCTAGAAAAAAAAAGGAGACATACTATGGATTGTTTTTGGATCTTGGTTGAATATAATTTCCTTTCTATGTGGAAGATAGATATTGTTACAAAAATTGTTATTTCAAGTTCTTATTAATTCAAAATAAAGTTGTGTAAGGTCACTTGTTAAGTACACCTTCAATTTATTCCTTTGTGATATGGAAGTTACTAGTTGCAATAAAAATAGAATAAGAGTAAACAAATAATAAAGTATCATGCATAAATGTGAACTGCATTCCTTCAAAAGATTGAATTCATTTACTTTAAAATGAAAAATCTGCGAGTTAGATGAAATTTCAATCACTAATATATTCACCTTCCAAATTATTTTAAAGTATTTTAATTTAATAAATTTGAGGAGCAATGTGCGTATTTAGGCATGCATCATAAATCTGTATCCATAAAGTTTACTTTCTATTGCTGTTATGTTTCAAAAATAAATGATAGGAAAGAATATATATATATATATAAACTGAATATTTTTCTTTAAAATTTTTTTTTAATAGCAAAGCGGATTGTTCGGACTGTGCTTGTCTTTTTAAGAAAATTATTTTTAAAAAAAGGGGAGGAGGCATGATCCCCATCCTCCCCGCTGTCCCTTAAGGGAGGCGACAGAGGGGAAGGGGCCTGGGCCCCCCACGCTGGGAGGCAATACTGTCGGCCACAGCTATGGCCTTAGAGGCCGCGGACTGTGGTGCGGCTGGTAGCCGCACGGCCCAGCCCGCCACAATGGCATGCAAAATAAATAATAACAGGGGGCACGGTGGGGAATAAGAAACCCGCTGCCCCATTAATACTGCAAAAAAAAAGGGTTTTTTCCCTTCGGCCATCATCTCCCTTAACAAAAACTCACGCAATTTTTAATTTGTGAAAAACTATATATATATATTAATATATATATACTTACAAGCAAAGTAAGTGTATATATATTAAGATATATATACATTCTCTCAAGAGACATTCTCCCATGGCTGCCACACCTGCAACTTTTAACAAAAAAAAAGAATTAGGGTTTTAAAAAAAAATAAAAGGGAGAGAAGAATGGAGAAGAAACAATAGAGGTGTATTTTATCCATCTTCATTTTAAACCCTAACCCTAATTTTGAATTAGGGTTAGGATTTCAAACAAGAGGGTTAAAAAAAAGAGAGGGAACTTTCCTCTTTTAAGTTTTAGATGTTTTTTTTTGGTTTTCTTTTTGCATCTTTTAAAAAGGGGAAAATTTACCTTACAACATTAGTTTAGTATTAGGTAACTTAATTAAGTTATTGGATATAAATATTTTTTTTTTGGTTGAATGGATGAATTATGAAAAAGAATTAAATGATGCATTTATATATTAAAGAGGGGAAATAAAATTGATTGCATCATATAGATTATAGTTTTCCTTAACATTTTGGCAAAAACTTTTTGAATCTTTATTAGTTGATTTTATTTTATAGATCGAATTTTCAATTGAACCATAGGAAATTTGTAAGATCGACTATAATATAATCGTGGCGTTGAATTTGATTTCTTTTAGTCTAAGCATTTAAGTTATTAGGTATGTGCTACAGAATCAAAATTAATATAGCCATCAATTATACAATAATTAAATAATTTAATTGGAAAAATATTTTTTTAAGGGGGTGAACCTAATTAAAATTTTAAATAAAACTTAGTGACTTTTTAATGTTATTTTTATGTGGTCAATATATGTGGCCAGTATACTGACCATTATAAAAATAATGTTATGGAAGTGCCATATCCTAGGGAATTATTTTTAATCCACAGAATCCTTAAGCTATCAAACATACCAGATATTCTGAACGACCCTAGAGACTGAGTTTAGGGAGTCTCTCTCTTTTTCTCCACATCATCAAACTCTATTAATAAATTACAGGATGACATGTGAATTTTTATAACCTCACCTTGTTTAGTCTTTGAGAGTTATCCTAAATTTAACTCTAGTCAAACATATAATTAAATGTCACCTTGTGCGTCTATAAGTTTAGAAGATACTAGGGTTAAGGGAGGTTGACATTTAGTCATGATTCCCCTTAGATCCTCTTGAAATTAATTTCACCTTTTAAAAAAAAAAATTGTTGCATTTTTGGACGCAAAATTTTTGGGCATAACACTTGGTATCAAAGCCACGTTTCAAGACTGAAACCTTAAACCCACTATGTTTCCTAAAACTTTAAAACATTTATTTTAACATTTTCAAAACAAGATCAAGCTTAGTAGAAATTTACGCAAAAACTTTCAACATATTCATTTCAAATTAAGATACTACCTTCAACTTATACCACCTTCCTATGTGTGTAGGATGCCTCCAGTAACGCGGCAAGCTCACGCCCGTGGGCAAAGGCATAGATGTGCCCCTTCGACATGAGTTCAGTTGGAGCAGAATGTAGGGGGTAATGATGAGAAGCAGAGGCCTCCTCCCCAACAAACCCCAACCCCAACCATGAAATATTGAATGCCCTTCAGAATATGGTCGGGATTATTTTGGACAGGATACCTCAGGATAATCAACACACAGGACTTGGGGGTGCAGTACGTGAGCATAGTAGGAGTCCCCCACCTAGAGTTGTGGAGGACCAGGCTGACCATGAGGGTGAGTCAGTTACATGCCACCTCCAGAGGTAGTTTTTCTAGCATTTGAGAGGGTACCCCATGACACAGGGGACCACATCAGGGAACTTATACACCTTAACTCACCACCCTTTTTAGGAGCCACAGGTGGGAGTCAGGCTGAGGCCTTCCTTTTGAGCCTCAAGAGATGCTTTGGAATATGCCTTTATGGGAGCAATACGAGGGCATGCTTTGCTATCCACTTGTTGAGAGGATCAGCAACTATTTGGTGGAGGACAGAAGAGTTAAAGGGTAATCTGGCTATGGATACCCTCACTTGGGACACCTTTTTAGAGAGATTCAGGGATCATTACCTATCTAAGCACTATCGACAGCAACAGATTAATTAGTTTCATGACCTTCAGCAGAGAGGGATCATTGTCACACAGTATGAGTGTAAGTTCTTGGAACTTCTACCTTATGTTGACTATATGAGAGATGAGAAGATCAAGGTCAACCATTTTGTTAGAGGATTGAATGCATCTATATCAGGTTTAGTGCACATGGAAGCACCAGGGAACCTTCAAGAGGCCATGCAAAAGGCCTTGATTACTGAGGAGATTTAGGGTAGGGGACATGATACACGAGATCAGTCACAGAACCGAAACACCACACCACAGAATTCAGGGTATCAAAAAACATATTGAAAAGGGAATAACAATAATCAGAACAATAAAAAGCATTCCTCAGGATCTTACAAATCCCCTCCATCTTAGCAGAAGTCATAACAGGGACAGAAACAGAAGGCCCCTCAAGGGCAACAGGGCTCCAAGCCCAAATAGTGGCAGTCACAGGCTCCTAGTAAGGACCAGAGGTCACAGGCATCATCGACACCCCCATCTAGGACTCAGTAGTCCTCCAGGGGTGGTTATAGTGGTTCTAGCAGGACAGGAGGCTAATAGTATTCTAGACCCCAGGGTACCCAGTTTCAAACTCGAGGGCCATGTTATTCTTGTGGTGTCATGGGGCACTTGGGTAGGTATTTCCCTCAAGGGGGTGGTCAGCGCACCGTAGCATTAGAGCCCACTGTTAGTGATATGGGTAGATCCCATAGAGTTTTTGCAGTGGTTGACAACCGACAGGAAGAACATTAAGCTACTATGATTGAGACTACAGGTATGATTGGAGGTAACAGACTTACTATTCTATTTGATTAAGGTGGTACAGATTCTTTTGTTTTTCCATTGGTTGTGGAGCATTGTGGGCTAGTGGCAGCTAGACAAGAAGTTAGTTGGGAGGTAGAGTTAGCCTCAGGTTCTAGAGTACCCATCACTTCTTTAGTTAAGTATTTCAAGATATAGATTGGTTCCATGACCACCATTTTAGATCTACGTATCACTCCTCTTGGATCCTATGGGAAAGTACTTGGCATGGATTGGATTTTTGTACACAAGGCCCAGCTAGATTATTGGCAAAAGAAGGTAGAATGTTTAGATGACAATGATAATGCTATAGTAATCCCAAGGGTTTAGAGGGTAGTATCCATTTGTATGATATACGGTATGCAACTTAAGCGGTGCATGCGAAAAGGGTGCCAGTTATTTTCCATCACAATCATTGATAGGGATGACGAAGAAAAAAAGGAAACTTCTCTTGATGATCATCTCATGTTACAGGAATTCGCAGATGTGTTTCCTTTAGAATTACCCGGTATGCCTCCCCATAGAGCAGTTGATTTCCACGTAGACCTCATGCTAGGTGTTGCACCATTATCTAGGGCACCTTACAGAATGTTTCCTAATGAGATTAATGAGCTCAAGATTCAGCTTGAGGAAATCCTTGAGAAGGGGCACATATGACCTAGTGTCTCTCCTTGGGGTGCACAAGTTATCTTTGTCAAAAAGAAGGGTGGATCCCTTAGACTATGTATGGATTACAGGTAGTTAAACAAGTTAACCATTAAGAATCGATATCCACTGCCTAGGATTGATGACTTGTTCAATCAGTTGCAGGGTGCCCGTGTGTTCTCCAAGATAGATCTTAAGTCAGGGTACAATCAATTGAGAATCGTGGAAAGTGATATCCACAAGATAGATTTTCAAACTAGATACAAACATTATGAGTTCACTATTGTGCCTTTTGGTCTTACGAATGCCCCTGCTATATTCATGAACCTCATGAATGGGGTATTCCACACTTTCCTTGACAAATTTATGGTTGTGTTCCTTAATGAAATACTGATATATTCTCATAATGATAAGGAACACAAGGATCATTTGAGACAGGTATTAGAGTGCTTAAGGGACAACCAATTGTATGACAGTTTATCAAAATGTGCCTTTTTTTAGAACAGAGGTCCGATATTTAGGCCATGTTATTTCAAGTGATGGGATCTTAGTGGACCCATCTAAGATTGATGCCATTATGAATTGGCCAGCACCTACTTCTGTGACCGAGGTCAGAAGTTTCATGGGTCTCGCAGGATATTACAGGCGGTTTGTTCAGGGTTTCTCTAGAGTGGCCCATCCTATCACCTCCCTTCAGCCAAAGGGAAACAAATTTTATTGGACATAAAAGTGCGAGAGGGCCTTTTAGGAACTCAAGAAAGCACTTACCAGTGCACCTAGTTTAGCAGTGCCAGAGCCTACAGCCAACTTTATAGTCTGCACAGATGCTTCCTTAGAAGGATTGGGGGCAGTACTTATGTAGGATGGGCGAGATATATCATACAAGTCTAGGAAACTTAAGACTCATGAGCTCAATTACCCTACCCATGACCTTGAGCTTGCGGTATTAGTGCATGCATTAGTGTGATGATGACACTTTCTCTTGGGACATCGATTTGAGCTTCATTCTGACCATCAAAGTTTACAGTATATATTCACTCAGTCGAACCTTAATCCTAGGTAGAGGAGGTGGATGGAGTTCTTATGTGAGTATGACTTTGATGTCCATTATATCAAAGGAAAAGAGAATGTGGTCACTGATGCTTTGAGTAGGAGGCAACATGAGTTATCTTCCATGATCACTGGAATAAACTTGAGAGAATGTATACTACACCATTTGTAGGAGGATGCTTTATATTTAGATGTTTGTTAGTTGATATGATCTCAGAGACCCCTTGTGGGTAGATTTTTAGAGTATTCCTTGAAGTCTGATGGACTATTACATCATAGAAGATGTATCTATGTACCTTATTCCAAGGATTTGCATAATATCATCATGCTAGAGGCTCATAGATCCCCTTATGTGGCGCATCCTGGAGTTAAGAAGCTGCATGCTGATTTGAGACAACTCTATCATTGGTCAGGTATGAGATAACACATTGCAGAGTTAGTAGCCCGGTGTCTTGAATTCCAGAAGGTTAAGGCCGAGCATGGTCATCCTAGAGGGCTCCTTCAGCCTCACGAGGTACCTATGTGGAAGTGGGATGTTATATCCATGGATTTTATTGTTGGTCTCCCTATGTCATCTCGTTGCCATGATGCTATCATGGTGACAGTTGACAAGTTGACCAAAGTGGCCCACTTCTCACCCGTTTGTACCACATTTATAGCCCTAGTAGTGGTTCAAGTCTTCTTGAAGGATATAGTCAGACTGCATGGCATTCCTTAGAAGATCGTTTGTGATAGGGATTCTCTCTTCACATCATCTTTTTGGAGAGAATTACAGGTAGCTTTGGGCACCATGCTCAACTTTAGCATAGCTTATCAGCCAGAGATAGATGGTCCAACTGAGAGAGTGAATCAGGTTCTCGAGGATATGCTTTGCATGTATGTTATGGATCATCAGGTCAAGTTAGAAGAGTATTTGCATTTAGTAGAGTTTTCCTATAATAATGGGCATCATTCATCCTTGGGTATACCACCATATTAGGCACTTTATGGTAGACCTTGCAGGAGACCTTTGATTTGGGATAGGATTGAGGACAGAGTTACCATTGGACCACAGCTAGTCCTAGAGATGGAGCAGTAGGTAGCCTTAATTAGGTAGCGTCTCCTAGAGGCGTAGGATTGACAAAAGAATTATGTCAATACAAAGAGGAAAGATCATGTTTACATGGTCAGAGATAGGGTCTTCTTGAGAGTGTGGACTCAAAAGATTCCAATCCATTTTGGAAAGGGCTCTAAGCTTGCACCTTGATTTGTGGGACCATTTGAGATATTAGAGAGGATAGGACCAGTTGCTCACCGTCTAGCCCTGCCACCTAGCCTGTCACGCATCCATGATGTGTTTCTTTCTATTTTGAGAAAATATATTTATGATGAGTCTCACATTATAGATTGGGATGCCTTATAGGTGGAGTCAGATGGGCAGCTAGCATTGGAGCCTATTCACGTTTTGGCATGCTAGACGCTGGTCCTACGAGGCCGAGAACTAGACTAGGTTAGGGTTTAGTGGGATTGCTATGATGAGGTTAGAGCTTTATGGGAGGACACAACACAGATGAGAGCTTAGTATCCCAATATTTTTAATAAACTCTAGGAGGAAGTTCAAGCCTACGGGGGGAGGATGTGAGGCCTCACCCTGAACCCCGTCGTAGTTTTCTAGTTTTTCTTCTTATGATGGATTTAGCATATGATACCTTACTTTTGATGCACTATGGACATTATGAATTTTATACTTTATGCCTCAGATTTGGTCATTTTGGATGTATGGACACATGATGCTTTATGATGCACCTTATGGATTATATTATGTTTTCTATTATGGACATTTATTCTAAAACAATTGATTTGGAAACTCATTATGATTATGTTATGGTTATTGATGAGATTGGGATTTATTTGAAAAAGATATTGAATTTTTATTTCTTGCAATGTGAATTTTACCTTATGATAAATGCTTAAAATGAGATTTATGTAATCTTGTGATCTTTAGTAATAAACTTAGTATGTTGATGTTTTCCTTAAATTTTGAATATTGCTTATTTCTTATGATGTATATTTATTTCCTCGGAATACTGATATTTGAATTGAGTGCGCAGGTAAGAAACCATCGTATTTTATCCGAGGAACCAAAAAAAGGGATATGTGAACTCAATTTGAGCCAAGGTTGCATCTAATGAAAGACAAAACCTCGTTGTTTCATAATTTTATTTGTAAATGTATTTGGATAAGAGTTGTAGTGTAATCTTTAAATGTAATTCTTATTCTTTGTGAGTTTTGCCTAAGTGGATATGACATGGCCTAGTGATGTGTAATTGTTGTGTGTGTCATTTGACACTTGTGGTTTGTACTTAAGGCCATGACATGTCAACTTGGAAGTGGTTGTCCACCTACCTAGATTAGTACATTAGTGAATCCCCATATGCATACCTTGTTTTGAGAAATTGGAGCGTGGTCATCTCATTGAAATTTCGAAATTACTCTTAGAGTGGACTTTTAGAGGGGTTGTCAAGTGTCCTGGGGTGTGTTGGGGTCATTTGTAGGTAGCCCACTTGTTATACCAATAGTTAACGACATTTTTAACCCTAGGATAGCCTCTATTTGACCATGTGACCCTTCCAAAAAGTTGATTTCCCAAGTTGGATGAAAATCAACTCTTGTGAGGCTTGACTTGGATAGACCATCATTCCTTATTTGTATTAAGACATAATTCACATTTTTTAAGCTTCCTTTTTTAGTTCCATTTTTGGTAAGGTGTAAGAGTTTAGGGAAGAGGGACCAATTAGAGAACTTTTCTTCTTCCCATGAGCTTTCTAGTGGCTTTTTAGTTGGAACTCTCCATGTTGGAGAGTTTGAACACCCACTCTCTAACTTAGAGACATAGCTAGAGTTGGTGATCTTGGAAGGGGGATTTAGCTAAAAACAGAGCTCTTCTACAACTTTCTTCCTTAAGCTTTGATTCTAGGTTGGTGGATTTTGTGCAACTCTCTCTTGTAATCTTATGTGCTCTTGGTAAATGATTGTTGTGGTGTTTATGGGCTTGTTGAAAGCCATGAATCTTGTTTGTCATTGTAATGTTTTATGTTGTTGCAATGCTTTTCATTTTTTTTTACCTTTGTATGTTTTGTTAATGCGAGTATCAAGACTCACTCACCCTTGGGAGAGAAGAGTAGTCCTGGGGGTGGAGTTATGAAAGCCCTTGGTGTATAGTCTCTCCTCAAGGAGGAGAGGAAAAAAGTATGGAGTATGGGCTCCATGAAGCCTCCCTCATTGTTGCTTCATTGGGGGTCATAAGGGTATGAAGTTGTGTTAGTTTCAAATGTGAAAGTGAGTGTTTGGACAGCCATGTGAAGGCTAAGATTTTTATGTTTTGGGTTGGCCTTCTCCCTTGGGTACTTGGTCCACTTCACCCCAAGTAGGTTCTTTGTATGATCCTTTGTAAAACCCTATGGGAATGGGAGTTGAATGTAAAGATCTTCATGTTCCTTTGTTTTTTTTTATTGTTTGAATGTCACCCACTTTTGTTTAGTTTCCCAAGCTCAGGGGTGGCCTCATAAGAGGCCTAGGTTGGGTGGAGAGCAGCCCCATGATTTCTAGTTTCCCATTGTTTTTTTTTGTAATGCAGATTTGAAGATTGAAGTTACATATAAGTTGAAATGAGCATGGAAGAAAAGAGAATGTAGCTGCTTATGTTCATCACATCATGTTACTTTTTTTTGTAAAAAGCCATGTGGCTATTTTTTATGTATCTCTTATAATGATTTTTGATAGAAACCATCTCAAAAAAAAAGGAGACATACTATGGATTATTTTTGGCTCTTGGTTGAATATAATTTCCTTTCTATGTGGAAGATAGGCATTGTTACAAAAATTGTTATTTCAAGTTCTTATTAATTCAAAATAAAGTTGTGCAAGGTCACTTGTTAAGTACACCTTCAATTTATTCCTTTGTGATATGGAAGTTACTAGTTGCAATAAAAAAAGAATAAGAGTAAACAAATAATATAGTATCATACATAAATCTGAATTGCATTCCTTCAAAAGATTGAATTCATTTACTTTAAAATGGAAAATCTACAAGTTAGATAAAATTTCAGTCACTAATATATTCACCTTCCAAATTATTTTAAAGTATTTCAATGTAATAAATTTGAAGAGCAATGTGCTTATTTAGGCATGCATAGTAAATCTGTATCCATAAAGTTTACTTTCTATTGCTGTTATGTTTCAAAAATAAATGATAGGAAATAATATATATGTGTGTGTGGGTGTGTGTGTGTGTGTGTGTCTTTAAATAATAAATCTGCATACGTATGTGGTTTATTACTTATGCTTTCAAAATTTTAATCTATGTTCTTACTTGAAAATCTACTGTATATATATATATATATATATATATATATAT
>MU226461.1:259015-271275 GCA_018584345.1 Thuja plicata
GCGATTTTTAATTTGTGAAAATTTATATATATATATATATATATATATATATATATATATACAAGAAAAATAAGTTTATATATATATTAAGATATATATACATTCTCTCAAGAGACATCCTCCTATGGCTGTCATACCTGCAAATTTTAACAAAAAAAAAAGAACTAGGATTTTTAAAAAAAATAAAAGGGAGAGAAGAATGAAGAGGAAACAATAGAGGTGTATTTTATCCATCTTAATTTTAAACCCTAACCCTAATTTTGAATTAGGGTTAGGATTTCAAATGAGAGGGTTAAAAAAAAGAGAGGGAACTTTTCAGTTTTAAGTTTTAGATGTTTTTTTTTTCCTTTTTGTATGTTTTAAAAAGGGGAAAATTTACCTTACAACATTAGTTTATTATTAGGTAACTTAATTAAGTTATTGGGTATAAATGTTTTTTTTTTTTGGTTGAATGGATGAAATAGGAAAAAGAATTAAATGATGCAATTATATATTAAAGAGGGGAAATAAAATTGATTGGGTCATATAGATTATAGTTTTCCTTAACATTTTGGCAAAAACTTTTTGAATCTTTATTAGTTGATTTTATTTTATAGATCGAATATTCAATTGAACCATAGGAAATTTGTAAGACCAACTATAATATAATCGTGGCCTTGAACTTGATTTTTTTTTAGTCTAAGCATTTAAGTTATTAGATATGTGCTACGGAATCAAAATTAATATAGCCATCAATTGTACGATAATTAAATAATTTAATTGGAAAAATATTTTTTTAAGGGGGTGAACCTAATTAAAATTTTAAATAAAACTTAGGGACTTTTTAATGTTATTTTTATGTGGTCAATATATGGCCAGTATACTGACCATTATAAAAAAAATATTATGGAAGGCCATACCCTAGGGGATTATTTTTAATCCATAGAATCCTTAAGCTATCAAACATACCAGATATTCCGAACGACCCTGGAGACTGAGTTTAGGGAGTCTCTCTCTTTTTCTCCACATCATCAAACTCTATTAATAAATTAGGGAATGACATGTGAATTCTTATAACCTCACCTTGTTTAGTCTTTGAGCGTTATCCTAAATTTAACTCTAGTCAAACATATAATTAAATGTCACCTTATGCATCTATAACTTTAGAAGATGACTAGGGTTAAGGGAGCTTGACACTTAGTCATGATTCCCCTTAGACCCTGTTGACATTAATTTCATCTTTTCAAAAAAAAAAAAAAGTTGTTGCATTTTTGGAGGCAAAATTTTTGGGCATGACATTCTGGAGATTGATTCTTCATGATGTCTTGCATATTTTTCTAGTGCATATTTACTATAGTGGTATTTTTCTTTGAGATTCTTTTCTGAACCTAGTGTTTCTGAACTCAGGATGTGTGATCCTTTGAGTATGTCTCATGTTGTTATGGTTAGTTGAGAACCATAGGTTCCTATATGAGTAGGAACCATTTTATGAGATTTATGAGATTATTTTTGACGTTGAGCTTAGGGTGTGGTTAGTTGGGTGCATCTTAGGAGAGTGGCTTACAATAGGATTCTGGGGCCTAAAGAGGCCTGTTGGTTATATTTCTGGGTTTATCCTTCTCTCCCTCGGTTCTATGATTTTCCCTCTCCAGGTTTTTAAATTTTTATATCTTTCAGCCTAAAACCTGTGAAAATTTTCAAAGTCTTAAAACCCTGGCTCTAGTTCAATGTTTGAATTTGAAGAAAATGCTAAGGTGTTGTTCGTGTTATATTTCTCAGTTACTTTTTCAGTCCACTTGAGTCATGTGTTCTATTTTAATCGCTTAGTCGCGTAACTTAAATCAGCATATTCCTTTTTATCCCCGACTTTGCGATTTGCCTATGTCGCGTTGTCTAATTTAAAAATTAAATATTCCATGATATTTCCAAGAATTCGTGATTCACTCTGTGTTGCGTAATCGATAAATCTTTTTAACGGAGTGGTAATATGTCAGTCGGCCCACAGGTCAGTCAGGTGATCGCAAGATGTTTTCTGCAGTCAAGCAAATATTAAGGAGACTTCACGATTACTTTTTGTCGCGTTATCACTGAATAAGTTTAAAAGTAATATGTAATGCAGGGCCTTTAGTCACGCAGTCTCTAGAATAAAAGTCGGTTAAGTTCAAACTATCGAGACTTGGCGACTAACTGTCTAAGGTTTAGCGCAAAGCACAGTCAGGTTGTCGCCAGTTAAAGAATGATGACTCAGTTTTCCATTGTGGAGTAAGAGAACGAGTAACTTTGTGACATGTGTCATAAGGTGAGTGGATATTAAAGGTTTATCGCAAGGTTGCCAGAAGGAGAAAATGGAATCAGCGACAATGAGACTAGGTGCTTTTTCTTTTGTTGCGATATCTGAGAAACATTTAAGGGTATATAAGAACATTTGGCGATTTTGCGATGGCCGTCAAATAAAGAGATCAAAGGATCTAACGGTGGGAAAGAATTCTGAGAATAAAAGTGCCCAAGGGGAAAATTCCTCCCAACTTGGCGATTAAGGTTTGTCACGCAGTCATCAGATGAGAAAAGGGGCACATTTAACCTGCATAATACTGAGATTTTGTATCTTGCGATCGGGTGACTAGGTATAGTCGCATAGTCTTGAAATGAAACAAAAAAATTTGGCGACTAGGAGATAACCATAAAGGGTTAAAGGTAACGGTTAGTCGTAAGGTCTCAGAAAAGATAAAGAGTTAGTGTTAACAACGCGCGACTATGATTTTCGCAGGGTCGCGTGATCGCCAGATAGTGACTTGGGTTAGCCAAAGGAAAGAAAGTGTTTTGTCACAGTGTCTCGAGATAAACCATGGGTTAGTGACTAAGGTCCGCAACAAAGAGATAAAGTGCAGTCGCACAGTCGCTTGATCCCAAAATTTAAAAACGGGGCCAGTCTTAAAAATGTCAGTATGGATATTTGGCGGCCAATCAGATCTCCAGATTTTGATTGTTGTGAAAAAAGGGTAGCTGAGATATAAGAAAGTTAGCGAATCCCATGATGACATGTCAGCTCATTCGAATTTTATAAGGTTTAGCCGAGGATTCAATTACAAATTTGATTTTCCTGTCACACTCAGGAAACTACAGCTAGGTTTTCATTCAATTTCATAGTATGTTGGATTAAAGGCAGAACTGACGTTTCCAAATTATGAGCTACGTACTTTGAATGATGGCTATAAGGAGTTGATGGTGCATTTATTTTCATTCACCGAGTTTTCAGATTTCAGAGCCCAAGTTGATAATTTTTTAGAGAGAAGAGATATCTTGCTTAGTTTGCAGTATTTTCAGAGTTGATAAATAGGTTTCGAGTCTCAAAAAATTATGCACAAGATGGTTAGCCAATCTCAGAAATTAATTTGCTTTAGTATCAATAAGGAGTAGGAGATTCAAGGTATTGCAAGTATGAGTAGAGTTGTTAGTTTTGTTTCCACAAGTGGAGGAAGTGAGGAAGAGAAAAAAGGAAAAGTGAACTACTTAGATGAATTCCTCCGTCTCCTGCCTGGTTCAACACAGAACAAGAAGGATAATGCTAATGTCCTCATTGATGAGTATAAATATGTTTGAGATGCTGTGACTCCAGGAACAACAGGTTTTTCCCTCTTCAATTATTTTTGTAAGAATTCTGATAAGCCCATCCCAGTATAAAACCCTTGGACTTGTGGTTTAGCCAGGTTACTTGTTCCTGATGTATTCCTAGATGTAGACTTGTTCTTAGACCTAGCCAATCACTATGATTCTTTATCTAAGACCATTAGGAGGGATGATGGCACTGCCCTATTAATTTTGAATATAAATTCATTCATGCAAGCCTTCGGCTTATACAGCACCATGTCTACCAAAATTGACATGACAAAGAAAAAATAGAGGTATACTTTGAAGCCTGGGGTTGCTAGGAACCAATTGTTAAAACATATGCTGAAAGAAGTGAAAAAGTATTTAGATCCTATGTCAGGGGACAACCCATATTATTACAAGGATCTACACTTCTATATCAAGTATGCTACATATGCCCTATGTAGAGTGTTGGGGATAGATGGTGATGTAGAGAAGATAGATGAAGAGATTTTGATGATGGTGTTGGACCTACAAGAGGTCCACTCTAACACCAGTTATGATTATATTCAGCACATCATAGATAAAATGCATGAGGGTTTCATTGCAACCTAGAAGAGAATAAAGAGCCCAAAAGAGAAGTAGCCCAAATTTTTGCATTACTCAGTTCTTATGCATCTCCTTTGGTATTTAAATTTTGTCGTCATGGATGTTAATAATTTAACTCCTCATAGATTCTACAAATCAGCACCAAATCCTATCCAATTTTGGGTAAGAGTTTGGAATTATACTTCTAGGGAGTGTGACTATTGTGCCTTTCAGAATTGGATTGTGTATCCAATGGTGCAAAGTTTGGGAACAAGCAAAACAAGAATCCCATTAAAGGTTATACAAATGCTTAGGCCTTGTGATTATATAGATAGCTAGCCTAGAAAGCACAATTGAGGTGACTTCTTTATGGAATAAAATTATACTATCATCAGGGTATATGGGTGTATTCACCCACCTCATTTATTACCATTCTATGTGCCTGCAAGAGTGGCTGCAATGGAATTCATATGGCAGTTGTTGCTAATAGATAATGAGCACTTTGCACCGCATAAAAAGGGGACTATAACCCTTAGGCAGTTTAAGATTTCTCATTTCACAATTGGCAAGGGTGTTATTGATGCAGTAGGTCAATGGTTGGAAAAATACAGAATGGGGGCAGCCCCTTATAGATACATTGATCTAGAGGGCTTCATGGCAGGGGTTAGGAAATTGTATACACCTACAATCCCCAATACAAATGTCCACTATGAGTGCATAGAAGAAGATGCAACAAGGAACATCTTGGATGAAGATGATATTCATACAAGAAGACTAAGAATCCAAGAGTTGCTAAAAATTGAGAAGCAAATAAAGAGAAATGGGTTGTCTTTTGGGGGTTTTTACCCTGACCTCCCATATTTTGACAGGATCAAAGCCATGATAGACATCTATTATGTGCTTATAGAGAAAATTGATTCAGTGCTTGACAAGAAAGGTGCTCAGACACCTGATTATTCAGAATCTGAGTACAATAGTAGTAGTGACAGTGATTATGCATGTCCTACTAGAGATTTTCCACCATGGCAAGATATTGCTGAAGTACAATAGTTGGAGGGAGCAGAGGGTCACATGATAGATTTGACAGTTGGTACCCAACTTGATGATGTAGAAGAGCCTGCTGCAAAGAGGAAAAAATTGGAAATAGGGCAGCCTTCAGTAGAAGGACAAAGTAAGAAAAAGGATAAGGCTAAGGCCTTACTAACAGGGAATAGGTTATATGACCATAACCTAAGAAAGGCAATCAGGGAAGGCAAGAAGCAACAGCCTGACCTAGATGACAATGTTGAGCTGCCACTAAAAGCCTGTGTTGATGAAAGATTACTTCATCAACAAAATTTTTTGAGTGATGACAACTTTGTTAAAATAGAAGAGTTTAAAGACTTCCTAAGATGGCATAAGACAGAGAAGATCAGATCCTAATTGACAGTGGATGGAAAAGAAACAGTAAAAAATGAATCCCTAGTAGCTTTACAATCTTATGATCTAGATAGGGAGGCTATTTCACTCGAGGAAGCCAGGAAGATGGTGCTAGGTAGTGGAATACTATTGGCTGAGGGATGGGATTTGGCATCTTCCTTCATCATTGACCAAATCAGAAAACTGCCAGATCTCAAGCTGGCTAGTGAGGTCCAGATGGGAGATGTAATAGAAGGGTTTGGGTATAGCCAAAAATCCCAAGCTTTTGCAATGTGGAGCCTGAGCCCAAAAGACCAAAAGCCCCAACTGGTAAATATTCAAGAAAATATGGTGGGCAATCAGATGGTCTAGTCTATACAGAATACAGGGGATTTAGAGATCTCCCAAATTATGACACATTGGGCTCACCTAAATGAAGACAAGACTAAACAATTATCTGAAAGGTGTAGCACATTGTTAGAAGAGATAAGTGCATTGTATAAGGACAGGGAGCTGTGTCATATACAATTGCACCAGCAGGATCAGGTAATTCAGAAATTGCTGAAAGAGTTAGAAGAAAAGCCTGAGGTGGTATATGCACCTGTACAACCACCTCCATTGAAAATTGAAGATAAGCCTAAATCAGAGGAGGCTGTTGAATAGAAAACTAATTAAGAAAAGGGAAATGCAATTTCTTTGAGGGCATTGAAGGGTATACTACAACATAGAATTGAGATTCTAAAGGATAAAACTGATGGTGTACTCAATGCATACAATAAATTGCCAGCTCTGCATGCAGAAGTAATGGGATACCTTGATATTTTGAACCCTTACTTTACTAAATGGTCTTCTAGGGCAAAGTTATTTGAAAAGTTAGCATCTTTACAAGCCATAAGACCAGATTTTCCTAAAATAGTGACTGAGGTTGAAGATGAGATCAAAAGAGTTAATATTTCTCTCTCATTCTTTAAAGGTAAATTAAACCAGATAGAGGTTAAGTTAAGCCTCTTTTCAAATGATTTTAATAAGTTTATTCCTTCCTTAAGGGGAGATGATGATCAAGTAAAGGCTGTAGATGCCTGGAAGAGTGCATTTGATAGCAAGATGTCTAGTGATGAGGCATTTCTCTTGGGAGCAGATGTTGATATTGAAGGATTCAATAAAATATTGGATGAGGCTATTAAAGTAGAGACTGACATCAACAAATTCCTGCTAGATGTCAAGAATATCACTGATGCTAGATGGGACAGACAAAAGGTGCTAGTACAGAGTACTCAAGACTTTAAGTGGCCATCAGATGATGAAGTAAAAGCATGGGAAGTGATGACTACACCCAAGAGGAAGAAGCCAGTAGTGGAGGAAGAAATTTTGGACGATGAGTAGGGATGACTACTTAGTACTTTACCATTGAAGACAAAGAGGACAGTTATTGCAGAAGGAGAATGTAGGTAAACCTGAGAGCATGGTCATCCAGACTTGACATAACTATTGCTATCTACTATGTACACAATTAGATCAAGTCGCTAGATTAGAAGAAGAACAAAGAATATTTGTTTCTATTTTCTTGACTTGGTCATTCCACCGCTTCTTCTCTCTCTTTCTTTTTTTCTCTCCTGTAGCTTTAGGGTGAGGTTTTCTATGACCATCCTAAGCTTGTTGCATCCTTAAAGGATTTCAAGATGGTCAAAAACCTATATATAGCAAGAGAGTTGTAATTTGTAAAGAGGTTTTTTTGGAGGTTGGAATTTTTTGGAAAAGAGAAGAAATATATTGTAGAATTCAGATGTTCTGAACTTCTGTCTATCTTTTGAAGTTGCAAAATCTTTCATATATGCAAGCTGGATCATATAAATAAAATACGGTGCAATTTTACTCTCTTTAATTTCTATCTCTTTATTCTCTATGTATGCTCTTTTATGTTTAAGTTTGCAAGGCATTCTGAAGCATTTTGGTTATAAGATAACTATCTAATTGCTTGCAAGTTTCTTTCAAGGAAAGAACTAAGTTTTGTGAGTAGTTTCAGGGAGCATAATGGTTTTTTAAAGGTTTGATACAATCATTTAGAGGTGACAGGGTAATTTGTAAGGCAACTTATCTGAATTGCATGTGGGTTGTAAGGCAACTTACTGTATTTTATTTCTATGAAATTTTAGTTTATTGACTCTGTAACCCAAAGGATAGGCACTGGTCCAGAAATTGGTCTGATAATCCACTATTGTCCAGGATATTTCAGGGCTTCAAAACCAATTTAATCAAAATACTCTTGTTACTAAGAATAATCAAACTGAACTCAGTGAGGACCTATGTTAGCAGGACAGTGCCCATTTTATTGATTCCTTGAAGATTGAATCATTAGGTTATCCCTCCTAAAGAAAAGGAAGAAGGATGAAAGTCCTTATCTCACGAGTGTATGTTGTTAAAACCATAGCCTGGCTTATGGTACTCTATTTTAAATTAGTTATTGCAATCTCTCGAGTATTATACAAGTTATTACAGTGAGGTTTTTAGCACATGACCTGTGAATGAAACAATCCACTAAATAAATAGACTGAGATATCATTAATCTTTAAAAGGAAAAACTTGCCTGAGTCTATGGAGCTCAAAAATGAAGAAGGATCTTATCCAATCCTTAGAAATTAGCCTTTCTCTTGCCTAAAAGAGGTTGCAACTGAGTATACCAGGTATATTTTCATCATTAGGTAAGTGTTGCAAGAAAAAGAGCTAACAAATTGGTGACTCCGCTGGGGAACAAAGATTGTAAAGTCTTGTTGAAGTATTCAAAAATCTCTGGTTGTTTTGCAATTTTAAAATTTTTTATTGCAGTTGAGTTGACCCATCTGAGTAATCTGGAATACTGGAAACCTAACCATATTTGTGGTTACTCATAAGATACCCTCTTGATAAGTATTCATCCCAAGTTTATTGGGTGGCGACTCTAAAAGAAAATCTCTGAGATTAGTGCAAAGGAAATAAATGTCTTACAGAAAATTCATTGACTTTGTTGATGACTTGCAGAAAATTCATTGACTTTGTTGATAATAATGTGATTTCTTGTGAAACACATTTAAGGAAATTCATTGACTTTGTTGATGAATTGAATGTCACCCATGAAGATGTACTAATGAAGCTATTTGTGCAATCCCTTGTTGAGAATGCAAGAGAATGGTTTAGAAGCCTTGCTAATGGCTCTGTTGTTTCCATGGATGAGTTGATTGAATTATTTAAAGATCAGTATGGAGACAAAACAAATAAAGGCTTTTTATTGAATGAGTTCAATAATATCAAGAAAAATTACAATGAAGAAGTTACTGAGTTTAACACAAGATTTCAAAGAGCTATGCATAAACTATTCCAGAAGATAAAGCTAGATGAAGAAGTTTGTCTAGCAACCTATTTAAATGCCTTCGATTCCAAGATGGGATATGCTCTGAGAGATAAGAACCCTAGAACTATTACTGACGCTTACAAAATAACAGTCAATATTGAAATGAATAGAAGAGTGTCTGGTAAATTAAATAGGAGAGATGATGCAAGGATTAGCAAGAGTAATCTCAAAGAGCCAGAATACAAAGAATATAAGGCTCCTCAGAATAATAGACCTTCTTACAATACTACTTATAATCCTCAGAATAGAATGCAAAATCATCCGTATGGAACTCAGTTTAAAGATGGAAAGCCTTTTATTGCACCTAAAAGGGAAAGAATAGACAATATAACTCCAGATCCTCTACATAGAAATTCTATCCATTTCTGCAATGAGGAGACATGGTGTGGAGCCTGTGACGCCCCTCATAACCCTGATTTTTTTTTTGTCTCTTTGGATCTAAAGGCAGGTGAGGGAAAGAAAAGGGATGAGGGGGAACACTGTGATTATAGTATGACCAATACCTTTTCATGCCATGATGTTGATTCAAACAATGAAGAGGAGAATCATGACTCCCATGTCTCACAAAAAAATATTGATAATCATCACCAACAGATTTTCTCTGATAGTGAGACTGATGAATTTGATGACAGTGTAAGATGTTATGCCCATGATGGGGAGGTCACCTTTCTCTTCTAGATTCTTACTCCCTCTTAGGAATCTCACTTTGGACCCTATTCACTTCAGGATCCTCTAGACTCCCAATTGAGTCTCTTAGGGTTACTCACAGACCCTAACTGGAAGGATTTCTATACTCCCTCTCTCCTAGGTTTCCTACCCACCAAAATGCTTCACTCTCTACCTTATCTTCCTCTCCATGACTAAATAAAGTCAGTCATGCACCTTTTCCTTCTATCTCTCTCTCCTACAAGTTCCTATCCAGACCATTTAGCTCGCCTAGGACTTGTCTACAATTCTGACTAGCCTCTTCTCAATCCCAAACACAAAAATAGAATAAAAATACATGAGGGATGCTTCTTGATGGTCAAACTCCATAGGATGGATTATAAGAGTCAAAAAGAATCCATGAGACTTAATTGAATTCAAAATCCTACTCTACAGAAGTCTGCACACAATAGAAGCACACACAGAAAACATAGGAAATTATTCTTTATTGAAAACCAAACAATTACAATGTAAACTGAAAATCTTCTCTGCTAGCCTGTTCAATCTCCAAATTCTCTAACCTCTCCAACCTCTGGTATGATTTTCCTTCCTAGCTTATATATATTTGGCCTCTTCTTGATTTGTAACCATTTCTAGGTTACCTGCCCACCTGAGGATTCTAGCTGCCTCGGCTCTTCATCTTCCTCCTGTAATTGTCATCGATATCATCCTCTGCATGGTTGTTGACGTGGACAAAATTTTCCTCCATGTCACTGACTTTTCCAATTCCCTCTGCGATGTTAAAAAATCAACATATCTTCCTCCTCTATCTATGGCATCATAACTCTTTCTCAACTCGGGTCCCGATCATACATTTACCTCACTTTGACTATTAGTCGCAATGTCGCGAGTCCTAATAGCCATGCATGCCAATCTTGTGATACGTTGTTGTCATGTTATCGCAAGACTGAGTAACTTAACCACTTGTTATCCTGTGATCTTGTGACCCACTGTTGTCGCGTCACTGCACCACTCATTCACTTAACCACCTGTTGTCCTGCGATCACGCGACACACGGTCATCTCATTGTCGCAGCACTTATTCACTTAACCATCGATTTCCTTGCGACTTGGCGATACACTATCATTGCATTGTCACCACACCTATTAAATTAACCGTCGATCTTTGTCAACTCTGCGATAAGCCTTGTCACATCATCGCAAACTGTTTCCTACTAACCACTGAGCATCTATCGACTTTGTGATAACCATTGTCGCTTCATCGCAAGCTGTTTCAAGTTAACCGCTGAGCATCTGCCAACTTTGTGATAACCAATGTCGCTTCATCGCGAGCTGTTTCATCCTAACCACTGAGCATCTGCCAACTTTGTGATTCACCGTTATCACCTTGTCACAGCCAATTTTGGTTAACTTCCAGTTTCCTTCTGACTGTGCGCTAAGCCTTTGTCGCATAATCGCAACTGTTTCATACTAACCGCTGATCATCCTGTGACTATGTGCTAGGTATAATGTACCCGGTTTGTTTATTTAACCACTCTTGTACTAGGAATTAAGAGTTGTTAATGTTTAGGAAAATATCTGACTGCTAACCGTGATCTGCTCCATTGATCACTCTGCTAATTACTAGGGCTTGGAACGAGAAACCCTAGGGTGCTCTACACCATACTCCCCCCCTCTAAGAAGGAAGAATTAGTTTGAATTAGTCGGCAACAATGCCAAACTAATTCCTTGTCTTCTACAGTCTTCTTCGTCCATCCATGTAGCTTCTACTTCTAGTAACCCTAACCATTTGACAAGGTATTCTCTATATACCCTTCATCGAGTTGTCTTCTGAACTTGTTAATCTAGGATTTTCTCTTCTTGCAACTTTGATTTAGTTTTCACCCATATATCTTGAACATGTTTTCCTACTTCCATCTTTTGAGTAGTCTCAGGTATCACTGGTCCTCTGTATGGAATAAGATCCTGCACATTAAACACAGGTGATATATCCAAATCATTAGGTAAATCATTCTTATAGGCATTCTGCCCATATTTCTTCAATATCTTACAGGGACCTATTCTCCTCATTTGTAGCTTAGTAGGAATCCCCTTCTGTAATTTGGCTTTGTTCAGATGTACCATTACCATATCTCCAATTTGAAATTGTACTTCTCTCCTTCCTTCATCTACCTTCTCTTTCAACCTTTGATTTGCCTCAATTAGATTCTTCTTCACCTAATCATGTATCTCCTTCATAGACTGTGCAAATTCATCAGCATGTCCACTTATCACTTGTTGTCCTTTTAATTCTCTGAGTTCACAAACTCCACTTGAATGCATCCCATATACAATCTGAAATGGGCTTTTCCCTGTAGTTCTGTTAACACTATCATTATAAGCAAATTCTGCCTGTGGCAACACTTGATCCCAGGCTTGTCCATACTCCTTTGTTAAGCATCTAAGCAAGTTTCCTAACACTCTATTGATAACTTTTGTCTGACCATCTATTTGAGGATGGTAGGTAGAACTGTGGGACAAATTAGTTCCCAGTCTTCTCCATAAGGTCTTCCAAAAATGACCCATGAATTTGACATCTCTGTTAGACACTATGCTTACTGGCAAACCATGAATTCTAACTATTTCCTTGAAAAATAAGTGAGCAATATGACTGGCAT
>MU226461.1:285073-328765 GCA_018584345.1 Thuja plicata
AAAAATTTCTGAGTGATGACAGCTTTGTTAAAATAGAGGAGTTTAAAGACTTCCTAAGATGGCATAAGACAGAGCAGATCAGATCCCAATTGACAGTGGATGGAAAAGAGACAATAACAAATGAAGCTCTAGTAGCTTTATAGTCTTATGATCCAGATAGTGAGGATATTTCACTCGAGGAGGCCAGGAAGATGGTGCTAGGTAGTGGAATACTATTGGCTGAGGGATGGGATTTGGCATCTTCCTTCATCAGTGACCAAATAAAAAAATAGCCAGATCTCAAGATGGCTAGTGAGGTCCAGATGGGAGATGTAATAAAAGGGTTTGGGTATAGCCTAAAATCCCAAGATTTTGCAATGTGGAGCCTGAGCCCAAAAGACCAAAAGCCCCAACTGGTAAATATTCAAGAAAATATGGAGGGCAATCAGATGGTCTGGTCTGTACAGAATACAGGGGATTTGGAGATCTCCCAAATTATGACACATTGGGCTCATCTGAATGAAGACAAGACTAAACAATTATTTGAAAGGTGTAGCACATTGTTAGAAGAGACAAGTGCATTTTCTAAGGACAGGGAGCTGTGTCATATACAATTTCACCAGCAGGATCAGGTAATTCAGAAATTGCTCAAAGAGTTAGAAGAAAAGCCTGAGGTGGTATATGCACCTGCACAACCACCTCCATTGAAAATTGAAGATAAGCCCAAATTAGAGGAGGCTATTGAACAAAAAAATAATGAAGAAAAGGGAAATGCAATTGCTTTGAGGGCATTGAAGGGTATACTACAACATAGAATTGAGATTCTAAAGGATAAAACTGATGTTGTACTCAATGCATACAATAAATTGCCAGCTCTGCATACGGAAGTAATGGGGTACCTTGATATTTTGAACCCTTACTTTACTAAATGGTCTGTTAGGGAAAATTTATTTGAAAAGTTAGCATCTTTACAATCCATAAGACCAGATTTTCCTGAAATAGTGACTGAGGTTGAAGATGAGATCAAAAGAGTTAATATTGCTCTCTCATTCTTTAAAGGTAAATTAAACCAGATAGAGGTTAAGTTGATCCTCTTTTCAAATGATTTTAATAAGTTTATTCCTTCCTTAAGGGGAGATGATGATCAAGTAAAGGTTGTAGATGCCTGGAAGAGTGAATTTGATAGCAAGATGCCTAGTGATGAGGCATTTCTCTTGGGAGAAAATGTTGATATTGAAGGATTCAATAAAATATTGGATGAGGCTTTTAAAGTAGAGACTGACATCAAAAAATTCCTGCTAGATGTCAAGAATATCACTGATGCTAGATGGGACAGACAAAAGGTGCAAGTACAAAGTACTCAAGAATTTAAGTGGCCATCAGATGATGAAGTAAAAGCATGGGAAGTGATGACTACACCCAGGAGGAAGAAGCCAACAGTGGAGGAAGAAATTTTGGACGATGAGTAGTGATGACTACTTAGTAATTTACCATTGAAGACAAAGAGGACAGTTATTATAGAAGGAGAATGTAGGTAAAAATGAGATCACAGTCATCCAGAATCGACATAACTTATACTATCTACTATGTACACTATCAGATCAAGTCACTAGATCGGGAGAAGAATAAAGAATATCTGTTTCTATCTTTTTGACTTGGTCATTCGACTGCTTCTTCTCTCTCTTTCTTTTTGTCTCTCCTGTAGCTTTAGAGTTAGGTTTTCTATGACCATCCTAAGCTTGTTGCATCCTTAAGGGATTCCAAGATGGTCAAAAACCTATATATAGCAAGAGAGTTGTAATTTGTGAAGAGGTTTTTTCAGAGGTTGGAATTTTTTGGAAAAGAGAAGAAATATATTGTAGAATTCAGATGTTCTGAACTTCTGTCTATCTTTTGAAGTTGCAAAATCTTTCATGTATGCAAGCTGGATCATATAAATAAAATACGGTGCTATTTTACTCTCTTTAATTTTTGTCTCTTTATTCTCTGTGTATGCTCTTTTATGTTTAAGTTTGCAAGGCATTCTGAAGCATTTTGGTTATAAGGTAACTATCTAATTGCTTGCAAATTACTTTCAAGGAAAGAACTAAGTTTTGTGAGTAGTTTCAGGGAGCATAATGGTTTTTTAAAGATTTGATACAATCATTTAGAGGTGACAGGGTAATTTGTAAGGCAACTTATCTGAATTGCATGTGGGTTGTAAGGCAACTTACTGTATTTTATTTCTATGAAATTTTAGTTTATTGACTCTGTAACTCAAAGGATAGGCACTGGTCCAGAAATTGGTCTAATAATCCACTATTGTCCAAGATATTTTAGGGCTTCAAAACCAATTTAATCAAAATAATCTTGTTACTAAGAACAAACAAACTGAACTCAGTGAGGACCTATGTCAGCAGGACAGTGCCCATTTTATTGATTCCTTGAAGAGTGAATCATTAGGTTATCCCTCCTAAAGAAAAGGAAGAAGGATGAAAGTCCTTATCTCATGGGTGTATGTTGTTAAAACCATAGCCTGGCTTATGGTACTCTATTTTAAATTAGTTATTGCAATCTCTCGAGTATTATACAAGTTATTACAGTGAGGTTTTTAGCACATGACCTATGAATGAAACAATCCACTAAATAAATAGACTAAGATATCAGTAATCTTTAAAAGGTAAAACCTGCCTGAGTCTGTGGAGCTCAAAAATGAAGAAGGATCTTATCCAATCCTTAGAAATTATCCTTTCTCTTTCCTAAAAGAGGTTGCAACTGAGTATACCAGGTATATTGTCATCATTAGGTAAGTGTTGCAAGAAAAAGAGCTAATAAGGCCTGTCCGGGGTGACCTATTATAAGATATTAATAAGTGATAATGTAATAATAAAACTTGGGGTTAATATTAAATAAAAGATTGATCATGATGCCTAGCTTATTCCTTGAGTGCTAGTATAGACTAAGGATAAGAATGAGTTGATACCTAGAGATTAGGTATGGTTAGATTCCTCATCTCTGTGATAGGGTATCCTAGCTCCGCATGAGTCATGATTGAGAGGTTTGGGGTCTAGAGAGGCCACTCCAAGAGAAATCAAGTTATTGACCATGTGATGACACTCCCATAGTATGTAACCTAAGTCTCCTCCATAGTTTATGTTTTACCTTTCTATGGTTGTGTCTTTGGCACTTGGTGATTTGGTTTCAGTTTTTTGTTTAAGTTGGTATTTTGGATATCTTATGTATGTTCCTTTATCTTTGGATAGTGTACCTTTGTTTGATATTGAAGTTCCAGTTGTCTTGATCTTTCTATTCTTATACTTTTTCTTTAGTATTTCTCGTTGTGATCAGAAAGCTTCTAGGATCTTCCTATGTGTTTATTTATGATGACTTGTATACCTTCGATTGCCTTCATGTTGTAGACCCATGTGAGTGGGCATGTTATTATCTCCCCAGCATGGTGGGAGTGGACCTTTGGTTTCACACGGTTGCATGGTAGTGATTCTTATTACCATTGAGATTCTGATGGTTCTTTTTCATGCTTGGATGATCCTTGTTGCAGTTTCTTATTCTTCCTATTCTTTTGGAGACTTGTGAAGTTTTATGAGATGTACTTTTGTAACCATATGTATATATTAGTTGACATGCTTTCAAGGATGTATGGTATTGTATTGTATTATATTATATTGTATTGTTTTATTATGTATTATTGCATACCCTACAACTTGTGCAGTGGATGTTTGATTATGTTGTATACCTTGGGTATCAGATATATATGTAGTCTTATTATATGAGATGTATATTATTAGATTCACTTATTGTATCCTTCATGTTGGTTATTTGTAGTTTTTTTTGTAGATGATCTTGCTTAATTAAATCTATGTCAAGGAACCCTCGAGGATTGTTATCTATGTATGAGGTGTATTTATGTGTATGTCTTGTAGTTCATTGCATTGCTTCCGCATTTTCATCATTGTTGTTTGTCAACATTTCAGAAAAAATTATCCTATTTACTTAGTGTCATGTTTAGGTTAGTTCTCTTGGGTTCCCTAGTGGGTACTTAGATGCTTGTCTTTCGACACTTAACTATTATAGGCTAAGACATAAAAACACTAAGTTACTTCACAACATGACCAATGTGGGATAATAAACCTAAGACATTTTCAACATAAAAAAAACCAGCAAAGATAAAGGACCTTAGCGAATGATATGACTCACTAGTGGTGACAAATTAGGAACAAAACATGACCACACTACCTCTCTGCAACTCAATGACATAGGAAAAATGCATAAAACACTCTACAAACTCAGAAAATCTACCATGAAAGCCCTAATTCTTTTTCAATCCTAACCGTGGCTTTGATTGGGGATATATGTCTTTTGCAGGCATTATAAGGATTCATAATCTCAGGGAAAGCAAACCAGATCACCAAAAAATGGAAAGGAAACCTAACCTAAGACAAAAATCAAGGAAATAATAGAAATAAAACCTACTCCTAAGACTATAGAGACCTATTTACAACTATTGTTCATGGATTTGAGACTTCAAGAGAAGTAAAATTTCAAGAATTGTCCATGAACAAGAAATTATAAAACATTTCCAAGCAAATCCTTAAGAATAAAAGAATTTGCACCCCATTTACTGTCAATAACATATGGTCCAAGCCAAATAAGGTCAAATTTACCATCTATACCTTTATATTCAAGTCTGGCATTCCACATTAGGACCGGATCATTAGTTTCAAATCTCTTGACAATTGTTCTATTATCAAACTCATTCTTATACTACAACTGTAACTGAACATTCTTTTCATGTGCATTCCTCCTTGATTCATCAAGTTGTATCAGGTCATCCATACTAAGTCTCATATCATCATCCATTTATTCATCATATTCTTGGACAAACTTGTACATCTATAATAGATTGTCTTGAGGAAACCTAGCATGAATTCCATACACCAAGTCAAAAGGTGCACAACCAGTTGGTTTATTTACTGTTACTCTATCAACCCATAGTGCTAACTGTAACTTTTAATCCCAATCTTTCTTCCTTTTGTCCAACATCCTCTTAAGTATCTTGATCAAACTCTTATTAATGGATTCATCCTGGCCATTCCCATGTGCGTGATATGGGGATGAGTAAGAGATTTGGATCCCATATTAATGGTAGAAAGAACTAAACTCTTCTGACCTAAAACACATTGCATTGTCTACCAAAATACTCTCAAGGCATTCAAATCTAGTAAAAATATTTTGTAACATGAAATCAATGACATTTTTACTAGTAGCCTTTCTAGTGGGGATTGCTTCAACCCATTTAGTAAAATAATTGGTTGCTACTATAATCCATGAATGGCATTCACTTGACTTTTTTGTAATCTCACCAATGAAGTCCATTCCCTATTTTTGAAAAGGTGCTTCAACTACAACAGGTTCCAAGGGAAAAATTCCCCCAAACTTGAGTTTACCTACAAATCTTAGGAAGGCATCACATTTCTTAACATAGTTGTGGGCATCCTTGAAGATAGTTGGCAACCAAAAGCCAGACCTAAAAATATTGTATGTAGTGGTCTTACCCATGTAATGGCCTCCACATGCACCATTATGCATTTGTTCCATCAAGCTTTTGGATGTGTCAAAGTCAACACACTTGAGCACTACCCCATCATTGCTCCTCCACCATAACTGCCCATGAATTATATCATATTTAACAACTTGCAATTTGACTGTTCTTTTCCTATTTTCATCCATGATAGGGGGCAACACCATCTTTTGCCGATATCCAACAATTTCCTTATACTATTCACAATAGTCCATATCACAAATGTAGGGCCTTTGGTCTTTATCCAACATGTTTATATGATTGGCATCCAAGTTTCTTTGGGTCATGAGCTTTGCAAGTCCCATACCCCTAACTAACTTTTTAATATGGATATCAATGTTAAACTCTTGAATTTTGTTTATCCATCTACATCTCCTTCCTGACACCTCTTGTTAGACTAAAATGTCTTTCACAATAGCACAAGGTACATAAGAAATGACAACTGCTCCTACCAAATAACACCTAAAAGCCTTGACAACTTTAACTAGTGCATAAGCTTTTTTTTCCATGATATCATACTTTAATTATGCTGATTGCAAGGAGTTACTAAAAAATGAAATGGGCTGTTCAAAACCTTTTTCATTCTTTTGTAGAAGTACTGCAGCAATGGTATTATATGAAGCAAAGGAGAAGATTTGCAAAGGCTTACCATAATCTAGTGTTCTAATGACCAGAGCAGCCTTAATGGCTTGTTTGATACTTGAAAATGCCTTGCATGATTCTTGATTCCATTCCACCTGGGCTCCTTTCTTCATCTTCCTTGAGAATTGTATACTAGTTTAAGCAAAGTTAGTAATAAATATCCTTAAGAAATTTATCTATCCAAAGAAAGATTGAATTCCCTTGACATTCTTAGGCTGAGGTATCTTGTCAATTCTATCTATCCTTGTAGAGTCAATCCTTACTCCATCTCTAGATACAATATTCCCTAAAATATTTCTCCCTGTCACTCCAAAAACACATTTCTTTGGGTTAAAGGAAACCCCATATTCCAATGCCCTCACAAAAATTTTCTCAAGATGACCAAAATGTTGTTCCTCTTTTGCTGAATAGGTAGTAAGATCATCCTAGTACACTGCTATAAAAACATTTATGAAATCTGCAAATGCCACATCTATGGATCTTTGAAATGTTTCTCTAGCATTTTTAAATCCAAAGGGCATTTTGACATACACATAAGTGCCCCATGGTGTGGTGAATGTAGTCTGGAACTACTTTGATTCCTTAACCATAATATGATTGTACCTTGAAAAACCATCCAACATGGACATCAACTCTGATCTAGTGACTCTTTGTAACATAGCTTCCATATTAGGCAAACCATAGTTATCCTTTAGTGAATTGATGTTCAAGTTTCTAAAGTCTACACAAAGTCTTATATCACCATTTTTCTTTTTGACTGGCACCAAATTTGATACCCATGTTGAATGTCGTATTGGTTTAATAATTCTAGCATCCCTCATCTTCTTCAACTCTTCTTGCATCTTGGGTGCTAGGGTGGGATTAACAGGTCTTAATTTCTATCTAAAAGGATTTGTGCCTTGTTTTAAAGGAATCTCATGTTGGAAAAGGTCCTCTTTGTATGCCTTTAGGTCATCATAAGACCATGCAAAGACATGTTTATTCTTATTAAGAAGATTAACCAACAACTCTCTAATTTTAGAGGATAGTTTCTTACCAATGTATACCTTCTTAGGGGCTTCATCTGCTCCTAAATTCACTTCCTCCAAGTTCTCTAGTTTGTTCACAGTCCTTGTAGAATAGGACTTGTCCTTGTTATTAAAAGACTTCTCAAGCACAACCAACCCTTTAGGAAATCTGTTTCACTTCAGTTGTAGGACCTCTTTTCCAAAAACAATATCCTTACCATCCATGGTCTCTAAAAAACCACTGAAATCCATTTCTTTATTTGCTAAGTCTGATTCACAATGCAAAAATCTCAAAAAATCTAAATCATCTTCAAAAAATTTCCAAATTTCAATATTGTCTGGTATAGAAGGCCTGGATTGAACTTCAATTTTGGAGATTCCTACAAAAGTAACATCTCCTAGCAGTAAAGATATGTTGGCCAATACGTCTGCCATTTTTTTTTCTGATTTCTATCCATCCAGTCAATACCAAAAGCATCAAAATTTTCTATTTCATCCCATACAACATTCCTATACTATCTTAATCTCTATTTTTTTGAAGCACACTTAGACCTTATTTGAGAAATCACTATTTTAGAGACACCAATAACTCTGAGATTCTTTATGTTGTGTCTTGCAACCAATCCTATCCCAAACAATAAGGCCTCATACTCTACAACATTGTTAGTACATGTGAACAATAGGGATATTTAGAACTTGTAGGTCTTACCACTAGGAGCTATCAATAGAAATCCTGCACCTGCTCCTTCCTTTGAGCTTGCACCATCTAAGTACATTGTCCATAATTCATTATTATCTATTATATTATCCTTTTCTTAAGTGAACAACACATTCTGATTTTCTTCCCCGTCCTTCCCATCTTGGACTTGGAAAGGCCCAATGTTAGTATCCATAAAATAATTCATATTATTTTCATTAATTTCCTCAATCATGTGAGTATTCCTTGTTTCTCTAGATATCTTGACACTCTACCCATTGATATCAAAAGTAGAAAATGAGAGATCACATTGAATACTACCTCCCATTTGGGCACTCCACTTTCTTGATAAAAGCATTCCATACTAAGGAGGGATGTCCACCACTAGAACACTCATAGTTAGCATCTTTTCAGGGCATGTAGCAAGTCTATAAGGCACAAATTTAATGGTGCATATGACAAGTACTTCTCCAGAGTCCATTGATTGACATCTCCCAAAAGGAGAGTTAACTTTCTGTCCTAAAGACTTCATGATTTCTGCTGGCATGATAGTGTTTGATTCCCCAGATTCTATCATACAATTCTGTAACCTTTTACCATTTATGACCAATGTCAAGAAAAATGGATCTACAAATCCTAAAGGAGTGTTCACATGATTTGTACTTAAGAAAACTTGAGGGATCTTTGAGACAATCACCTCTTATTATTTTATTTTGTTATCAACTTTATCTTTTGATTTTCCCATTTTTCCAACTTCTTCCTGCTCATGAATTCTTGTGGAAGAGATGCTTCTCACCCATGTTCAAATTTTTCCTTGTATTCCTCAATCCTTATCATCTCTAAAAGTGGAACCTTGATTGTGATTTGTGAAAACAATTTCCCCATATCAACTGGGGTATATTTCAAATCACAAATTGATTGCTTCAAAGTAATAACATTCTCATCTTCAACTTGAGTAGCAAGGCCTGGCTTAATCCTTTTGTTAATTTCATGAATAGATGGAGCATTTACTTCTGGTGTATTTACCTTTACCTTATGGTTAACAATTTGATTATCTGTCTTATCACCTTTTTTGATCTTTGTTTTCTTGGTATCCTCAACATGCCTTTCTTTCCCAAGAACTTTCTTAGTATTTTCTCCTACTTGTCTGACAAAAATACTAGAGGGTCTGCCATCAAAATTTCCCACTATTTTTCCTCTCAAATTGTAGTTACTCCTTACTTGAGCAACCATGTCTGCAATCATTTGTACAATTTCTTAATCTATGGATCTTCTTACTGCAAATGGTTCATTACCCATTGTGGCATTACATCTTATATCATCAACCCTTTCTTCTTCCTCATCAGATGAAGACACATGTTCACCTGCACTTTCCTCATCATAATCTCCTTCACTTCTCAAAAGTGCAGAAGTCATTGCACAACCACTATCATCATATAGTTCATCTTCTTCTTCTTCTCTTTCTTGTTGTGACTCATTTGAAGATATGTTCAAAGCAATTGCACAATCATCAGGACTATGTGGGGATTGGCAAGCAGTCCACCATGCAACATCATCACAAGTATTGATAGAGTTTCTTTGTAAAGGATTAGGAGTTTTACCATTTGGCTTGTCATTTCTTTGTGGGAAAATAGGCTTCACATCTTTCCATTGGGTAGTGTAGGGATAGTTTTGCATCCTTGTTGCCCTATTAAAATTATTGGTGGTAGGCCTGTTATCATTACTTGGAGTCCTAACATTTGTGTTATCTGTAGGCCTTAAATCCTTATTGGCACTTTAAATATGTTTCATATTTATTTCATCCTTAGGCTTAGAAACATTAGGCCTATCTGATTCTTTCCTAGCAGGCTTCTTATATTTTCTTCTAGCCAAATTTCTTAACACTCTCTTATTTGTCTCAATGTTCATTGTTTTCTTATATTGATCTCTAAGAGTTCAAGGATTATTATCTCTAAGGAGGTAACCCATTTCTAAATTAAAAGCATTTAAAGAGGTGGAAAGACAAACCTTATCATCAAGCATTAAAGCTTGGAACAATTTGTGCATGGCCTTCTCAATAATTATATTAAATTCAGCAACATCCTCATTCTGATGTTTCTTGATTTTATTAAACTCATCTAGCATAAAACCTTCATTTTTCTTATCACCATATTGTTCTTTAAAACAGCTCTCCAATTCATCCTTAGATCCTATTGGGCCAAAAGACAAACCCCTAAACTAGTCCCTAGCATCTTCAACTAGAGATTGCAAAAATGATTTCATTATTACATCCTCATGCATGATCTCTTAGTAATCCATCATATCAATTAAAATTTTTCAAGTGTTCCTCACAAGTAATAACATTATTTCCAGAAAACTTAGGAAGTTTATCTCTTATTTCACTTGGAAAGTTACATTTGGATAACCAGGAACATTAATGAAAGAGAATTGTTTGTACCTTTCTACATGATTTGGTCTACTTGGAAAAGGGTTTTCATCTTGAGAAGAAGATGCCTTGGCATGTGATGTTGTAGCGGCCTCATCACCAATAGGTCTAGAAGTCTACCTTAGAAAATCCATCTTTTTCTTCATCTCTAGAGAAGAAGCCTCCAACTCAACCTTTTCAAGTTCTTTAGCTATGATTTCTTTTTCTTACCCTTGTTCTTTGGTCCTTGGGCAGTAAGGAATGGTTGGATGACATGTTTCTCTTCAACTTGTTCAGGTTCACTAACTTGATTCAGTGCTTCCAACCTCAGCAACTGCCATTTCTTTTTCTCAAGAAAACTTTCGTCATGTCTGATCTTATCTTTTTTTTTTTCTCTCTCTCTCTTTTGTCTGATAGCAATCTATTCATGGATTCTCCTATCTAGTTCATCAATCTCTTCTTCTACACTGTCAGAATCAGGGATAGTAGTATCAGATTCTATAATTTCCTTCTCACTAGGAGATTGATAGTCTTAATAAGCACCCAATCCCAAATTAGCAGCCTCTTAATAATATGATGCATTGCCTTCCTGATTTTGTTGGATTGGTTCCTCTATTCTTGTGTTGTCCATTTGTCTCTCATTTTGAGGGACAATCCTCTTTTTCTTTCCTTTCCTTGGGTGAATAGCCTTAGAGGTAGTTGGAAAGTCATCCTCCATCTTGTCTTCAGAATTTCTCTTCACCCAAGCTCTAGTGTTCCTATGACTCATGTCAAGTAAATTGTATGTAAATTGAAAAATGTTAATCAACACTGTTGTAGAGAAAACTCAGAGTCACCACCCAATTAGTTGGGAAAATACAACACTTTACCATAATGAAAATGGGAGGAAAACCACTTACAGAACACAAGGTACTCTATACTTCCAAAGGTCTAATTAATAGTTAATTAGGACACTTTTCTTCACTCTTTCCCCAGCAGAGTCACCATTTTTCTAGTGTTTGAAAATGTTTATCCTATCTAAAGCTATCAATATGCCTTAAGACTGATGTTAGGAGTGGTTAGATCCAAGAATAGGAGCTCTATAATACAATTGGACCAACTATAGGGAAAATAATACCCTCTACACTTCTAGCTTTGCAAAACAAAGGAGGGTACATCTAATCTAGACAACATACAACTCTTTACAATTCCTTAACACTCTAGATTACAACAACATATCATGGTATGAAAGTGCTAAATACTAACCAGAAATTCATTGAATTTCTATTACCAAATAGGACATACAAGTAACAACCATAGGATATGAAAATGACTAAGTAATGGTTTTTATGTAAACTTACAGGACATAACCAAACTGTATCAGACATGCATCAACAAAGAGTAGAAAAGCTTTTGATAAGTGTCTTATCCATTAGGCAATTTCTTCAATCAGAATATTGAAATAGATAGACAACCTATTAACAAGGATTCACAACCATGAACACATATATATTATATCACACACTTTTTATAAGATCCCTATGAATATATAAAATGAGTCTACATTTCCCCCAAAGTATCTTTAATCTGATCCTAAATTAGAACTATGGAATGAAACCTACACATAGATAACTCTATGAATTGGACAAGAAAATCCAAAAATCACATAATAAAAGCCAAGGAGACACTTGAAACTGAGAGAATGTATTAAGTATAATGAATCCAAAATGTGTAAAAATAAGATTAAAAAATTACACCACTCAATAATCTGCAAAAGATTAAGAGTATCTATCTAAGCATGAAATACAATCTGATATATCCCTAGAACTCAAACTTCTAGGATCAACACTTAGGATCAAAATATTTAGAACCTTTACAATAGAGAGAGGAAAGGCATAATTAGGAAGGTTGAAACCCTAGGATAGAGTTTCAACAATTGTCTAATCAAGTCATCAATGCACTCCTATCTTGCTCAATCTGATCTCCTTCAAAAGATCAGTGAAAGATGTGTTTGATGATCCAATTGCCAAGTTACCAAACAAAGATCCAATCACATAAATGTAGTGTATGTCAAACATGGTGGAAGTCATCCTAAAATAGAAAAAGATCAGAGATCCAAAAACCACCATACTACATTGAAGGAATTCAAATTGGAAAAAAACATCCCTAGCTACTAAACGACACCATTAAAATAGTCATGGGCCAAGAGAAACCTCAAGCCACTCACTTGCAGGTCAAAGAAAATTCCATCATATTTAAAACATGCATAAATATTTGAAAATTTAAAATAATAACCACAACGGCTATTTCTCTAGCACCAAATGTGATCAACAGCCGAGATCATGTCCCTTTTAAGACTTTAAAATGTGACCATCGATGCATTTTAAGTTATTAGGTCACAGAAAAATAAAGTTACTTTTTCCCAGTCAAACCATCTTAACAACCATGTGGCACCATCTTCATGGCCCTTGGATCTGTAGACATCTAAAATCATCCTTATATTAATTTAATTATTATTCCCATAACATTTTAGTTAATTTTAAATTAATTATATTTTTTATATTCTTCTATCTATTTAATTAAATATGATTCACTTTCCTTAGTATTTGAATTTAATTTAAATACTACCCCCTTTTAATGTATTAAATCTTATTTAATACATTATCCCTCATTAATCCCCTTTAAATAAATTTTTTATTTATCTATTCCTCCACATGACTTAAATTCTACTAAACCAAATCAATCTAAATTTTAAATTTAGATTAAGCTAATTTGAACCTAGATCCTACCCTACCTCACATAACTCTCACCAAATAAACCTACTCACTAATTAACTAAGGTTAATTAGGCTAATTTCTTGACTCCTACAACAATTAGTCCTAATTATTTTCTCACACATGTGTGAGCAAATTTTTAAAAATATACTTTTCCAAATAATCCTTATTTCATGCCAAAAAGGTTTCTTACACCCATGATGACACCTTCTTACACTTTCTAAAAGTGTTTCATTCGATTAAAACTCTTACACTCTCTTACATTCTCTTACAAGATCCTTCACATGTGTACTTTAAGTACACTTTGACCCATCACATCCAAAGTTGCTCACACATGTGTGAGCAAAGTGGGCCTCTTGCATGGCTTATGTGTTTCTCATGTGGCACCTATGTGGATGCCACATGAGCTCCACCTCATCCAAGCCCTCTCTCTCCTCCAAAAAATCTATAAATAGAGGTCATTGTCAAGAGTAAATCATCTCCCTTTTATGCATCATTATCATGTTAGTTTGATTCTAGAGCATTTAGCATTTTCATAGCAAGCTTATTTTCTAGTTCATGCTTAGTTCATTTTGGTAATCTAGATATCACATCTTAGGATATAATGGAATGAATCTTAGTTAGTTTTGTTTCATCTTACATATCAATCTAGTTTAGTCTTTGCATCCATATAGTCATGATGATGGCTTGAGACAAGTTCCTCATACTTCCTCTTGAGTTCTTCACTCCTTAGCTTGCATCTTCAATCAATCAAGTGGGATTTTAATATTGTGTTGGGAGAGAACACATACAAACTTCTCTAACAGAAAATCAACAAGGCATTGGGTGCCCTTGTTTAGCTCATCAGAGGTCATGATGGGATCCTTTGTTTTAAAGTATGTTTAGACATGTTAAGTATGATTATTTGATATATTTCTCTAATGTTTGCATGTCTGAGTGTGATCCCAACAGGTTAGATTCCAGCATGTACATTTTGGCACACCCGGTGGGACCCATGTCCCTTCTTTTCTAATATTTTTTGTAGATTTTCTGCAGTTCAAAAAAATTTCATGCAGACCCATATCCACTCTGGAGTCGCTATCTCCATTGATTACCATCTCTGCTTCTTGGCCATCTATGATACTTGGTTGTTTGGACCTATAACACACCGTCTCCGCCTGTGCAGGAACAAACTTATAACACTATACTTTTAAACTATTTTTCTCAAGTTTTTAGCATTTTAACTCTTGGGATTTTGATAGTAACATAGTTTTTAGGAGTTAAATGGTGTCTGGTTTGATAAAAATATTATTTTTAGGTCTAGTTAAGTCTGCTTTTTAATAGAATCTGACTGTGTGTATTTGGCTGTATATGCTGGTATATCACCATTTTTGCAGATCATCATCTACGCAGATTATCGTCTGTGGTACTTTGTTGTCTGTGCATTTTCCTGAGTTTTGTGATTTTCTGTAACATTTAATATATGAGATTTCAAACTACTAACGAATTTGATGCAGGTTCCTTGATGATTTTTTTAATAGATTATTAAAATGTACTTGTATGATTAAGCACTTGTCTTGGAATGTATGTTACTTAAAACCAAAAAACTCACTCAATCTTGAATGTTAAAGGAATGAACCTCACCAATCTTGAATGACATAAGGTAAATGAACACACATTTCCAAGCTTTATCTTTGTTGTGTGAGAAATAAATTGAACATGAATGATTAATCATACTATTGTGTCTTTTTCTTAGATAGAAAAACATATAGCTTCTTTTAATAGGTTCAATTTGGAATGAACATTTCTTGGTGTGTTTGAATAAGTGTTTCTCAACGCTTATTTCAAGCTATATGTCATTAGATTAAAACCCTTTAACATAAGTAAGGCTATGATTAAGTTATAGCCATATCCTCTCCCCTCACCTTCGTAGATCTTGAGTGAAGAGAAATCTTAGCTTAATCAAGCTTCTACAGAGGCCTGTCTAGAGGGTGCGCTTCCCCTTTAGAGGATGACCTCAAACCGGTAATCCCTTCGATCGGTATAGAAATAAAGTGCAACCCAAAGATCCTCTTTATCCCTTCAAGCTTAGATAGGTTGTGTTCAATGGTAGTCTGTACTGAGTGAATATCCTTAGCATATTGGCATGGTTGAACTAGAGACTTAAGTGTCTCACGCCGTACAAACTGATTGTGGGGACGCCACGAAACCTTGCTAGCAACTATAAATTAGTAGCCTACCTAATTCACCTCCAAATGGTGACTTATTATAGTGAAAGGGGAGGGAAGATTCTCCCCCTAAGATTCCCATCATATGTGTCCCAGCGTATTATGTTGCGAAAGAGATCTCCATAGCACGGCGATAATACCTAGCAAAAGGAAAAAACACAGGCACCCTTCCAGGGGTGACATTGTTGTGTGAGCTGAAGGACTACCAAGTAATGGGCCTATAATATTTCATGTGAAGCCAAATTCCTAAGGTAGCTACTGTTTGAACTGTCTTCGTTGTGCTAGACCCAGTAAAAACATAAATGGCTTGAAAAAGTCACTTGAATATACACAAATGAGATCCTACAATTTTAAATCAAGGTTTCATAATGTCACATTTGCTGGTATCCCTCAAGGTTTCTTTGTCCCTTGTTGGATTGTTTTGAGACATGTGTCTATTATTTTCTGGTTTGCATGTGCTAAAATCAATTCTTTCCATAGAACAAATTTTCCCAAAATCAGACTGAATGTCAAAAATCTACCCAGAATTTCAACACACCGCCTTAGCCACAGTCGACTGTCTCTACTCTGGATCTTCCATCTATGTAGGTCACCATCTGTGAAGATCATTTGCTATTTCTGAGACTGTCGCCTCTGATTTTAAATAGTGAGCTTCCAAATTTGCCAAGATATTCAAAATTTGACCTCTTGCAGAACCCTAAAATCATTTGTCCTAGAGCATTCATTCATTCGGCCAAAATCATATTTTCTATGACATGACCAATTTCAAGAAACATAAGAAGGTTAAGCTTCCAACACCTCCAGTTTATAGAGAAAAGAAGGAAACCACCTGTAAATCCAAGGAATACCAACATATTGCAACATCTATCAAATAAGAGATTGAGCATCGTGAGAAAATTGACAAAATCCTCTACAATAAAAAAGTTTTTAATTTCATGGTCAAATATTCCATCAACAGTGCTTTTGTTGCCATTGAGAAATACGATTACATAACATCTAGCTTTTGGATCATTCTTCCATTCTTCCATCATCATTCTTCCTTCTTTTAGAGCATTAGATCAAACCATCAAATCAAATCAATCCTTTAGGTTGAAAGACCTTAATCAAAGTATTACAAACCTTCATCCTCAAACAAACACAACATTGCTTGTAGACCATCAGTTCGTCTCAAGTAATTTAAATAACTTAGTGATGTCCCATTTTTTCTTGAGATCACAAGTCCATCTTCAAGTAGAACAAATTTTCTTTAAATCCTTTTGTGTTTGTATCATCATAAGGTTTTTTCATACTTAGGTTTTGTTCCCAAAACCTTTATAATCAATCAATCAATCCAATCCAATCCAATCAATCAATCAATCAACCAACCAATCAATGTTTAATCAAACATCAACCAAATCCAATCAAATCCAATTAAATCCAAGATCAAGATCTTTGCTCCATTTTATCTCTTACATCTCCTTGCTTTCCATCCTTCTAAATCCACCATTGTATGGTTGTTACTCGATCCCAAGCTAGAAACATGAGGCGTGGAACACTCAACACTTCTACCTATGAAGTCAACCCTTTTGGCACTCAATACTTTCAAGGTCCTAAAGTACAAGTCAAGGAAATTCATGAAGAGACTGAGTTAGTAGAAGAAGAGGAATGACCTACCCAAGTAAATGAATTCCTTAGCAATCCTTACAACATGAAAATGGTTCAGAAAGCCATTATGCAAAACAACAGTGAGATATTCTTAAATATTATTTGAAATGGTGTCATAGTACTCGCTAATTTTGATGATACACTCCTTACCCAAAATATCACTATAGGCGTCGATGCTACTTCTACAGCCATGGCTTCTACTTCAAATGATACATCATCACATGATACCGATAAAGGGGCTGTTAGTGAACCTCCCACATCAATACCTATATCCGCACCTGTATTAACAACTGCATCAATACCTCAATTAATTTTGGAACAAATTCAAAAAATCTTAAGCATTTTGCCAAACAATACTTCTCATAATAGCACTCAAACAATGATGACTCAAGGAGAAACACTAATTTCAACAACATAGGGCAGGTTTCTATGTCGTTGTATACATCATCTCTATTTCAAACAATAGGGATTAAAACATCTGCAACTGACGCATCTCAAGCCTATCAATATATACCTCCTCCTACTATTGGTATGACCTCCACGGGATTTTTAGTTGCACACTTTGGAGGAGGTGGAGGTTATGTACCTCCGTTTCTCACATAGAATACTCCAGACTTCACCCAATAATTCAATGAGCTCAAAAAAATTGTACAAGGCTTATAGAATGGGGGCAAGAAGGAGTTTTCTTTTGAGGACATTTGTCCCTATCCATTTGACAAGTCTATCACAATGAAACCATTCCCACCAAACTTTGAGATTCCCAAATTTGAGAAATATAAAGGTGAAACATGTCCTCTACAACATCTTAAAGAGTTTTACATTGCGTGTTGAGAGGTCACCTATAATGAGAATTACTTAAAAAGACTCTTCACTAGGAGTCTTGGAGGCACAACCTTGGAATGGTTCATGGCCCTTCCTTATGGGTCAATCTCTACTTTCTTTGATCTTGTAGAGAATTTTGTTGGACAATACTCATATAACATTAAGCATCAAGCAACACTGAGCGATTTGTGCAATACTAAACAAAAGAATGGAGAAACCTTTTCCAGTTTCTTACAATGATGGAGACATATTGCAAATCACATGCCATGGAAAATACCTGATAGTCACTTAATTGACATCTTCACAAAGAATTTAATCTCTAAGATGTCTTTCCAAATGAAAATGGCTTCACCTGACACCTTTGAATCCCTTGTCAAGAAGGGAAAAGACATTGAAGATGGCCTTTTTCAAAGAGGTAGCATAAAAAATTATACTCCTTCCAACAATGATAAACCAAAATTTTGGAGTAAAAACAAAGGAGTTGTAAATGACAGAGTGACTGATGCCAAACATGTTCAAAATGTTCAAGCATCCAACAATAACAATTAAAACAATTGCAATAACAATCAAAATCACAATTAGAATCATAACAACAATCAAAATTAGAATCAGAATAATCAGAACAATTAGAATCAGAACAACAATCAGAATTAGAGCAATCAGAACAACAATCAACCGCCATGCAATCAATATTTCTTATTTCCTCACAAAAACTACAACAATAATAATAACAATCAACAATGATGACAATTCATAGCTTTGGCAGATCCTCTAGATGTGATCTTCAAACAACTGGCAGATCAAGGAATGATAGTCTACCCAAATACTTGACCTTTTGATGAGAATCAACCTAAACCTGTTTTCTATAGAGATAATGAGTATTGTGATTATCATCACATCAAGGGGCATGATACCAAGAAATGCATGAAACTTAGATATTTTGTGCAAGATCTCATTGAGGATCGGAAAATTGAAGTTGAAGGTCAGAATGCATCCTCAAGGAATGCGAAACTCAAAGTTTATAATCAGCCTTTTCCACCTTACAATCAGAATAATGCATCAAACATGATCCCATATGACTATTCTACCAATACTATTATAGGCCATGATCAAACATGTGGGAGTTTAAGTGAAAATGATATCTTTGGGTTTGACTCTCTTTGTGGCTGCATTGAAGAATTTGACACATATTAATACCATAATCCTAAAAGCTGTTGATTGTAATGATACTACACATAGACCCAGAGTCACTGTCCAAGCTACTAATAAACCTTCTACATCTATAGATCCACTAGCTGCACCATCTACTATGGCTCAGCCTGCTTCACACTTTGACTTATTGGCCCAGTTTTGAAAGATGCCTACACAAATATCCATTTTAGAGCTCTTAACAACTTCGCCAATTCACAGAGAAATCCTTGATAAAGCTCTATATGAATCCTATGTCCCTGAGAACATCAATGCTGCACAATTCAAAGCTATGATAGGAAACCTAGCTGCACAAGAACATCTAGTCTTCACAGATAAGGACTTGGGTGGTCCTGACCCTCATCATAATAAGTCCCTTCATATAGAAGGAAAAATCCAATCTACAAGAATAAAATGAATCCTTATAGATGGTGGATCTGACTTGAATTTATGCACATTGAAAATGATTCGTAATATTAGTCTTTCTGAGGACCTCATTGATGCAGACAAACAAATCACAATAAAATCCTATGATGATCAAGAATGAGAAAGAAAGGGTTTGATCACATTACCTTTACAAGTGGGCCCGACCCTGATTGAAATTGTTTTCCATGTAATGGATCTAGATCTACCTTATAATATCTTGCTGGGATGTCCACGGATACACGCTATCAAAGGTGTACCCTCTACTTATTGTCAATGTCTGAAATTCCCACATCACGCTAGAGAAATCACAATTCCTAGAGATCCTGAGCCCTTTCAATACTGCAAGAGATTAGAAGGCAAACAATCTAACTACTGTCTGTTGAATGAGTTTGGCTGACACTTCAATCAAGAAACTCATGTTTTAAACACTCCATCAGTTCTAGAAAAGACATCAGACACAGCAGCTGAACAATCCAAAGGAAAGGAAAAAATTATTGAAGACAAGGCTATTGAAGAAAAACCCTCCTCATTTGAAGAAAAAGCCACATTTACAGATCAAGGCATGGGAGAGTATAAATTTGAAAGTGCTCTATGTATTGGGAAACTCCCTTTATCTCCAAAATCTTATTGAAGACCATCACCATTACCCCTCTCCAAAGATAAAGCACTTATGCACTGCAAATCAATTGTTTTTGAACATTGGGGGTCCCTATCAGATGAACACATGGAATATAGTGTCCTTGATTGGCTCTATAATAATGAAGAAGAATGACCTGTAATTTTTCCCAAAAGAAAGTATCCTAAGGTTACTCCCATTGTCAAAAGCATGGGATATCATGGTACTAGCCTTGGAGCTAATGAAACAGGTAAGAAAAAGATCATAACAGCCAATGGCTATCCTAAAGGACATGGATTGGGTTCTATAGAGACCAAGAATAACTTCGCTAAGGATTATTGTCTAGCTACCTTAGAATCAGACACTGAGGAAGAGTTTTTTGAAATTCCTTTCCACTATATTGAAGATGACCTAAAAAGAAATCACCATGTCTTCACAATCACCCAAGCTAACCTTTCATCTCCTCGTCTACCCCTCACAAACCCTGAATTAATTGACTGGGATCAGCAAGACTCACCACCAGCTTTGGACGTTTCTGATTTGGATGAGGCAATTTTAGCCCTCTTTGGACTTAAGAATCTTTGAGAATATGAACATTAGATCCACCACAGTGAACAAGCCTACTTCAGTAGCCAAGTCAACTCTCTTAGTCGCAAAAATGAAAAAGAAAAAAAAATAAAAAAAATGAAAATACATCCTCTTGTGAAAACCTCTCGCAGGCACCTTTGGGTGAAGAAAAAGATAAAATAAAGGATGCTTCCTCTAGTGAAAACCTTTTTGAGGTGCTAGAGGAGGGAGAGGCTGAATTTCCATTTATATCTTCAGAACTAGAAGTTTCCTCTATGATCATCAAAGATACTATTCCAATCAACCTAGGCACAGAAGAAGATCCACACATCACCTATATTGCAGTTTCTCTCAATGATCAAGAAAAGAAAGACATGACATCATTCTTCCATAAATACAAAATCAACTTTGCCTAGACTTAAAAAGACATGCCTGGGCTAGATAGAGATCTTGTCATGCATCATCTTACCATAGATCCAAATGTAGAACCTGTTAAGAAAAAACTTTGCAAGATGCATCTGCAAGTCACATTGGTAGTCAAAGTAGAACCTTAGAAAATGTTGGATGCTAAAGAAATTAGACCAATTGATTATCCTAAATGGGTTTATAATTTTTTACCAGTAGGTAAGCCTGCTGGGAGCATTTGCATCTGCACTAATTTCAGAGACTTAAACCTTGCATGTCACAAGGATGATTTTCCATTCCTGAATATTGACATAATAGTGGATTTGACGGTAGGACATGAAATGTTGTCACTTATGGATAGTTTCTCAAGTTACAATCAGATCAGGATAGCACCAGAAGACCAACACAAAATTGCATTCACAATGCCTTGGGGCACCTTTTTTTATCAGGTGATTCCTTTTGGCCTTAAAAATGCTGGAGCTACTTATCAACGAGCAACGACTACCATTTTTCATGACCTTTTGCATGTCATCATGGAAGATTATGTGGATGATCTTTTAGGAAAATCCAAAAATAGGCAATTACATATTCCTATCCTCACTACCATCTTTGAGTGATTGGAGAAGTATAAGCTTAGGCTAAATCCTAAGAAGTGTGTCTTTGGAGTACAATTTGGTAAGCTGCTGGGATACATTGTTTCACGGCGTGGAATAGAAGTTGATCCAAAGAAAGTGAAAGCAATCCTAGAGATGCCACCACCCAAAACATTGAAGCAATTATGCAATTTACAAGCAAACTAGAATCAATCAAAAGATTCATGTCACAACTAGAAAATAAGGTTCATTCGTTCTCTCATCTCCTACACAAGAATATCAAGTTTCAGTGGGATTACTTATGTTAAAATGCATTCAAGAAACTGAAAGGCTATCTAGCTAATCCACCTTTTTTGGTACCACCTGTTGTTGGTTGTCCTTTTATTTTGTACATATCTACTATAGAGGTCACGTTGGGAACCCTCCTAGCATAATTAAATGATACCAACAAAGAGCAAGCAATCTACTATCTCAGCAGGACTCTTATTGTCTATGAGTTGAATTATTCCCTAATTGAGAAGGCATGTTTGGCTGTTGTTTTCTATACATAGAAACTACAACATTATATGCTTAATCATAAGATTCATCTTCTTGCCAAAATTGATCCACTCAAGTATCTCCTAGCACGTGTTGCTCTTACTGGTCATACAATAAAGTGGATCATGATTCTTAGTGAGTTTGATATTGTTTATGTGGATCGAAAAGCTATCAAAGGATAAGTAATTGCAGATCAGTTAGCTGAAGTACCTATTGATGGTAAACATCCTTTGATCATAGATTTTCCAGATGAATGAGTCCTTAATCTTTCCCCGAGTCCACCATGGAAGCTTAATTTTGATGGATCCTTCACTTAGAAAGGATTGGGGGCAGGAATCTTGTTTGTTACACCAAAAGGGGATCTCATCCCTAAATCTTACAAATTACAGTTTCCTTGTACCAACAACATTGTAGAATATGAAGACCTTGTACTTGGAATTTGACAAGCCATACAATGGAAGATTCTGACTTTATTGGTGCTTGGTGATTCACAGTTGGTCATCAAACAAGTTATGGACGAATATCAAACAAAGGATGACAAGTTGCTTCCCTACCGCCGTACAGTTGAAGATATCTAAGCACATTTCACTAAGCTAATTTTTCAAAAGATCCCTTTCACAAACAACAAAGTAGTAGATACCATGGCAACAATTGGGTCCCTGATCACTATGCCAGAACACAACGCAAGGTGTGAGGTTCTTATTGAGAATCTTACGGTCCCTGCCTATGACAAACCAAATTTTGAAATGGTGTGTGAAATTGCTGATCCCAATTCCCCATGGTACCAAGAAGTCTATTCCTACCTATGTGATGGACATACCCCACTTACTTTAACCCCCAACCAACGTAAAACCTTCATTCGCCGCACTTCCTGATATACAATTCTTTTTTATACCCTTTTTTGAAAGCATTTTGATGGAACTCTTTTAAGGTGTCTAAATTTTGATGAAGCACAAATGTCCTTGGAGGAGGTACATCAAGGAATCTATGGGGCTCACTCTAGTGGGCTTACTTTGGCCAAGAAGTTGTTATACACTAGATATTACTCGCCTACTATGGAGCAGGATGCCTACAACTATGTGAAGAAGTGTGTGCCTTGTTAGCAGCATGGCGATTTGATACACACTCTCTCCCAATCCCTCTAGCCCACCATCACCCCTTGCCTTTTCACACTAGGGTCTCAACCTTGTTGGCCAGAATTTTCCTAATTCTTCCAATGGCCATAAATACATCCTGGTTGCTATAGAATACTTTACCAAGTGGGTTGAAGCTGTTCCTCTTACCTACACTACTGGAAAATAGATTTTGAAGTTTATTTTGAACTATCTTATCTATTGATATGGAATTTAGGATATTTTTACTGATAATGGAGGACCTTTCAAGAACAAGGATGTCATAGAGCTATGTAGGAAAATTAGCATCACCCACCATACCTCTTCCAAGTACTTTTCACAAAGCAACAGTCAAGCTAAGGCTTTGACTAAAACCATCCTCAGAATCCTCAAGAAAATAGTTGATGAAGCTAGCAATGATTGGCTCCTTTGCCTCAAACCTACCCTTTGTACTTATCGCACCTCCATTCAAACCCCCACGGGAGCCACTCCCTTTGCCCTTTTTTATGGTACTGAGGCTATTCTACCCATTGAAATTGAGCTCCCTTCCCTCAGAATTTCTCTCAAGAATCTGTTGTCCAAGGAAGAATATAGAGTTATCTACTTGCAAGAGCTAGAACTCCTTGATGAGATATGCCTCAATTCCCTAGACCACCTCCACATGTATCAAAATTGCCTTCACATTGAGTTCAACAAAAGGATCAAGCCTTTTCAGTTTGAGGTTGGTGATCTCATCCTGTAGCACAATATGAAGAACCTCTAGAACCATGAAAAGAAAGGGAAGTTTGAGCCTAATTGGCTAGGTCCCTTCATTATCACAACAAAGTATGGTTTAGGTACTTATCAGATTGTGTCACCAGAGGGAGATCCACTCCCTGATCTTGTAAATATTGTACATCTTAAGTGCTTCTATGCTTGATCAATCAGTGGTCCATTATATAGCAGAAATTTTCAAAAATCCAAAAAAAAAATTAGAAAAATGGAAAATCCAAAAAATGTTCAAAATCCAAAAGATCAAAAAAGCAAAAAAATCAAAAAATCAAAAAAGCATAAAAAATATAAAAGCTTGAAAAGAAGATCAAAAAGCAAAAGAGAAAGAGAAATAAATCGGTCCATCTGTGAAAACCACTTCAATGGCACAATGGATAAGTACCATGGTGAAAACCTATTTCAGGCACCATGAGTAGTCAGATCCACCATCAATTTCCACCATTTGTCTATACAGCTTGCATTGCCTTTCATAATAAGAGTCACTACCCATATCTGTGCAGGTAGTTCCTTGACCATCTATCCACTTCCACAATAAAAATTCCCGCACGACTGAGCTTACCAAATTAAATACTAAGCTTTGTTCTACACACAGTGATCGCAAACATTTTACATCAACTTAGCAGACAGATTGACTTTTCTATGATTTTTCTATTCACAAGCAATTTTTAGTGAATTCCCATTTGTTTTTATCAGTCAATCTTTGGCCCATCGGGATGCATCCTTTCAGTGTCGTCTATTCTATCAATCCTCACATCAAAATTGGTCATGGAAATAACTTTTGGATTGAATGACCACTTGGTTAGGATGCCTTTTTTTGATTTTATCATGTGTTTTACTATGTCCTTATCGTGACAGCCTTGATCTTCTATATCTTGGTTCGTTATGGTGAGTATCTAGTGAAATACGTGTCATTTGTGGTATGATCTACTTGTCATAGTTTGTTACTGCATTTGTGTTTTGATATTTGGTTATGACTATGTATGCCTCACTAGGGACAGGATTCATGCATCTCAAATCCCTCAAAAGATCTGAATGTACTGCATCTCCTCATGAGTAACATTTCATAGATTTCATCATATCTGATATATTTCATTCTTGTTCCTAACAACCTATTTGTCTGAGAGTCTAGTCCACGCAAAGGAACCATGTCACTTGCGTTTTCTAGCACATGGTGCGTAACTCCTTTTGCAATATCAAACTAGGGTGTGCTCTCCAACATTAACACAATATCAATCCCACTATCATCATGTAGTTAGTATTTGCATTGTAGTTAGGTCATATTTCATTGTGATTTTGCTCTAGGCAAAGGTTTCTATTTATTCCCCCTATCTGATCACCTAAGTGATTTTATCAGACCTATTTGATACACACAAAAATAGTGTCCTCATATGTCTCATATTACATTCATTCATTACAGTTACATTTTTCATTTAGTTCATTAATCATTATTCATTACAGTTGCATTGTTCATTTAGTTCATTAATCATTATTCATTACAGTTGCATTTTTTATTTAGTTCATTAGTCATTATTCATTTCAGTTGCATTGTTCATTTAGTTCATTAATCATTATTCATTATAGTTGCATTGTTCATTTAGTTCATTAATTATTATTCATTAACAATTGTATTGTTATGTCATTCATTAAGGTTACATTTTGTTCCATTTCATGCTTTAGTTGCATTATTACTTCATTTTAAATCATTTTTCATTACCATTGCATATAGTTACATTTCCTTCATTTAGTTGCATTGTTAAGTCCTTAAACATTTTTAGGATACATTGATTTCACATTTCACAAATCATGTATGCATTTACATTTATTCATCATCACATTACATTAATATGTGAAAAAACATATCCATAAATCATACATAATGTGTAAAAAATGTGTATCCAAAATAGTCTAAGAAGACTCATGGTGGTGGCCATGATGGTCTTACACCACTGCTAGGATGTGGTGGTAACCTCACGGATCCCTGTGACCCTCATCTTGTGCTCTCTGCGTGAGCTCTCTTGGAGTATGTAGGCTATCGTGCCTCCTCTAGCACTGCACCATAGTAAAGTCCCATGTAATATGTGGCTTCTCGGCCTCTCCACCCTGCCTCCCTCTGTGCTGCCATGGCATCTGCCATCATCTACCCAACTCCTGTAGCCCTGCCTACTAGACACACTATATCACAATCTGCCCTATAATCATCCACATGTCTCCATGCCAAGTCTTTCTCTAAAGTAATAGCTACTATCTGCGTTGAGATCACTGTCAGCTCCTCATCACGATCCCCACACTCCTCAATGATAGTGAACTCTCCACTATCCACCCGAGCCTTTAATATGTCTAGTGCTCTTTGAGTGCTATCTCCCCAAGTAGTCTCTGCTACCATCTCTCCCTATACCCTGGCTACCTCTATCTATAGGCTGCTGACTGTGGCCTATGCTGTAGTGAGTAATCCCAATAGCCACTGGATCTCAACCTATGCGCTCACCTTAGTTGCTTGAGATGTTGTTAATAAACCTTGTACTCTACCTAGCTCGGTCCGTATACTATCCTGCTCTACTATGACTGTGTCATGTGTATCCTAGGCTAAATAGCCCATTGGTGGCACCTGTCCCTATCTAGGTGGCCCCTATGGCTCCTGTCCCTATCCTGGTGGCCTCGATGGCCCCTAGCCCTATCCTAGTGGCCTTGGTGGCCCCTATGGATCCTGTCTCTATACCTATATGTCAGGAATGATGGGTAGATGCCCTCCTATGGGTATCTATACCTATCCCCTCTACCTCGGTGCTGCAACCCTAGGCTAAAATATCCTCTCGCCGACCCCTCCTCCATCTCCTCCCTCCTCATCATCATCATCCTACCCTCCTCCATCCCCTCCACCCCCTAGCTACTCATCCTCATATATGATCCCTAGGAACATCAATCAAATCAGCCTATGAGTAGCCCACCACTGAGAATATGCTGGCACTACTCCTATGTCCTACAATGATGCTCGGGCCCTGACCCATGGGACCTTGATCATCCCCATAGAAGACACACGCACTATGTGCAGATCTGTACCCATGACCCAGGCACTCCCCACCTCTTGGGTTTCTAGTGGATGAGGGAATCCATCTGGGACTGCCTCCTGGATCTGCCCCATCTATCTCCATACTCTAGATGGCATGTATCTAGAGATCATATAGGTCATCCTACATTTCCAGTAACCCACTGAATTTGTGGCCTCATAAGTGATGGGTGGCCTATACCTGCATATGAATGGCTTGTAAGCCACTTGGGTCTTGTGGTGTCTAATCAATCAAAGGACTTCAATATGCTCCCACACCCATACAAGAAGCAGTATGCAACCTAGCCCTGGCGCCCTACCCTTTCGGTAGGCGCACATGTGAAGGTCATAATTAACTGGCCCAGAATGGTGTAACCCCAGCAATACTAGTCTCCATCCTCAGCCATACTACTTAGAACCTGTGCCCAACCCATAGGGAATCCCTTGCCTACATGATCAGGCATAATTTGTCCCCTATCAATCCTGCTAAGTATAGGGCCCCTCGCCACAACTGTGGCTCCATCTCCATCGCCCCCTTCCAGGACATCCACTACCGTGTGGTAGGCAATTCTACATATCTCTGACCAAAATCCATCTCCATATAGGGCTCTGAGCCCTCAACTTAGTACTAGGGTATCAACCCCCAAATCAACACTCTATAAATCCTCCATACGTCATGAAGTGTGATACTAGCTTCCCTTGTAGGGAAGTGAAAGCTAGATGTGGTGTTATGCCACCTCTCTATCAAAGCAGACATGAGCACATTATGCGCTCACAGATGTGGCCAATGCTATATGTGCTCTAGTTCGCATAGTATAACCAATCCCCACTCAACCACCGTCAACTACTGCTTTAGCTCCATGGTCGCTGGATAACACTCCCTAGCCCAGAATGGGATGGTCTCCTCCTGTATTCAGCTAGCAAATGTCAGCAATCAGATAGCATTTTGTGGCATCAAAAAATATCCCAGGCCTGTCCGGGGCATCAAAAACTGCTCCTGGACCCTTGTCTTACCTCTTATTCCTCTTTTTTCTTCTTTTTTTGGTCAATCCATGTAGACGGTAGTTGACCCTCATAGACGGTGGACTTTCACAGTCACCATTCTATGGAGCCGGTGGATCTTCGTAGAAGCCAGTCTGCAGAGATGGCAATTTCCTCTACCGTATTCTTGCCACAGAAACGGCGGAGTCTTAACTCTGTCATCTCCACTGTACATTATCCCTCCTCCCCTACACTCGCAGATGAAGATTGGTCAATCTTCATCTGTGCAGATGTCGATTGCAGGTTAGTCATCTATAAGGATGGCAGTCTGTTGATCACCGTCTACGTAGACGGTGGTTAGGCTACCATTGTCTGCACTATGTGCCAACTTTTGAGCACATTAATGACACCATATCGACTTATGAAAGAATTAAATGCATAATTGACAAAGCAGTAGTCGACTACTCACCGGTGGTCCTGCATCTGCTAGTCACTGGTGCACCCAGATGTGCTCTCCAAGCTGTGCTCACTCTCATTGTGCTGCCATCGCTCCATTCTTCTTCTCTCTTTTTTTTCACTTTGTGGGTGAAAGTGACTTGTCTATGGGCTCTGGTGGACTATTTATAGCCCCTTGGGACCTGTTTCTTCCATCTGTCTCCCAATTCCCTGTTCTAGTCCCTATTTTCCCCCCATTTTCCTTTGACACGCCATACAATTGCTTTTCTTTCCCTATTTTCCTGCCTTTTTCGATAAAATTTTATTAAAAAATTGTATTTTTCCCTATTATTTTCTCGAGGGGGCACACTCCTCTGCTCTCGCTGCCATAGGTTTTCCTGACCCCTTTGGGGCATCTTCTTTTCTTTTCTTTGACGTGACCCCACTTTCGATGCCGCATCAAAGAGGGGCAAAATGTAGACGTCTAAAATCATCCTTATATTATTTTAATTAATATTCCCATAACATTATAGTAAATTTTAAATTAATTATATTTGTTATATTCTTCTATCTATTTAATTAAATATGATTCACTTTCCTTAGTATTTGAATTTAATTTAAATACTACCCCCTTTTAATGTATTAAATCTTATTTAATACATTATCCCTCATTAATCCCTTTTAAATAAATTTTTAATTTATCTATTCCTCCACATGACTTAAATTCTACTAAACCAAATCAATCTAAATTTTAAATTTAGATTAAGCTAATTTGAACCTAGATCTTACCCTACCTCACATCACTCTCACCAAATAAACCTACTCACTAATTAACTAAGGTTAATTAGGCTAATTTATTGATTCCTACACTAATTAGTCCTAATTATTTGCTCACACATGTGTGAGCAAATTTCCAAAAATACAATTTTTTAAATAATCCTTATTTGGTGCCAACAAGGTTTCTTACACCCAAGATGACACCTTCTTACACTTTCTAAAAGTATTTCATCCGACTAAAACTCTTACACTCTCTTACAAGATCCTTCACATGTGTACTTTAAGTACACTTTGACCCATCACGTCCAAAGTTGCTCGCACATGTGTGAGCAAAGTGGGCCTCTTACATGGCTTATGTGTCCCTCATGTGGCACCTATGTGGATGCCACATGAGCTCCACCTCATCCAATCTCTCTCTCTCTCCTCCAAAAAATCTATAAATAGAGGCCATTGTCAAGAGCAAATCATCTCCCTTTTATGCATTGTTATCATGTTAGTTTGATTCTAGAGCATTTAGCATTTTCATAGAAGGCTTATTTTCTAGTTCATGCTTAGTTCATTTTGGTATCTAGATATCACATCTTAGGATATAATGGAATGAATCTTAATTAGTTTTGTTTCATCTTACATATCAATCTAGTTTATTCTTTGCATCCATATAGTCATGGTGATGGCTTGGGACAAGTTCCTCATACTTTCTCTTGAGTTCTTCACTCCTTAGCTTGCATCTTCAATCAATCAAGTGGGATTTTAATATTGTGTTGAGAGACCACACCCAAAAACTTCTCTAAGAGAAAATCAACAAGGCATTGGGTGCCCTTGTTTAGCTCATCGGAGGTCATGATGGTACCCTTTTATTTAAAGCATGTTTAGACATGTTAAGTATGCTTATTTGATGTATTTCTCTAATGTTTGCATGTCTAAGTGTGCTCCCAATAGGTTAGATTCCAGCATGTATAGGATCCACCTATATTATTTATCTCATGCAAGCCCCACACCCCTATCTCATCACCTGGAATACACGTCCTCCATTTCATGACCATGTGATGCTTAACATCCTCGCAACTTTCCTTTGTACAATAGCGCCTTACCATTGGATCTTCATATGGCCTTCATGAACCTCATCCATCGACCACCATGTGTCACCCACTGATTTGGTCCAACTTTTAGTCCAATCAACCACCTTTCTAACCTATGCCACATGGCACCATCTCACTCATTGGAACCTTTCCACGTGTCTATCCAACCTAGCCCACCAGGTGTCAAACCTGCTATATGACACCTTCGTGCTACCAGATGATCTGACTAGACCTTCGCTAACTTGGACCGTGCAATCCCACCTTTCTACCATCTATCGTCCTTGTCCATGTCACAATCTAATCATTCTCTGACATAGGACTACCCAAATTTATCCATCTATCCGCTAGCTGGCAACCACTTAACCGCAATATCTCACAAACCATCGGTGAAAAAGGTAATTGCCTTTTGACACTAACTATTACTAGTTGAGACATAAAAACACTAAGTTACTTCATGACATGACCAATGTGGGATAATAAACCTAAGGCATTTTCAACATAAAACATACCAGCAAAGACCAGGGACCTTAGCGAATGATCTAAGGCCATAGAGGCAACAACTTAGGAACAAAAAATGACCACACTACCTCTCTACAACTCAACAATATGGGGAAAAATCATAAAACACTCTGCAAACTTAGAAAATCTGCCATGAAACCCCTCATTCTTATCCAGTCCTAAAAATTCATCAGGTAAAAGGACTTGTGGAGCAAGTCCAAAATCCAAATCAAGACATTAGTGACTACATGATGAAGATTCATTCATGGATGATAGAACTGAAAATGTTTGAATCCATTCTAGACAACATTTCATTTGATAAGGTATAACTTTATGAGGAATATACTGAGATTGATACTAAGTTATCTCATATAATTTCAATATTTCATAAAGTTTTTTTCTATTTCACTCTTTATCAAGGATATCAAGAAGAAAGAAGAGTCTATTGAGATCGAGCTGACCGAGTAGCTGAGAAATGTTTTTACTGATCCTGGTTCTTTACAAGTCTATTACTAAAGCTGAAACACCTGATGGGATTGAAGAAATAAATATGACAAGAAGAAAATATGAGAAGGATGGAATTTCTAGAGCTGCAAGCACTTTTGATTCCCCACATGGAATTCATGCAAAGGCATTTGAATAAGGCCAAAGAGTTGGTCAACACCCTTGATGTTAGTTCACTTGACACCATCATTGGAATAGCAGCTGATGTTGCTACTAAACATGTTATACTTGAAACACTCAAATATGCATGGGAGTCATCCCTATTTGATGTATAGAAGAATTATGCTCACATTTTTGATAAGGTATCATATATCCTACATATTCATAAGCTACTTTGATTATGGAATATTTATCAAAAAGGGGGATAATATAGTATGTATTAATATAGCAGATAAGGGGATAATATAGTATAAAGGGATATATAATTGTAAGGGAGATATAATCATGTGTATAGGGGGAGTTACACAAAATTTTGATGACTTTGAAGTTTTTGTCGAAATGCCAAGTAATGCCAAAGGGGGAGGTTAATACTGCTATGTGATAGTTTGTTGTCATTAGTTTTGTCAAATTCATAAGAGGTAATAAAGAAAATTGGTAAAGAAGGAGAATACAGTAAGGAAAACTATCGATAAAAGTAGAGTATCAATGACACTGAACACCGCACGGTAGAAAGTTACCCAGTTAAGCAGAGTTAGTTCATGAGTAGAGTTAGTCACAGAGAAACATAGCAGAGTCAGTCACCGATCAAACATTATGTCAGCGAGAAGATGTTATGTCACCGAACAAGATCAAAACTCATTATCTAACACAGCAAAGCTGACATAACAAATAAAATTTGAATACACTGAACCTCAACACTGAGCACAAAAACTTTCACAGTGATGAACTATAACTAATTGAATGTTTGAAGATGTTAAGTTGATGATCACCAAGATATCAAAATTTAATGCAAGACATTAAATTAGTTATTGGATTGTATTGTCATTGATGTCAACTTGATATAATCTAATTGGTTATATACAAAATGTCAAATACTTCAGAGAACCAGAAAGATAAAGGTTATGCTTTCAGTAATGCATAAAAGATTAGTATTCACTAAGTGACTACAAACATCGATGGGTAGTGCACCCCGATGGACAAAGAAACCCAAAAGAAAAGTCACAATGATACCCGAGCATGAAACCCAAACAAGCATTACCGACAAGAAAAATAACAAGCATTACTGACGAGCATAATCACAGTGTTGCCCGACGGACAAACAACCCTGACGGAGATGCCCGAGGAGAACTAAAGTGTTGATTGAAACTAACAAGGAGTTAAACACCAAAAATAACTAAAGTTTAGAAATGATAAAAGACTTAGCTGGAAAGAGATAAAGGAGTTAACTGGTTGTTAATATTGTTTTCATCGACAAGTTAAAGCCAGAGATAAGAGAAAGATTCAAATATGTTTTATTCCAGTTGTCAAGGAGAAATCTACAGGATAAAACTGATGTAAAACTTTAAAGAAAGATTGGCTAGAATTGTAGATAATGCCAAGAACAAGAAAGTCAAGAATTGAGAAATGGTGAAATCATATCTACAAAGAGACAAGCTAATTCATTGTGAATTAGCGGTGAATAGAGAAATAAGATGTTGAGGAGAAATTGATGAAGGAAGACTTAAAGGAGAAGAATAGATCTAATTATGCAGACACCGAGAAACAACAAAGCACAACATCACCAAGCAGAAAGAAGTGGAGAAAAGGTATTGAAAAGATACATTGATCAGAAAGGTATTATGAGCTTACAATAGATTTGAAAATCTGCAAAGTATAGTTGTATATGTGAAAATATCATTTACTATTTCAATTTAACCATTGGATCATAAAGTCTCCTAATCGAGCCGGACTTAACAATCATTTCTATATTGAGATACATCCCAAGGAGTATCAAAAGGTTTGGCCATTAAGATAGCATGAGATGCATGATACCAGTTGACAAACTAGACTGGGTTTGGTCATAAAAGGTAGCATAGAGATGCCATATATAAAGTGACAAGCTATTCTATTTAAATTCTCTAACAAGATCACACCTAACAGTGTGTTTGTAACCTTTAATAGGGTTGGCTCTTCACTGAGCTCACTTCAGAACAGTGAAAATTTTGGGTTATCGGTCCCAAGTGGTTTTTCCCTTAACTGCGTTTCCATGTTAAAAATCCAAATGTTAATTTTTTTATGACTCGTTAGTTTAGTGTTTTGCATTACACATAAATAATCTAGATTGGTTGGTACACACTAAGTTATTTACTGCATCTCGGTAAATGAAAGAATACTAATTGGTAAACAGTAAGAATAAGGTTTAACAATGAACTCTGACCAGTAGTTATTTGTTAAGATTATTTCAAGGACTGAAGATAACTAGAGGCCTAATACTATGGTACTAAGTTTTTGGGTGAATTTATTGGAATGTTTTTTGGCCACTGATTCACCCCCCTCTCAATTATTCTAACAATTGGTATTAGAGCTTGTGTGATTAGAAGGAAGGTTTCAAGACCTAAGAAAAATATCACAAGATGAGAAAATGAGATGTGCCCAAGTTGAACAAGGACAACTTTGCATAATGATAAAATAGGCTAAGAATCCACCTATTAGGTATTGGAAATGATGTTACTCAATACTTGGATACTTAATATCTTTCTCCTAAAAGACCTCACACACTTGAGCAATTAAGAGAAAAACATGAGCATAATTCTATGATGATAGAACTTGCTTCCTCACTCTCCAATGTTGTATTTGAAGATGTCAAAACATGTACCTCTCCAAAGAAAATGTGGGATAAATTGAAGATAGTATGTGGAGGAGATGCTAATGTACTAAGAGCAAAGGTAGCAAGCCTAACTAGTAAATTTGATGACCTAGCAATAAGAGAGGGAGAAAATATCACTCAGTACAACTGCAAAATAAAAGAGGTAGTCAATGCTATTCGTGGAGTTGGCGGCATACTTGAAGAAGAGAGAGTGGTAAGTAAAATCCTAACAACCTTACTACTTGTATATGCTATTAGAGTAACTTCTATATAAGAAATGAGAGTACTAGAAAACAATAATGTCACTCTAGATAGTCTAGTTGGTAGACTAATTTAATTTGAGATGAATAACTCAAATAATAGTGTCTTACCATTTATTGATTCTACATTCAAATCATTTTTGAAAATAAGTAATTCAAGTCATAAACACACTATTATAAATGATAGTGAAAGTGATAGTGATGACCAAAATCTTGATGAGATTGAAGCACTAATGGCTAGAAGATTGTAGAGAGGCAAAGGTAGATACAAAGGTAAATTACCACTTGTATGTTTTAATAGTAAAGAGATTGGACATTTTACCACTAGATGTCCTACGAGAAGAAAAGATAACATAATTAATCACAAATCATGTGAAAAGAAGTTTGATAGAAGTGATAACAAAGATTACTGAAGTAACTGACAATCTAATAGAAGAGATACCCAAGACTACAAGGATAAAGAGAAGAAAACTTGTTACCTAGATGGGAATAGAGATGGAGATAATTACACCAAATATGATGAAGACATTGAGATGGCATTTGTGGCCAAGAAGGATGATTTAGAAAAATAAGAAAGGTATGTAGAGACTGCACTCATATCTAAGGTTAGTAAGAATAATGTCTAGATTATAGATAGTGGCTGCACTCACCACATGAAGAGTGATAAACAAAAGTTTGAAACTTTTGAATACTGTAATGGTGGATCAGTAAGAATGGGTAATGACACACCTTGTCCAGTTGAAGGTAAGGGAACTATAAAGCTTAATAACCTGATCAATTGTGTAAATGCATGTTGGGTAAAAGGACTTAATTATAATCTATTGAGTGTTTTGTAGCTGAATAACACAGGTCACCGAGTAGCATTTTTGAATAAGAAGGCAAAGATATTTAATGAATTAGGAAGGTTAATCAGAACTGGTGAATAGACAAAAGGTAACCTATTCTATCTTGATGATATAAACACCACTTTTTTAATTGCTAGAAACAAAGACATATGGTTATGGAATAAGAGATTATGTCATGTGAATTTTGACAACATGATTAAGATAAGAAATAAAAGGAAAGTAAGAGGCTTACCAAGCATGTCAAAGACCTAGCATATAATGTGTAAGAATTGTTAAAAAGGTAAGATGACAAAGTCTAGTTTCAAGAGAAAATCCCATACATCTTATGTTATTCTAGAATTAGTCCATATTGATATATTTGAAACCATGAAAACAAAGAGTTACTATGGTGATAGATATTTTATTCTCTTTGTAGATGATTACTCTAGAATGATGACAGTTATGTTCTTTAAAGAAAAATCAGAAGCATTTAAGATGTTTAAATGGTATAAAGCTATGGTAGAAAAAAAAAATGGTAAGGAATTGAAATGCTTAAAATCACATAGAGGAGGAGAATTTGTTTTTGATGAATTCACTAACTATTGCAATAAGCATGGAATTAAAAGACATGTTTCTACACCAAGAACACCTCAACAAAATGGGATTGCTGAAAGGAGAAACAAATCCATTGTTGATTGTGCAAGAATGTTGATGAAAGAGAAAAACATCACTCAAACATTCTGGAGGGAAGCTTTCATTACTACTGTCTACACATTGAACAAAGTAAAATTGAATAAAGACACCAAGAAGACACCCTATGAGCTATGGTATGGATACACACCCAATGTAACTTACTTCAAAAATTTTGGTAGTCAATTTTATATTTTGAAAGATGATAGAAATAGAAAGCTTGAATCCAAAAGTGATGAAGGTATCTTTCAAGGGTATTCCACCAAGATAAAGGCTTATAATGTCTTAACAAGTCCTCTAGAAAAATCATTAAAAGTACAAATATCAGAATAGATGAATATGCAGAGAAAAATGATGAGGAAAGTAGAAAAGAACTAGAAGAATACAACAGGTTTATTTACACTAAAGAACCTAACACTCTACCTGAGAAACAGTGTATCACTTCCAAGCAATAGAATATTACACCCGAGCATTAGGCTGCAAATACCAAAAATTAGGAAAATCCTAAAAATGATGTTTCAAGTGATGGAGATCAAAATGAAGGTCAAGATTATGATCAGAATGATGGAAAAAGAGCTGAACCAAAACTTGCCAAGTATGTCAGAAGACATCATCCATAGAACTAGATCATAGGAGACAAGAAGGATAGAATGAGAACAAGAAAATGGGTCAGTGCTATGAATGAAGAAATAGAATAGATTGAGAAGAACAAGACATGGACACTAGTACCAAGACTACATGAAAATAATGTCATTGATGCCAAATGGATATTCAAAAACAAGATGAATGAGAATGGAGAAGTCACAATGAATAAAGAAATATTAGTATGCAAGGGGTATGCACAAGAAGAAGGTATTGATTATGGAGAAACCTTTGCACCTATTGCTATACTAGAAGGAGTTAGAATACTACTTTCTTATGGTGCATTCAAAGGATTCAAGGTATACCAAATGGATGTGAAATCTGCATTCCTAAATGGAATACTAGAAGAAGAGGTATACATTAAACAACCAGAAGGGTTTTTTGATCCAGACAAGAGGAACATGGTATGTAGACTACACAAAGCCTTGTATGGATTAAAACAAGCACCTAGAGCCTGGTATGAAAGGTTTCACTCCTATCTCATAAGCATTGAATTTGTAAGAACAAGTGAATATAGAAATCTATACTTAAAAGAAGATACTGATGGAAATATTCTAATTTCTAAAATATTTGTTGATAATATCATATTTGGGGGTAATGTTATGTTATATAAATCCTTTACCAATGAAATGAGAAAATATTTTGAGATGTCAATGTTTGGTGAGATGAAATTCTCTCTTGGTCTACAGATTATTCAACAAGATGTAGTCATATATATCACACAATCCAAATACATCAATGAAGTGTTGAAGATATTCAAAATGGAAGATTCCAAGCCAGTTGGAACACCTATGGCAACCACATGTAAGTTGAAAAAAGAAGACAAATAAAATGAGGTAAATCAGACCTTATATAGATCAATGATTGACAAAATAATGTATGTTGTTCATACCAGACCATATATAGCACATGTAGTTGGAATAGTTGCAAGATTCTCTACTAATCCCAAAGAATCACACCTGACTACTGTCAAAAGAATTTTGAGATATCTAAAGAACACTGAGGACTATGGCTTATGGTATAAAAGAGAAGGGAAATTTGAGCTTCAGATCTATACATATGTTGATTGGGCTGGAAACGCAGATGAAAGAAAGAGCACAAATAGAGGAGCATTCTTCATGGGTGACAAACTTGTCACATGGATTAGCAAGAAGCAAGGATCCATCTCACAATCTACTACAGAAGTAGAATATGTGGATGCTGCTTCAAACTGCTCTAATATTGCATGGATCAAACAATTACTGGAAGGTATGAATATGAAAATTATTGAACTAGTGATTATCTATTGTGATAATACCAGTTAAATAAACATTTATAAGAATTTGGTCATGCATGCTAAGAAAAAGAATGTTACAATCAAGTATCATTACTTGAGAAAACAAGTACAAGAAAAAGAAGTGATACTAGACTATGTTCAATCCAAGGAACATTTAGCTGACATAATCACAAAGTCATTTCCTAAAGATATATTTGAGTACCTAAGATAGAGACTAGGGGTCTAAACCTTTTCTATTGGTCAGTAAGCTGACTAGGAGGCTACATCAGCCTACACAAAATCAAAAGATCATTCATGTTGATGCAAGAAAAGATACATTAGTACACAACATTGTAAATTTCTACACCAAAAATGAGAGTCATTGTATTGTTGATGGATAGGGAAATTCAAGGAATATATTATAAAAAGGTGAAATGATATAACTTTGGCATGATTTATGTTTACTTTGGCATTGTTGTCAAAGGGAGAGAAGTTCCTAATTATCCAAAGGGAGAGATTACATATGAAATATCCATCATGATTATCATAAGGGAGAGATGTAACATGTAAAAGAGAGATTATCAAAAGGGAGAGAAGTATCACAAGGGAGAGATGACTATATTGTTGTCAAAGGAAAAAGAGATGATCAAGAAGAGGAGCAGTCAAAGGGAGAGACAACATAAGAGAAAGAATCAGAAGTTGCTACATCTATCCAGTGAAGGGATTGAAAAATGAAGATAGCACTCTACAAGAATAAAATCTAAACTATATGAGCTTACCAAGAGCCATACATTTGTGTTGGTTATAGAGTAATAAGATTGGTAGATTGATGAACTACAACTGTTATATTTCATAATGTATTATTAATAATATAGTGTGATAATGTAGTGTGTTTTCATCAATGCCAAAGGGAGATATTGGTGAACTATAAGTGATTGAATGTTTGAAGATATTATGTTGATGATGACAAAGATACTGAAAGTTAATGCAAGACATTAAATCTGTTAATAGATTGTATTTTCATTGATGTCAAATTTATATAATCTAATTGGTTATACAAAATGTCAAAGACTTTAGAGACCTAGAAAGATAAAGGTTATGCTTTCAATAATGCATTAAAGATTAGTATTCACTAAGTGACTACAAACATCAATGACTAGTACACCCCGGTGGACAGAGAAACCCAAAAGGAAAGTGACAGTGATACCTAAGCATGAAACCTAAGAAAGCATTACCGATGAGAAAAATCACAAGCATTACTGACGATTAGAGTCATAGTGTTGCTCGACGGATTTACAACCCCGATGGAGATGCCCACGGAGAAATGAAGTGTTGACTAAAACTAACAAGGAGTTAAACACCAAAAAAAACTAAAGTTCAGAAATGACAAAAGACTTAGCTGGAAAGAGCTAAAGAAGGAATTAACTGGTTGTTAATATTTTTTACATTGACAAGTTAAATCCAGAGATAAGAGAAATATTTAAAGCTATTTTATTCTAGTTGTCAAGGAGAAATCTACGGGATAAAACTGAAGTAAAGCATTAAACAAGGATTGGCTAGATTTGTGGATCATGCCAAGAACAAGAAAGTCAAGAACTGAGAAACAGTGAAATCTTGTCTATAAAGAGATAAGCTAATTCATTGTGAAATAGGGGTGAATAGAGAAATAAGATGACGAGGAGGAATTGAAGAAGGAATACTTCAATTAGAACTGATCAATCAAGCTGAAGAACATAGATAATTCTGTAGACACCAAGAAACAAATAATCACAGCATCACTGAGAAAAAAGAAGTGGAGAAAAGGTATTTAAAAGATACATTGATCAGAAAGGTAATATGAGCTTACAATAGATCTGATAATCTTCAAAGTATAGTTGTATATGTGAACAAATCATTTACTGTTTTAGTTTAACCATTGGATCAAAAAGTCTATTAACTGAGTAGGACTTAACAATCCTTTCTATATTGAGATACATCCCAAGGATTATTAAAAGGATTTTTCATGAAGATAGCATGAGATGCCAGATACCAATTAACAAACTACACTAGGTTTGGTGATAAATGGTAGCATAGAGATCCAGATATCAAGTGACAAACTATTCTATTTAAATCCTCTAACATGGTCACACCTAATGGTGTGTTTTTAACCTTTAACAAGGTGGACTCTTCACTAAGATCACTTCAGAAGAGTGAAAATTTTTGGTTACTAGTCCGAAGTGTTTTTTCTCTTAATAGGGTTTCCATGTTAAAAATTCATGTCTTAATGTGTTTATGAGTCATTACTTTAGTGTTTTTCATTACACATAACTAATCTGGATTGATCGGTACACACTAAGTTATTTACTGCATTTTGATAAATGAAAGACTACTAATTGGTAAATAGTAAGAATAAGGTTTAATAGTGAACTTTGAGCAGTTGTTATTTGTTAGGATTATTTCAAGGCATTCATCTTGTAGGACTAAAGATAACTAGAGGCTTAATACTATGGTACTAAGTTTTTGGGTTAATTTATTGGAATATTTTTTAGGCTCGTGATTCACCCCCTCCCCCTCTCATTTATTCTAATACATAGCATTCAAGGTAGAAGCTAGGTTATAAATTGGGATTGCACCAATATTAATGTACATGATCATGAGGGAATTCAACCAATGATATTCAAGTATAATAAGTGCATTGGAAATGAAACCAACCTTGCACTGCATCACCTCTACTATAGAAGGATAAGGATCTAACTAGATTAACCGCCTTAAGGTCATTTAAAAATGAACAAAAAATGAAAACGATAGTAGGATGCTCAATAATATACAGAGCAATAGAGAGGAAAATATACAGTGATAGAGCTAAATATAGAATGAAGAAGATATAGGGTGGAGAATAGATAGGTTACTGAGTGCAGAAAGAGGTAATGCACTTACAGACCATAATGAATCTGAACAACATTATGGTTGACGCATACTTGTAGACATTTTTTTAATAACCTTTTTAGTAATTAGGAGATTAGAAATCTCATTTAATGGGTAGGCCCTAAAAGGTCTTATTTTGTAAATCCTCTAACCGGGTAATTTTCTTAGATGAGAGATTGTAAAATCCTTTAACCAAGTAGACTGAATAAGTCTTTTTCACTCTTGACCGAGTATAATACTCCTAACAGGTTAAGCTACCAGAAGTAGCTATCATTGTAGCTCCAACCGAGCAACCTTTATTCTATAGAAGTGAGGTATTGTGAGTGCCATCCCCACCAAAAAAATTTCCTCTAACCAAGGATTTATGCATGCCCTAAAATCATGGTGTAATGTTTCATAGTTTTCTAGTTTATGTTATATGTTTTTAAATATTTTTATGAATGATATTCAATTCAGTGAAAAGTCAATAATAGTAGTTAAAAGTTTTATAATTACTGATTCACCCCTCCACTCTTACCACTTACCTTTCCATAGATTAACCCAACAGTTTTAGAGACTCTTCCTTCTTGGATATCACATAAATGCATAACCTCTTCATCACTTTTCACATTTTAGTCATTTTTATTAGTTTTAATAATAATTGACATTGAAACCCAATTTCTTACTATAAAAAAACTATCTAAACAATCTAGTCATGTGTGTCCTAATCTATCTCCATGAAATTGAACAATGTAGATTTTCTAGCACATCAATTTTATTTCAAAAATTTTCATTAATTTCATTATCATTCAAAGGGTTTTCTTTCTCAAATGGTATTTAAATCTCTACATTCACATTGTTGATTTCAATTGTCATTTGATTGTCAATTTCAATTGAGGTTTGAATTTTAATTTCAATTGGGGTTTGTATTTCACTTTCAATTGGGGTTTGAATTTCAATTCCTTTATCATTATGATTGACATTACTAATTTGTGGAGTTTGATGTGTAATAAAATCTGTTACTCTATTTTCAGAAAGAATATCTAAATGATTTAAAGAGTAACCTACTAATACAAAAAGATCAAGTTTTTTACCAGAATAAGTTTCATTTGGTTGTTAACACATACATGTATCCAATACTACATTAGAAGATGCACTTGAATTTTTTCCTATTATATTTTCTTCTTCAATCTCTACATCCATCATGATGTCCTCAATGTTCTCCTCTTCTTAAACGATTGTTGAACTCCATGCTCCAACATTATTCAGTTTTTGAATTCTTTCTCTTCTTTCTCGTTGTCATTTTGTCTCTTTCTCCCTATTTTTTTCAACCTTATCAACTCTCATAACCTTCCTTTACCTCTTCCTATGTTTATTTCATGCCATGTTTGCACCAAAATTTGTATTCAAATTATTCTCTTTGTGTTAGATCTAAAACAAGACAGGAAAAGTGTTAGAAGTATTAAAAGAATGAAAATGACATCATGAAATAATCCAAGAAAATGAAGTGCAAGAAGGAATTTACCATAAACCAAATGTGAGATACATTTTTCAAGATCAATCACCAAGAACATGAGAATACTCCAAGAATCCCAACAAAGAGCCAAGAGATTTTTGTAAGGGGAAAAGCAAAGAAAAACCCCTTTGCGAATAATAAGAATATGACACAAAGTCTAAAGAAATGTCATTTCAGAAATGCCACGAAGCGCTCTACAACACTTGATTTAAGAAAGCTTCATTCAGCCCAAGTTTTGACCTCATCCGGGGCCTCGAAAGCCTTCAAAACTGAGCTCAAAGTTTTTGTACCCTGTTTCAATACCGAAAATTTTCAATATCTTCAAAACTAGACCTGATCTAGACATGAAACTTTACTGGTAGGCTGATATGACTGAGATGAACCTCCACATGAAAAATCAGAACATTCCGAGATCGTATGACCAACTTACTAAAAATAGCAAGTTTCCATAAATAGAAGCTCTGCACAAGGTAGCCCTTATTGAAAAGAAAATAGAAATATTTTTGGCTGATGCAAGATTGCCCTTACACCCAGGATACTCCTACATCAGACACCTAGGGTAATTTGAGAAGTGACCCTATCACGACTCAGGTGTATAGAGGAAAACCAAGACGGTTAACCTCCTCCCTTGTCAGCCATGATGAATCTTCAATAGGTCATCCTTTCCACTTGACCAGATATTCTTCATATGTCTTGTTCCTTGTGCTTCTACCAACACGACTGTCCAGTATATTTTCAATTGCCTTGGTATCTAAACTACTTGCTGGAATACTCCACTGTGCCGCTGTGATCTCATCTTCAACACCTCCTTCATGATACTCTGTCAAATCTGAAATGTTAAACACTGGTGAAATATTAAGCTCACTGGGCAATTCTACCTCATATGCATTTCCTGAATCATGCTTCTTCAGTATTTTACATGGTCCAAACTTCTTCATTTTCAGCTTGTTATATGTACTAACTGGAAACTGCTCCTTCCGTAAGTGAACCATGACTTCATCCCCAACCTGAAATTCCTTGTCTCCTTTTCTCTTCTACCTTAGCCCTATACTATGCATTCATTTTGGTAATGTGCTTCCTCACTTCCTTATGGATGTTCTTCAAGTGTTCTGCAAACTCCTCAGCTTCAACACTACTTATTTCTCCTTTATCTATCTTTCGCAATTCATATGCATTTCTTGGACTACTTCCATATACAATCTGGAATGGTGATTTACTAGTGCTCCTATTGACAGAATTATTGTATGAAAATTCTGCCTGTGGTAAAATCAAATCCCATCCTGTTGGCTTATCTCCAACCAAACATCTTAGCAAATTCCCTAGACTCCTATTCACCACCTCTGTCTATCCATCAGTCTATGGATGATGTGATGAACTAAACTTCAAATCTGTCTTCAACTTCTTCCACAACGTACACTAGAAATATCCAACAAACTTAGTGTCTTGATCTAAAACTATGGTCTTTGGAAAACCATGTAGCCTCACCACTTCTCTAAAAAATAATTCTGCTACATGAACAACATCATTAGTCTTCTTGCAGGGAATGAAATGTGCCATCTTTGAAAATCTGTC